>CM076682.1:102645928-103163428 GCA_038501925.1 Xenopus petersii
GCCTCCATGGCCCCTGTATACGCCAACCTTTATATGCATTATTATGAGGAGGAGAACATCATGAAACAATTTGGGGGCCAATTGCTCTGTTATAAGAGGTTCATCGACGATATTTTCATCGTGTGGGACGGTGACAGTTTGTCTTTTGAAACTATGATTAATTACCTCAATGGATTGACATCTCCTATTAGATTTACAGCAGTGTGTCATGAATGGAGAGTCCAATTTTTGGACTTGGAGGTTTGGCGTGAGGGCAATAGACTACAATATTCCTTGTTCCGGAAAACTACGGACAGGAATACTCTGTTGCATAGTTCAAGCTGTCACCCACCCACACTGAAACGATCATTACCAGTCTCACAGTTCTGTCGTGTATTACGCAATAACTCGGATGTTGAGAGGTGTGAACTTCAGGTTGAAGAAATGTGGGACAGGTTTAGGGCTCGTGGCTATGAGGTGAAAGTCTTACAAAGAGCTTTGGATCGGGCTCGTGAGAGAGTACGAACACCACATAAGAAATCTAGAGAGGGGAGAATGACTTTTGTCACGAGATTCAACACAGCCTCTGGACACATTAGTCGACTTCTTAGAGAGAGATGGCCTATTATCACAGCGGATAAAGGATTAGCTAAATTATGCCCTGAACCCCCTATGATGGCATACACTAGGGGACAAAATCTGAGGGACAAATTAGTCATTACTGATCCAGTGAAGAGTTACCAACGCGAACAGTCTACGTGGCTACCATCAGGTAAATTAGGATGTTTTAGGTGCCCAAGTTGTATATCCTGTAGACATATGGCACCTAGTGAATTTTTTCATCACCCACAAACTGGCCAAAAAATAAAGATTAAACATCGGATTACATGTACCACTACACATGTTGTATATATGGTCACCTGTCCCTGCGGGTTATCCTATATAGGTAAGACAGATTTAACTTTGAGAATCCGTATGGATGGTCACAGGTCAGCCATAAGTACGGCTTTTAGGGACGGGAAAACCGTAAAACCTGTGGCAAAACATTTTCTAGAGAAGGGCCACAGACTACCCATGTTTAAATTTATAGGTATTGACCATATACCGGAGCCAAGAAGAGGTGGCAACAGATCACAATTGCTCCTCCAAAGAGAGGCATATTGGATCAAAAGGTTGGACACGCTTGTACCTAAGGGCTTGAATGAACAGTGTTCTTTGAGCTGTTTTTTGAATTCTAGATAGAAAGTATCCAATTCTTATCCTGTAAAATTTATACATTGTTGCAAAATTTATACATTGTTGCAGATATTAGTATTGGTCTATCTCCTTGTAACACATTTTTTGTATTAACTCGCTGCCTTAATTTACTTTTTGATTATTACTGCTTTTAAATGCGTGCCAAAGCAAGGGTTAATCTACTGTGAAGATTAGTGGGTGTGGGGCGTTGCACGAGGGGAGGAGCAAATGTGGGTTATTTAACTGTGTGTACTTTTTTGGCTTATTTGATCTTGAGAAAGGCTCTAGATAGGAGCCGAAACGTTGATTTTTATGCCACTAACTTAATAAAAATTAATTTTAACTAAAAGAAGACCTTGGAGTGCGCTACTACTTTACTGCATATTTATATATATATATATATATATATATATATATATATATATATATATAGTCCTTGTGTTTTCTCCGCACTCCAAACAATGGCAAGTGACCCAGGTGCTACCCGTAGTGAAATAGATAAATATATAGATGTAAATGGGTGCACACCAGGAACGTTTAAGGCAAGGTTACTTAAAAGTTAAACATACTTTATTGAAATATTTAAAAACAGCCCAATGTTTCGGTCTCCTTCTCAGACCATTATCAAGACCCGAATTGTCATAGGGAAACAGATTAATATAGATAAAATGCATAAGCACTCACCCAATCACGTGTGTTGAGACAAATAATGTGGCATAACCCAATCACCTGAATAGCCTAAACGTGTAAACGATATATATATATATATATACTGTGAGTGCGGACTTCTACACAGGATTGAATATGATCAGCTGGTTCTGCACCCAGGCAAGCAGGATTATTTACACGTGAGTGCCTACCATATATTGAGTATTTATATGTGGACAGAAAAGGTTGAACCTGATGGACGTGGGTCTTTTTTCAACCTACTGTAACTTACTATTTTGCTATGTTACAATTTGTTGTTACTGTTTTGTGTCTTATATCTATAATGTTCTTAGTGGCTGGTCCATATTGAGCTGGCCTTGTTTTTTGTCTGCTGGATGCTCACATGGGTGGAATATCTTCTTCCTCCCCCTTCATTTAAAAGCAATTTAATTATTTTTCTACATTTCCTTATCAGGATGATGTAGTGTGCATACATGTCAAACAATACTACTAAAATAGTATTATATCTTAGAAAGTTACAATTCAGGGCCGGAACTAGGGGTAGGCAGAAGAGGCGTGTGCCTAGGGTGCAACGCTGAGGGGGGCGCCAGGCACACACCTTACATACCCCTAATCCTGACCCATGTCCTTTCACTGCTGGCTCTTCTTGTAGCACCCCTGGTCTTGTCGCTCTTTTCACTTGCCTAGGCTGCCCAGCCAGCTTGGCCCGGCCCTGCTACCATTTTTTATATATATACAGGGATCTGGTAACTAGGGAAGAGTTTGAAGGAAGATATAGTCACTCAAGTCCATCTCCTACTCCTTCATGAACAGCAGTTCAAAAAGGGGTTAAGTCTCGTGAATAAACTCACCTGGAGAATAATTAGCAAATAGAAATCTGATGGAGACCAGTGAGTAGCAAGAGCAGCAGTGCGAACCCTGGAAAGGTGCTTGTTTTGTGCTACAAAGGTAAAGTAACATTTTTTATGTATTCTGTAATGTGCAAATAGGGGCTGGGACTAGTGTGGGACTGAGCCCTGTATTTAGTTACATCACAAAGGAGAAAGAATTTTGTTTGCTCAACTGAAACATAAGCTGGATTTTTATGATGAATTGTCTATCTCATATTTTCTTACAATAATTAAAGTGCCAAGGATTTTGTTTTAGTGTAATTCTGATTGTATCCTTATGGTTAGTGCCAGGGGTAGAACTGGGGAAGGCAGGAAAGGCATGTGCATTGGGTGCAGCTGGTGGGGATTGCATTGTAGAATGTACTCTTTATAGACAGAGCTAACAAGCAATGAGCTGCAGAGAGGTTGTACAGAGTCAGTGACAGAGGTTTGATGTGGGTACTCAGCTTGTGGTATAGGTTTGATGTGCATATTGGGTGGCCTGTGGAAGTTTTGTTTTTGGGGTGAGTTGCCTGAGGGCAGAAGGTTTGTCTTCCTTTTTGTAAACTAAAAATGCAACTGCTTTTAATGTCAAAATTCGTTATGTTATGAATAAACTATAGATTATAGAAATAATAGGTATTGGCTTTGACTACTTTCACTCCTTCTTCCACTTTTTCCCTTAAAACAAACATTAAGGGACAAAGCATGACACAAAGCTTCTGATGTCTTTCATAGTGAGACAGAAATCAAAATCAATCAATGAGTCATTGTCAATTAAACAAGGCAAAATGTGCTTACGGGTTGTTATGGTAATGAATGATTCTGACATGCTGAACATGTTAAAAGAAAGGATGAATCATAAAATTATGTGGGCATTTTCTGAGTGAGAAAAAAAAGCATGATTTTTGTATTTAAAGATAATCAAATTATTTTGGCCCAGGATGAATTAATGGACAAAATGATTCATGTTAGACAACACCACCTCACGCTCTGTCGATCTACAGGTTTTTACTTAAAGATATTCCACTGTGTGTTAAGCGCCACCTGTTCACTGTTTAAAATCCCTGTCACAGAAATGCACTTATCAGGCAATTATGGGTCATAAAACAATGAATAAATCGCAGCATGCATTATGCATCAAGCATAGGAGAAATATGGCATATAAATAACATTGCTGCTTCCACTGCTCACACTGACAGACCTATTCTCCAGAGCAATTTTCCTTTTAAGTTCTACTTTTGCTCTGCTGCTAATGTGTATATGGAAATCTATTGGCGTGCCTTTGCAAGTGATCTCAATATCTTATTTGTAAATGTTCTCTGCCCTTGCAACTATCTGTCTGTTTATTTGCACAGCTGAGAAATGAAGAAAAACTATTTTAATAATAGGTGCGTTTGGTATTACAATTTAAATATCTGTCTTAACCCACCTTTTGGTGTGCCCCCTTTGGTGATTTAATTGAATGGGTCTAAGGGAGTATTAGCAGAATAGGGTAATCTAAAAGAACTTTTCTAATTGGTTATCACTTTCAAAGTTAAGCTTCTGAAACAAAAACATACTATTTTAGGGGTTACAATCCAAGGGAGCACAAGGTGTCATACTCAGGTTAATGTACATGCGACATTGCAAGTCCCTAGGTCTTGTAACAGACAGACACCTCACACACCTCTCAAGTTATTGTTTGAAACATCTTTCAGTGACGTTTCTACACAGTTCCTTACTAGGGGACTGATTTATGACTTGACGTAACTGTGGAACATAATGCCAAATATATTTTGCCCCATTTGTAGTTTATTCCACATGACTCACAAACGTAAATGTAATGCAAACGTTTTAGGACAGGGTCAACTGAACAAGATCTACAGATCTATGTTGATGTCTAGGAGTAGGCAGAGTAGGCACATGCCTAGGGCACAAAGCGAAGGGGGCACCAGGCACGCACCTTAAGTTCTCTGCCTCCCACCCCTTGCCCGGTCCCTCTCACTTTATACTACTTTTCTAGAAAAAAAACGTCTTCAGTCTTTCAGACTTAAGTACTACCTTCATGCTGATGATAGATTTTCGTTCTGTCCTTTCCCAAGTTAGATATCACCTTTCTTCTATCGCCTCTTGGATGTCACAGCGCCACCTGAAATGGAATCTCTCTAAAATCGCATTTATTAGATTTCCGCCAACATCTTCCCCTGTACCTTAGGTTTCACTCACAGTCAACATCACCTTTTAGTTAACCACTCAGGCAAGTGACCTTGGAATTATTGTTGACTTCCATCTGTCCTGTAAACTGCACATACAAGCCCTAGCCAAATTGTGTCTGTATACATTACTTCTATAAATTAACTCAGTTTAGATACAAGTTTATCGTGTTATTTTCTGCAGTGTACTCTTTGCAGGCATTCCACATTAAATCAACTCTAATTTGTTCTAAATACATTTCTCTTCATTGGCTTCCAAACTCTTGTAGAGTCAAATTCAAATTACTAATACTCACATTCAAGGCCTTTAACAATGAAGCCTCTCCCTATATCTCAACTCTGCCTCCTCCCTCTCTTCTCTTCACATCACTTCATCTCCTTCCCAAACGAAATCAACTTATCCTAAATCACCAATTGTTTTCATCTTAAATTTCAAGAGTTCCCTAACTCCTTTAGAATGCAAACTCTTGTGAGCAGGCCCCTTAATCCCTTATTCTGTAACCCTTTTTTGTTAAATTATTTTAAGACCCTGTTTGTCATACATTAATGTAAAGCACTGCATGCCTTGCTGCTGCTAAACTGATGATGATGATGATGAATAAACAAAATTTGTTTTCCTGGCATGTGATTATTTTATAGTGTAGTTTTAAGTAGCGTTCATTTATCAACTCACACTGCCTCTTGTAATTCAATGTAATGAATTAACTGATTTTCTGATGAATAATAGATAAATGGTTTTTCTTTGCCAGCATAATGTTTGGCCAGGCACCAAATACAACCTAAATAAAAATAATACATATTTGAATTGCTGTTATGTAGCTATGCTAATACTACGTCCTGGTATGTTGCAGATGTAAATAATTTAACCATATTTTCAATCGGTCTGATTTTTGTTGGGGTTTGTGGATTGAAACTTAAATTCTATGGGTTTTTTATCTTTATTTTTATTCAGGCCATCTATTTGTCATTTATCCTAACATTATAAGCAATGCTAGTTAAAACTGGAAAAGCTGCAGAACAAAAAGTAACATTCCTACACAATCAAACATATAAAGACTAATTGCAGGCTGTATGAAAATGTATGCTCATTAGTCATTCCTGGCTGTTTCCAATTCTGATCAGCACAATACCAGGTTTAAAAAAAAGTTAAACCATTTTTGACTGGGGTTGCTACTTCACACCTTTAGGGCAAGGGCACCAATGAAGATTTTTCCCAGTTTGCCTACAGTTATCTTTAATTATGCAAATAATGAATATTGAAAACACCCTCCATTTCAGGTCCTATAGGTCACATTTATTAAAGCCTGAACACAAGTACCAAAGCACAAAGCACCAAAACACTTCTGCCCAAGGCAGAGCACAACTTTGTGGTTGCAATTGAATATTGAACTTTTCTACCATAATTTAAACTTCCTACGACGTTCCAAAATTGAAAAAAAAATACCATATACACTTTAATTAATTGATTTACGTTGGAAGAGTACTTAGCTTTGGTAGTTTTTTGGGGTTGTTAAAATGGCCATACAAATGGTGGGCGTTGATTTCTACCAAAAGACTTAAATAATAACTTCCCAAAAACACTTAAGGCCTGATGACCTTGCTTGCGGTTCTCCAACAAATTTCATTCCATTTAAGATGCTTTTTTTATGCACACCCCCTCTGGTACCTAAAATGAATGTTCAGTTGAAGTTCCATACTATTCAAATTATGTCTTGAGGACATTCCTTTATTAAATTGTCCCTCTTATTATAACTGCGGGCTTTATAAGAGTATCTGTAATTTCAATTTGAAAGCATGCATTTTTAATAATGTATTATGTAGACAAAAGTGTGAATATATAACTTTAATTCAGAAGAAATGACAACTTTACAATATAATAAGTTTGCAAGGCACTTCACACACTTATATAGACACATAAATATGTATGGTACTTTCTGGAAAATGTATTTTCATATTACAGATTGTAACAATAATAATAATAATCTATATAGCCTGAAAAACATTCTTCCTGTTTCATAGGACCTCATTTGATTAAACGAATTTCTGTTTGTGTTAAGTATTCTATTTGGTGACAAACTGTTTAGCATTGTGGAAACAGAATCTGTTGGATCAAACAAGATTTCCGAAAATCTAAATATAGTTGTATTAATAAAAACAATGAATTCATGGCATTAAGACTTTTCATTCAAAAGGTTCACGTGGGTAAACTAACGGCCAGTTCAAAGTGTAATTTTCTTCAACTAGAGTTGTTGCCTGG
The DNA here is from genome assembly GCA_038501925.1 of Xenopus petersii. Classification (NCBI taxonomy): domain Eukaryota; kingdom Metazoa; phylum Chordata; class Amphibia; order Anura; family Pipidae; genus Xenopus; species Xenopus petersii. Next base: position 102,653,134 of record CM076682.1, read on the forward strand.
TCAGCATTTTACCAGTCCAGCCAGTAAAAATAATTACACAAGAAAAAGTTAACAAAGATTAGACAGGTAGTAACTGTATTTTTAAAGAAAAAGTGGCAAACTAATCTTTGGCAGACACTACCCATTTTTAATCCAATGTCTACAGTAGCTGATATCCTTGGGGATATGGACATCAGCATTTCCTGGGATGGTATGTGGCTGCCTTAGTCATGTTTGAGAAGACCATGATAATGAAACAAATGCATATGCCATGGATCTAACAGACTTAAGTTACAGCATAAAAACAAAATGGATGGCAAATTCATATAAACCCTGCAGAAATATTGTCAGGAAAATGCTATAACATTATTTTAGGAAACTTCTAGTTCATTTGGTATTAATGGAAAAGTGATTTTTTTCATCTTTTGCTTCTCTGCATGCCTGTTTGTAATATGTGGATTAGCAAAACATCTCTACCATTATAAATTATATTTTTCATGTAGGTATTGAGTTCTATTACTTTAGAAAAGTAATTTTACAAGTGGCGTAACTAGATCTTAATGGACCCCCAAAATGTTTACAGGTTGACCTGTTTTACCAATATTTATTTGTCTATATGAATTAGGGCCTCATGGGGCCTTTATACCTCCTGTGCCCCCCTGCAGCTGCAGGGTCTGCTTTCTCTGTAGTTTCGCAGTTTTTGTAAATATTTGGTTGCTTTGATACCAAAATCTGTCTTCGACTCAAATACCATGTTTGTGATATACAGTACCATGTTTGTGATATTTTAAGGCAAAATGTGCATAGACCCCTAGTGAAATAATTTGAAATCATAATAAAAACTACATTTAATTTGTGTCTTTATTGCAGTAATTTATAATGAATAGTCTTTTTTACATTGTGTAGCGAATACAGGCAGAAAAAATCTAGAGCCAAAAGAATCATTTGAAAATGAAATGCAGTATGAGATGCTATGCCCATTTGCCTTACAACTTTTGCAATACAATGGCCTCCATCTGAATATACAATATATGATTATATATGGTGATAATATTTAAATAAATTAAAGAAAGCTTTCACACCCTGTTTAAACCATGTTGGGCACTCTAAAACCTTACTCCGTTTGTGGTGCAGTTTTTATTAACATTATAAAGACTTGCCAATTCCTGTGAATGCAGACCATATGTATACATTTTCTTGACGTATAATAAGCATCTCTGCTGAATATACAAATAACTGTATTCAGTGAATTTTAAAAACTGTTTTTGGATAATGAAAGAAAATGTAGTTTTAAACAACATGTTGATATACAATTTTCAGAAGGAGGGTGGTGGAAATGAAGTTGCTATTAAAAACAGTATTTGTCTGACTGTTTACTGCTTTTCTGATTCTGACTCCCAATCAATGTAGCAGAAGCCAGAAGCTGTTTTTGGTTGTAATTCCCCTTTAAATTGTTAAACTAAAGACTGTCTGACATACTAATCTACGAAAATCTAAAAAAAACACCATAGGCAGACAATGCATAGAATTATTTGGTCACGAACTTTAAGTTTTTGGGAATGATGGGATGATTGAAACCCCATTATATTGTGGTGAGAAGATAGAAAGAAAGAAAGACAGAAAGAAAGAAAGAATAAAGACATCACTAAACATAAATCAGATAAAGTTTAACATCACTAAATTCTAGATAAATCTCAAAGAAAACCTAGAAAAGATGACATCTGTATGCTTATTAATTATCTTCTACAAAAACATTTACTTGTGCAAAAACAATTCTTGTACAACATCAGACCTCTGATAAAACTATATAAACAAACAGAAAATTGTTTCCCTAAAAAGAAGACAATATTCATGACTAGGTCAGAATGTGGGAAACGCAAACTGAACAATTTGGTTTTCACTTCACATCCAAAACAGAAGGTTTATACTTAAGAACGCTTGCCAGTTTCATCCTAATGTAAGTTAGGTTCAAACCCAGCTCCCTCTTTAATGTTGCCACCTAGGAGAGGGCCATACAGAGTTGTTGTTACATATTTGTCTAGTCCATAAAAACACAAAAACCCATCTGAGCAGTTTCTTTTTAAGCTATGCAGAGGGGTTTATTGCATTTGTTTGACTTCCTGTTACTGAGCACCTCTTTCATTGCAGTTGATTCCAATGTTTAACCTATTTAAATATCATAATAGGTAAACCAGTCCCCAGCTGTCTTGCTTATCTTCTCCAAGTAGGTCAATAGGCCTCATCTTCCATGATGCAACAGAATCCAACCTGCGTCCAGAGAGCTTGTCCAATTTCTTACACTTCAAAGCTGGTCAGATATTTTCCAGCACATCTGTAGGCACAAAGCCATTTTTCTTCCCACAGTTTACTCTCAGATAGCCATTATGTTCCATTTCTGAACTTGCACAAATCTAGTTTTGAAAGAAAATAAAAAATACATTGTAGTACTGCAGGAGACATGTTTATGTGTAGTTCATTTTGCTCAAAAAAATTGTAGAATTTGTTGTAATATTAAATCCTTATTTATAAAGCTGCTTCGTTGGTACAAACACCTAGGGGCACATTTATCAAAACGTGAGTTTACAGCTTAGAGATTGCTCTAACCCTCTGCATGCTGTTGATATTTGTTTGAGTGTGATACGAGTTGACATAATCTTGCATTGAATCTGTAACCAGGAAATGTAGTGATTTTCCAAATATGGCATTTTTGCACCACAGTCTGAATATTTTGACACTCGCATGCACCAGTGACAAAATTGTATGAATAATGTGTTTATGGGTTAGGTAAGTTATTAGTTGTACTGTTAAACTAGACATTCAAGAAATATTCCAATAAATGTACAGTCATGCTTGGTGTTAAAATTAATAAGCATGATGGTATGCTTAGAAAAGTGGAAACATTTTCTGTGAAAAAATTCTGCTGGTTAGACATGAAGATTTTCTAAATTGTCATTATTTGTTGAGGACTCTGAAATACTTTCAGGAAACAGTAATCACTCTTATAATTTTCTGATATTTGTAAGATATTTTGACAGTTGAAAAATTCAGAAATGTGTGAAATTTCATTGTACCCATCACTTTCATTGTAAATGCCATCACCAATATAGAAGTGGATGAAAAATATATATATTCAGTCTTTCCTTCTTTTTGTGAAAGTGCTATATATGATTCACTGTTCACAGTGACCTTTCTGCGCAAATTTTAGTAGTACAGGTGTGGGGTCCATTATCTGGAAACCTGTTATCTAGAAAGCTCCAAATTATGGGAAGGCCATCTCCCATAGACTCATTTTAATCAAATAATTCAAAATTATTTCAGTTTCCTGTATAACAGTAAAACTGTACCCTGTGATTTGATCCCAACAAAGTTATAATTAATCCTTATTGTAGGTAAAACAATCCAGTTGGGTTTATTTAATGTTTAAATGATTTTTAGTAGACAGTATAGAGATTCAATTTCTGGAAAGATCCCTTATCCAGAAAACCCCAGGTCTTGATCATTCTGGATAATAGATCCCATACCTGTACTTCCATTATACTTAATTTATATGTTTTGTATTATATTAATGTATTGTACTTAGCCTTGACTTGCTTCCACAACCCCTTTTGGTACTCTATATTTACCACCATACTATAATGTTGTTAGCATAAATTTTATAATTTTTGCTATCTATTTGACAAGTTTTTTCAATTAATTATACTTTTCATACCTTAAGACAATAAATGGCATGAACATAAACTGAGGGTTATAAGAACTATACACCATCGGGCTGAAACTGTGGCAATCAGTACAGAAGTGAAAGAGAAGGAATACAAATATCTGAAAGGAGCTCTGAAAACTTGTAGATACCCAGACTGGAAGTAGTTTAGTCAGCACTCTCCAGGAATTGGCTTCAATCTGGTGCAAGTCATACAATGTCCACTTTACACTGTTCTCTTCAATCAGTATACACACAGACAACACCAGCTATGAATTCTCTAGTTTAAACGCCTTTATTAGGACATGGGCTCTGACCCAGAAAATCAACAAAGTTTCAGACTGCCATGAGTCTTTTATCAAGCTTTATAAAAGACTCATGGCAGTCTGAAAAGTTGCTGATTTTCTGGTTCAGAGCCCATGTCCTAATAAAGGCGTTTTAACCAAATAATTCATGGCTGGTGCTGTCTGTGAGTATACTGATACCCAGACTGGGCCGTTATCAAAACAAAATGAAAGCCAAGCAAAAAGACCAAATCAAGATATAGAGGGGCGGAGCATAGCTGGTGAAGCCACATCGTCATCCCATATGTGGCTGGAACATCAGAAAAACTTAGTGGAATTTTTTGAAACATCCCTGTGTATTTCAAACCCAGCAACACCCTAAAGACCCAACACCAAAGGACATGAAGAGCAATGTGTCTGTGCTCTCCAGTGTAGTGAAGAATGCTCCAATCTATATTGGGGAGACAAAACAATGGCCCAACAATGAAGGGCTAACTTCTCAGGCCATGACTCTGCAGCCTATCTACATCTCCATGGAAAAGGACACTCATTTGAGGACAGCAATGTGCACATTTTGGATAGAGAGGATAGATGCTTTGAAAGAGGTGTAAAAGAGGCAATTTATGCCAAAATGGAAAAACCATCCCGAACAGAGGAGGGGGCCTGCAACACCACTTGTCATCCACATACAATGCTGTTTTGACATCCTTACCACGGTGGCTTAACAACAATTCACACTTACAGTCATGTACATTGAAAGATTAAAGGAAACATATTATGTAACAAATTAGAATGTACCAGTGCATTTACTGTAACTCTTTTAGGTATAGAAGGAATGTGCTTTAAAGGAGAAGTAAAGGTTAAAACTAAGTAAGCCTTATCAGAAAGGTCCATCTAAATATACCAGTAAACCCCCAAAGTAGTGCTGCTCTGAGTCCCCTGTCAAAAGAAACACTGCATTTCTTTCCTTCTATTGTGTACTCATGGGCTTCTGTATCAGACTTCCTGCCTTCAGCTTAAACCTCATTGCCCTGGGCAAGAGCATGCTCAGTTTGCTCCTCTTCACCACCCCCTCCCTTCTCTACTGTAATCTGAGCCCAGAGCAGGGAGAGACTCAGGCAGGAAGTGATGTCACACCATGTTAATACTGTAGCTCCTATCCTAAACAAACAGAGAGTTTCTAGAGCTTTTTACTCAGGTATGGTAAAACATTCTACAGAATAAATATAGCATTCTAGCTTGCGCTATTGCAGCTAATCTATTGGCAATAAAATGCCTCTGTAGCTTTCCTTCTCCTTTAAAAAGTTATGTTCCAGTTCCTACTGCCTCCTTTCCAAGGCTGTGCATAGAAGCCGGTGGCACACTGCACTGTAGACTAGGAACCATTCGGTAGCTAAGCTAACCTGATAGAGAACTGAAGTCTGCCTTTGCTTGTGTGACTGCAGATGCTCCTACTGTGCTTCTGGCAGGGACCATTAGAACACGCCCACCCTTCATTTGAAACAGGGACCAGAGAACATATTTGGGGAGCTCAATAAAGGGGCCATTTTTGAAGATAATGTTCATTTAGCGGCTAGCCAAAAGTAAACTCAGCACGATATATCCTATATATGTTATCCTTTATGTCTCCTTTAACACCTTCCTCAATTAAAATTCTGGTACCATTGTGATTGAGTCACACTTTCACACATCTGTGAGTTTCAGCCAACACCTTACTGAAGTTCAATAGAACCATTGTGATTTGATGTCTTTGACTACTTTAAATGTCGGAGAATTCCCTTCCACTTCAGCTGAACTGAAGAAGGCACTCAGGTGAGCAGTGAAACGTTTTCAAAACTCTAAATGTCCAGTTGGCTTTGATTAATTCTACTAGATACTCTATAGCCAAAGTGCCAAAGTAATATTTATTTTTCGTCTGTCTACACAAATGAGGAACCAGTTAATGAAGGTTTCCTTCTTGATGGTCCCAGTTCTGGTAGTGCAACTAGTGATGCATGGTTCAAACATAAGGAAATTCAAAAGAGACTAGAACATGTTAAGATAAACAAAGGTCAGAGGCCAGATGGTATTCATCCCAGGGTACTTAATGAGCTTAGCTCTTTGATTGCCTCTTTACTTTTATTTTTCAGGATTCTTTCAGGTCTGGTATAGCAGCGAGACTGACAAATTGCTAATGTGGTGCTGCTATTCAAAAAGGGATCCCATTCTCAGCCTCAAAACTATAGGCCAGTTAGTCTGACATCAGTGGTAGGAAAGCTTTTAGAAGGGTTAATAAAGGATAAGATACTGGACTTCATAGCAAATCATAATACTATGAGTAACTTAATTTCTTTTTATGAGGAGGTAAGTAGAGACCTCGATTCTGTGATGGCAGTGGATGTGATTTACTTATACATTGCTAAAGCATTTGATACAGAGCCACACAGAAGGTTACTGGTTAAATTAAGGAATGTTGCATGGAAAATAGTATTTGTACCTGGATAGAGAATTGGCTAAAAGATAGACTACAAAGAGTGGTGGTAAATGGAACATTTTCTAATTGTACCAGTGTTATTAGTGGAGTACTGCAGGGCTCTGTACTAGGTCCCTTGCTTTTCAACTTGTTTATTAATGACCTGGAGATTGGCATTGAAAGTACTGTTTCTATTTTTGCAGATGATACTAAATTGTGCAGAACTATAGGTTCCATGCAAGATGCTGCCACTTTGCAGAGTTGGGAAACTGGGCAGCAAACTGGAAAATGAGTTTCAATGTCGATAAATGCAAGGTTATGCACTTTGGCAAAAATAATAACAAAAGTGGTATAAAGGTGATACCATCATTGGCTAACCAATATAATCATAGCAAGCTTTCAGAACATTTTAGTTCCTTTTTCAAGGTAATCAGCTTGAAAAAGGAACTAAAATGTTCTGAAAGCCTGCTATGATTATATTAGTTAACCAATAAAGGTATCACCTTTGTGCCACTTTTATTTTTTTTATTTCAAAAGGGTTGCTCTGTAACATTTTTACTGGCTAACACGGTACAGCAACTTTACCTGCAAAAATAATATAATTGCAAGTTAAATGGCAGTGTGTTGGGGAGTTTCCTTAAATGAGAAGGATCTTGGGTTTTTTGTAGATAACAAGTTGTCTAATTCTGGGCAGTGTCATTCTGTGGCTACTAAAGCAAAAAGTTCTGTCTTGCATAAAAAAGGGCATTAACTCAAGGGATGAAAACATAAGTATGCCTCTTTATAGGTCCCTGGACTCCAGTCCTTAAAGGAATTGTTCAGGGTAAAAATAAAAACTGGGTAAATAGATAGGCTGTGCAAAATAAAAAGTGTTTCTAATATAGTTAGTTAGCCAAAAATGTAATGTATAAAGGCTGGAGTGATTTGATGTATAACATGTCAGTCTGAACACTACTTCCTGCTTTTCAGCTCTCTTGGTTTACACTGACTGGTTACCCTGGTGTAGGGGCCCCTATGGGTATGGGTTAATCTGCCCTGCAGCTTTAAGGCCCCCACCTTTTTTCTTGGAGTGATCTGCCAGGAGAGAATGACACTCCCCTGCTACACTGCTATATAGTGTGTGTAGGGAGTGGCCACTTCCTCTTTGGCCTGTGGATGCTGATCCAGCTGGGTGTGCTCAGGGGAGCCTGGGCACAGCTAGGCCCAGAAAGGCCCATGTGCTTTGGAGAAGAAGTCGGGGACCAGGTAACCCCGTGAATGAGGAATAGTTACACTAGGGCAGACTTGTCATAGTCTCTCTAGGAGAGAAAGGCAGGAGAGGTGAGAGAGAAAGAGCAGCTGAAGCTCCAACGAGGATTTGCAGTAAGGGAGTAGCTTCCCAGAGGCTGTGTGTGTTGCCTCCAGTCAGGGACCTCAGTGAAGAGGGACTGTAGGGTAGAAGCTGCTTGCCTGACAACTTCAAGGTGGGAATGTGTGTAATACTGCAAATGCCTAATGGAGATCTTTCCTCTGTGAGAAATGCCTAATGCCTGCAGCTCTGTGTGAGAAATGTGCTATTGCCTCAGCTCCTGCGTGAGTACTAAACCTGTGGTCACTTGCCTCGTGCATAGTTAAATAAACCATTTGTTTTACTGCAAGAACCTCCTGGCGCCCAATTTGTTTGTTGTATGCACAGTAGCCTGGGGGATGTAGTTGCACTACACCATAGAGGGAACACTTCCACTTGGCGAAGGCCCTGACCCTGTTGTGTGAAGTCGCATGTAACCCATGCTTCTACTGCTAGCTGGACAGTTTAACTATTTGTGTGCTATGCAGCCCAAATAGGTGTTACACTGGCTACCAGGCAGTAACCAATCAGAGACTCGAGGGGGGCCACATGGGTCAATTCTGTTGCTTTTGAATCTGAGCTGAATGCTGGGGATCAATTGCAAACTCACTGAACAGAAATGTACCATGTGGCTCCCCTTCAAGTCGCTGACTAACTCAGAGTTATAGAGCTGAAAAGCAGGAAGTTGGATTCTGGCTGTTTTATTAGACATCTGTTCACTCCAGCCTTTATATATTACATTTTTGCCTAACTAACTATATTAGAAACATTTTTTATTTTGCACAGCCTATCTATTTACCCAGTTTTTATTCTCACACTGAACTGTTCCTTTAAGAGGGATATAAATGAGCTGAGTGCAGAGACGTGTAACTAAACTGGTTAGGGGGTTGGAAGACTTAATTTATGAGGGTAGACTATCAAGGTTGGGGTTGTTTTCTCTGGAAAAAAGACACATGATTACACTTTACAAATACATTAGAGGACATTATAGACAAATAGCAGGGGACCTTTTTACCCATAAAGTGGTTCTTCACAGTCAGGACAGTGAGGTTGTGGAATGCACTGCCGGGTGATGTTGTGATGGCTGATTCTGTTAATTCTTTTAAGAGTGGCTTGGATGATTTCTTGGACAGACATAATATCAAAGGCTATTGCGATACTAAATTCTATAGTTAGTATCAATATGAGCATATAATTTATGTGGAAGTAGGGAAGGCTGTGTGTATGGTTGCTGGGTTTTCATTTGGAGGGTTGAACTTGATGGACTTTTTTCAACCTAAACCCAGAACACAGTGACTTGTGCGCTGATAAACTTCAGTCACTCTTTACTGCTACACTGCAAGTTAAAGTGATATCACCCCCTTCCTTCTGCCCCCCTGCCCATCAGTAGTCTATCAACAAAATAATGAGCAGCTAACCAGATAGCAGCTCCCTGACACTTCTGCTGAAGGATTTGTTTGCATTGCTAAAAGACATGAGAATAGCACCCAAGCAGGAAAACCCTAGCTTAGGGAGCATGTCTTGGGTTGTATTGCATTACAATGAGAAGGGGAGAACTGCCTCAAAGCAGTTCCATAATGAAGTGCAGGCTCCTTTTCCAAGCTCATAATCAGGCACAATGCACCAAGATGGCTACCTCCTCACTAGGGATGTAGCGAACTGGCGATTTGGTGTTCGCGAACACCGGCAAAAAATGCGAACGTTCGCGGACAGTTCGCGAACTTCGAACCCTCGCTAAAATCGTTCGATTCAAACGATTTTAATCGTTCGAAGGATTTTCATTCGAATCGAACGATCGAACGTTTTAAAATCGTTAGATTGAATGAAAATCATTCGATCGAATGCTTACAATCGTTCGAACGAATGGAAATCGTTAGATTTTTAGCGGTTGAAGGAATTCGAATGGTCGAACGATTTTTATTTGAATCGAACGCGAACTCAAAATGCAAACGTTCGCGAACATTCGGCGAACGGTCGAAGTTCGCGCGAACTAGTTCGCAGGCGAACAGTTCGCTACATCCCTACTCCTCACCAATAGTACCTCTAAAAAAATAAATTTGTTGGTTAAAAATAACATTTGGTAGAGTGAATTATTTGAAATGTAATTTAGAAATAAAACCTTCAAAACCAAGTCAGAATCCCTTTAAGAGAAGTTCTGTGCCGCCAAAGATGTCCCAAGTAGTCCCCATGTCTTATATTGTGCTGCTGTCACTTACTGTATCTGAGCTTAGAGACTGACACACAAGATATAGAATATAAAAGTCACAATAGAAGGCTGATTTAATAATTCATATTTTCATTATGTAGGGATCTATAGGATCTATTAGGCTCCTATAGAGTTAATCCCCTACCTTTCCTTAAGTTCTCTTTTCCCTTGTTATTGGGCCAAGCCTTTCTAACTGGTAAAGTGTAACCTCTACACCTATTGGAAAAAGAGTGTAATGACACTCCCTTGCCACACTGCTATATAGTGCTGTGTAGGGAGTGGCCTCTTCCTCTTTGGTTCCCGGTGTCTGTGCTGCTAAGTGTTTCCAATTGAGCCTGGGATCACCAAGGCCCCAGTAAGCCATTGACCCCAAAGGGACCTGTACCTTTGGTGCTGAAGTCGGGAACCAGGCAATCCCATGAACGAGGATTAGCTATCATTAGGGCAGATACTGTAATAGTCTCTAGGAGAGAGAGATAGCCAGATTTAGGTAGTTTGAGCAGTTGTATGCTCCAACAAGGAGAATAGCAGGGAGTAGCTTCCCAAAGGCTTTTAAGTTGCCTTTAGTATAAGGAACTCAGTTATAGGGAATTCAGTTAGCAGAGCACTGCCTGACCCCTACTTGATCGATCCTGTTTCACTTTGGTCGCTGGTCTTTGGGAGTGAGATATTCTCCCTACTGTTTGACTTGAGGAGTGACATCTGTACATGCGGCGTCATTGTGCTATCCTTTCTCCTCTGTGATATGCTAACTCCTACTACAGCTCCTGCGTGAGTAAACCTGTGGTCAATTGCCTTTGCATATTGTTGTACTAATAAACCATCTCACTTGTTTTCACTATTTAAGAACCTCCTGGCGTCCATTAATCTATCTTTAACACTAATTAGCCTGTGGGTTGTAGTTTTACACCATCTTAAAGGGGAAGCTTCCATTTAGCGAAGGCTCCGTCCTGAGTGTAGTTTCACAGTGTAACCCATGCTCATACACTAGCTGGACACCCTTAACCCCTAATTGGCGGGATAGGCCAAGAAAGCGTTACAATTACATAGCAGCTTGATTATTTGCAACAACCCCATGAGCACAACTTTTTATGAGAGGGTTTGTGTACTGTAGAGAACTTTTTTTTTTCTGTACCCTGTAAGAGTTGCAGCCTACAATAAAACCACTTTTCATAGGCTTTACTCTGTGCTTCATCCACCCTTTTATCAGGGTTCCAGGTGTAAAAGATACAGACAACTGTACACGCAATAATCTGAACCTTCCTGGCTGCTCAGCATCCGATGAGACAATAATAAAATTAGTTAATCAAAAAAAATTAACTACATAATTATTTTCCTGTGCTAACAACTTTCCACATTATGTGAATTTAATCTATCTTTTACTAGATTAACCCATGAAGATTTTTAGCAGCCCATCTGGCAGTTGCAAAAGTTTGATTTTATGGTTTTATGCAATGTACAATGATTTTATGGTTTGCATACATATGCAATGTACAGTAGGTAATAACACTGCTGAATAAAAAACTGCTCTTTTTGCACCAAGAAAGAATGCCACCATTGAACAGGTCTTAATGCAGGTCTTAAATGCACAATCGGTAAATAAAGCTTTCTATGTGATAGTTTCCTAATGAAGAATATTGTATTGTGATTTGCTGTGTGCTAGTGCTGCTGTATAACAACTGCCTCCCCTGTGACTCATTTCACAACTTTGCGTTATTCCTTATATACACACACATTAAGCCCATCTCAAATTAATATATACAAATCATAACAAACAGTACACAGGATAATAATAATTCTGAAAATTCATATACACAAAATCAATTCCATTTATCAGGATCTGTGTTCCATTTTAAGGAAGTAATAACAATGTGTTTTATTAGAGGCACGTACAGAAAATTCCAAAGAGAGTTATTAAAGAATTATTTTAACTTATACTGCTGGAAAATCACATTACTGCTATTGCATTGCTCTTTTCAATCACATAGCGTTCTTTTAGCCGCAGTGAAATATTACAATAATTAAGGTTAGATCCTATTTTTGCTTGTAGAGAACACTCCTATGTTTTACATATGTCAGCTAATTGATTGTAATTTGGTCTCTCTTGCTACTGAAGGCAAAATAGATTTAAATTTTTACCACCAACCAATGCATACAGTTTGAAATCAATTTAGCAATGATAAAGTATGCAAGGTGGAAGCATGTAGAAATGTAATCCAAGACCCACATATACCAAGCTCTGTCTTGTAGATTCACCTAAGCTTGTCATCAATTAGGGTGAGCTTTGAATTATTTTGGTTTTCCTTGGTGTATATATATATATATATAGGTATATATGTATATATAGTAAGATATATATATATATATGTAGATATAGAGATAGAGATAGAGATAGAGACGTCTAAAGGGCATGATATTGTGTGTATTTCAAAACTCCATGGAAAAGTGTGGTGCTGCAGCAAGTAAAGTGGTGGAAATTCTGAACCGGCTTGGTAAATGCTGGATTAAGGGTCCCTGGAGTGGATGGCAGAGAGCAGGGTGGGCTTCCATCCCTTGTTCCATGTAAGGGTTTTGCAGCTGCCAAGCTAAAGGCAGTTAGTGTTAATTAAGGATAGTTAAAAGGAGGTGTGGCGCAACACCTCAGAGCTGCTGCTTCCTGATAGAGACCTCCTGGAGTGAAGGAGGGTGAGGGGCTACATGTGCTTGTGAGCACCAGGGAACAAGAGTGATTCCCCTGAGCTGGAGAGAGGACCAGAGAAACCACTCCCATGAGACAAGTGTCTCAAGTGTGCCCAGAGAGGATTCTGGGATTTGTGGTCTGCTGAAAGCCATTGAGGGCTAAACTCCCCTGTGAGTAAGGTGAACACCAGTGAGGGTGTGAAGTGGGACTGTTATTGCTATGACGTGAAGCATATGTGATTCCCCATGTGAAGCCAGTGGGCTGAAGATTTTGTGTTTCTTGCAAATAAAAGCCAGCAAAGCATCAATTTGAACTCTTTAAGGTGGTCGGTCTCCATTTATATGCTGAAATCTGTGCCGGGGCCTAGGGTTTCGCTACCGGAAGCTCACATAATAAAAAAAAAAAAAAAAAAAAATATATATATATATATATATATATATATATATATATATATATATATATATATATATATATATATATATATATATATATATATATTGGTCCAACCAGATCGCACTCCATGTTTAAAACATAGCCTTTATTAGCTTGTTTAAAATGTATCATAAAGTAGCATTATTTGTAATACACTCACGTGACGTTTCGGGACACATCCGTTCCCTTTCTCAAGCGTATATATCGTGTAGGACTCCATTGCACACACCATTTGCTTCCTCGTCAGGCGGAGCATACGTGGTAAGTAACTGTGATGACGCGTCCTCACCTAGAGGATGGATCTGCACGTCAGTGGCCACATATCTCCACCCTCCCGTTGCTATCCAGAGTCCATAGTTACCAAGAAAAAAGGATATACTAATAACAACGAGCTGCATGGACATTTTTCACTATATCAAATGATCACAATTACTAGAGCACATCGAACTACTAATATAAGCAAGAAATTACAGAATTATCTACAAAAAATACAAAAAAAAGGTCGCCCCGTCATATGCCAACTCCTTTATGAGTTGGTTTGAGGATGAGCATGTCTACCAAAATGTACTCTTCACTAGACACTGTTGTGCCTGGTGGAGGTACATCGATGACGTGTTCCTCCTATGGCTGGGCGACCTGGACTCCTTGGCCGCCTTCCGCGAGGCAATTAATGAAGCCCATGATGACATTAAATTCACGATGACAGCTGATCTCCAGTTAGTTACTTTCTTAGATGTACTGGTTACACGACCCCAGATAGGATTCGATACTCGTATCTATACAAAACCAACAGATCGAAATCAACTTCTTTCTTATGATAGCTTTCATCCTCCCCCAGTTAAGAGATCGATCCCTATTAGTCAATTTACTAGAGTGAGTAGAATTACAAATAATCCAGTAGTTTTGGAACAAGACTTGGAATTAATGTCTAGGAAACTTAGAGATAGGGGATACCCGAGTCAGTTAATTCAGAAAAATCAACAGGCAGTTAAGGAAGGGACTCTTGGGGGTCCATCAAGGGACCGGCACACTACGGGTAATAGATTGGCTTATGTATCTCAATATAATTCAGCTAGCTCAAAATTCAAATCTATATTGGATAAACATTGGCATCTACTAAGAGAGGCATATCCCTCAATTCCAGAGTTCCAACAAGGTCCTATGATGTCTTACCGCAGAGGAGCAACCATAGGGAGTAGACTAGTGAATGCAGATATACGGAAACCACCAAAAAAGGCAATGTTTTGGGGTCCTAGGAAAGAGGTCATGTACAGATGTAAAGGTTGTGCCCAGTGTCGATTTGTACTTGTGGGTCCTGATTTTGATCATCCCCATAGGGATCAGAAATATCAAATTAGGGGTTACAATACGTGCGATACCAGCTTTGTTGTATACATGCTGGTGTGCCCATGTGGGCTGGTCTATGTTGGGGAAACCACCCAGAAGGTGAAGGATAGGTTTTCCCAGCATAGATCAACTATACATGTAGGTAACAAGACATTGCCAGTATCTAGACATTGTTTAGAACAAGGACATACATCTGATGAGTTGAAATTCAGGGTTATCCAACACGTCCCACCTCTGAAGAGAGGAGGAGATCGTGTCTTAGCACTAAAAAGAGCAGAAGTTAAATGGATTGATAGGTTAGGGACTCTGAGTCCACAGGGTCTAAATCGTGACTTTGATCTGCATTTATTTTTGTAAGTATTTATATTTTTGGTAAGCAGATACACTTCTGGTAACTGATGTTTATTAGTATTATTTTTTTGTGTATATTTTTGTGTATTTTTTTTGAATTTTTTCAAAATTTTTTTTTTTTACATTTTTTGTATTTTTTGTAGATAATTCTGTAATTTCTTGCTTATATTAGTAGTTCGATGTGCTCTAGTAATTGTGATCATTTGATATAGTGAAAAATGTCCATGCAGCTTGTTATTAGTATATCCTTTTTTCTCGGTAACTATGGACTCTGGATAGCAACGGGAGGGTGGAGATATGTGGCCACTGACGTGCAGATCCGTCCTCTAGGTGAGGACGCGTCATCACAGTTACTTACCACGTATGCTCCGCCTGACGAGGAAGCAAATGGTGTGTGCAATGGAGTCCTACACGCTACTACACGATATATACGCTTGAGAAAGGGAACGGATGTGTCCCGAAACGTCGCGTGAGTGTGGATGGATTTAGCGTCTATGTTGGACTTCTAACAGATAAGTGTCTTGATACAAATGACGTTGTTACGAATAACGCTACTTTATGATACATTTTAAACAAGCTAATAAAGGCTATGTTTTAAACATGGAGTGCGATCTAGTTGGACCAATATAGTTAAAATGCGGAATTACTCACCGCTACTGGGATCAGCACCCTTTTCCCCTATGTGTACTGGGATTAGTGCATCATATATATATATAATATATTGTAGCTGGTATGAGTAAAAGGAACCACATACAAGTTTGGACCTGCAAATGGGAACTGAAAGTTTGTCTACCACTGCTCATATTCCCTGTTATATATGATATTTTTGATGAATAAAGTTAGAGACCAAGCAATGACATGCAACATTTGAACTTGGACTGACTGAAAGTAGCTGAATCCCAGTCAAGATCTGTCAGATACAGACCCAGACAGAAGGGCTGCCCGGGTTTTCCAAATTAAGAAAAATGGGCAGGGCTCCCCTAAATTGACACGGAGATAAATCAATTGCCATTCGCCACTCTATAGTCCTATGCCTGTGATGCAATCACCCTGTGATGCTACTTCACTATTTGCAAGCTAAGGATACAATAATTTCTTTCAGCTCTTGATATATAAGCTGTATTCTTTTTCTTTTCATTTTTTATAGGGACATTTTTTTAGGATAAAGCAAGTTGTTATATTCATGTTTTTTATATTAATAAGAAAAGTCAGTAAACATGAATGTATCAGTGCTTCAAATGTAATTTTTTATGTTAAGATGTGGTTACACTGTGACCAGCCAGTATGGAAACCATACCTGATTTTCTTTAATCGTTATTTGTCCTTGTTCTTTGCATCCAATAAATGTCCTGTTGCATCGGAAAAGCCTTTCATTTTGTTGGACTTTTTGAACGAAGTTGGCAGGGAAAAATCCCACTCTGTCCTCTATTTTACCCTGAAAAAAGGGGCACATATTTAATGACACTTGCTTGTAGTAGCTATTAATGGCCAGATATTGGCTACTGTGTTGGCCTGCTTTTGCCTTGATAATAGGACCAAAATGATCTGATTTCTCTAGTACAGATATGGGACTTGTTATCCAGAATGCTTGGCACCTGGGGTTTTCCAGATAAAGATCTTTTCGTAATAAGGTATCTTCATACTTTAAGCCTACTAGAAAATCATATAAACATTAAATAAACCCAATAGGCTGGTTTTGCCTTCATTAAGGATTAATTATATCTTAGTTTTGATCAAGTACAAGGTACTGTTTTATTATTACAGAGAAAAAAGAAATAATTTTTTTGAAATTTGGATTATATAGATAAAATGGAGTCTATGGGAGATGGCCTTTCCGTAATTCAGAGCTTTCTGGATAATGGGATAATGGATCCCATACCTGTATCTGCTTTGAGCTGTTCAGATATCAAATGGATATCAAAGGGGGCCGTTGGAAATACAAGTTGGCTGAGGACTCTATTATACCGTTGGGCAACTTTGCTTGATTCATTTTTTACAATTGAAATATTAAACTATTTTGGATTAATCAGGGGCGGAACTACCGGGGGAGCAGGGGGTGCGAGCGGGCCAGGGCCCGCACCCCCTCAGGGCCCCCCGGCAGTCCGCCCGCCGCATGTTCGGCGGCCACTTCCGGGTTTACGGAGGGGGGCGGGGGCCCGGCTGCGCGTCCTGCGCCAGGGCCCGCCCCCCTCTAGTTCCGTTTTTGGGATTAATATTACTCTTTCTGCACTCCCGTTTCCATCTCTTCTATAATTTGTCTCAGGAAGAAATAACAATCCACCAATTAAGAGTTTTTTTGCAAGCTTTATTGGCCTCCTTGTCCCTGATAAACATTTCAGCTGTCCCAGCTAACTTCAATGCATTAAATGCATGTTTTTTTCCAACTTCAACACTCAATGCTTTTATCAAACCATAAATGTTTTGCTTTGCAACTTCTTTCATTCTTTACAAGGGTGATATACTGATGTATTTCTATTAAGTAGCATTTTAAAGACATTTAATTTTCCTTCTGTGTTAAACCCTGTGAAAAACCTTTACCAGTTCATATATTGCAGTAATGCCCTAACTAGTGTTTTAGTTGCTGCCTTTATATGGTTTTCTCTGCAACAAAGTCTCAAAGGAGACGATGTTATGACCACTATTACCTAAATGCTCACCTACACAAATGCTACAGATGAGTTCCACAAAGAAAAAATGGCATATTGCTCTAGGAAAACAAACCCTTCTTTCTTGCACCAAGACTTTAGCAAGTTGCACGTGCCACAAGTAAAATGTCTGGAAAAATTACATTGGAAGATTGTTTCTTAATCTTACAGCCTAGATCCCTGAACCCACTCTTTAAAGTCCTCTATCTACTATTAATGTTGTCATTAGTACCAATATGTACCAAGAAAGCTGGGTCATGCCCTGCCCCACCTAAATATTTGTCTACTCGATCAACAATATGCTGATCCCTTGCACTGGACAACAAACTGTTCAGTTAGAGCAATTTAAATGACAGATTACCCTATCCATTTTTCTAGTAACCGAATCCCCTATAAGAACAATATGTTTAGGACTAGCCATATTCTCCTCCCCACCACTACTGTAGAGGTTGGTGTCTTCACACAAGCTGGCAAATCTGTTGTTATGCACAAGCCCTGGATCATCATCTCTTTTCATTTTACCCACACTAGGAGTCCTAACTGTTTCCAATCTGTCTGCATAATAATCCTGCTTCTGTTCTCCTTCCCCAAAACTATGTGACCCCACTAGGTCTTGCTCAGTGTGCAAGAGACTCCTCTCGAGATTGTCAATCAAATGCAATTTGCTGCTCCAGGACACTAATGTGGGCCTCTAAAGAGGTAATTTGCTCACATCCACAGCAGAGGTAAGCTCTTTTGATACAAATCTGCATACATATGGCAATGTATTTACCCTTATAGAAAACATGTATCCATTTAAAATGTATACTGCCTCGGCAATTTAGCATACAGTACATTACTGTGAAGTGTAATGCGAAAGTAGCATTTAATAAAGATGAGTAAAGTGAGTGAATAGGTCTTTTTGGGTTAGGTTAATTCTTGCTAGAGGTCACAGGATCTGTTACTGTAGATCTGTACATTCAATGCATTCAATACAGCAATACATTCAAGTTAAAAGTAACAAAAAAGTCACTTAAATGCAGAAAAGCATTGCTTTATGTAGTTATGGAATCTATAGCTACTTGAAACTGTAGAAATGCATAATATAATTAGTAGTAATATAATTAAATCCACTTAATTTTACTTTAAACGTCATATTTTAATAAGGGTTATATAAATTTTAATCAAGTAAAACATAATCAAAAGCACAATAACTATTATAATGCTTTGTAGTTATTTTAACGAAAACATTTACAGTTTAAATTATATATGTTTTGCAGTGCTTTCCCAGCATCCATTAAGAGGTTACTTACTCTTCTACAAATTCTCTCTGACTAGAGAGGTGTTGCTATTGCTTTTATCCTATAATTATTTTTAACTCCTATAAAAGTTCTTCTTATTCTTTTGACAAGCTACTCGCAATAAATCAGTTGAAGGCATGGTCTGATTACGTGAGGATCAAGGGAAAAACAAACCTCTGAATACATAAAAGGTAACAGAAACAACCATGTCCTAGGTGCAGTTAAGCAAAGAACATTTTCAAGATCAAAGTGCATTTAAAAATCTCCACTGCCCCATTTCAAGCTCCCTTCCTGCCATATAATTACATTCAAAAGTTTCCTTGTGTGTGGACCTACCATAAAAATTTAAAGTTCCCTGGCACCATCTCCCCCTGCTTTTGGATTCACAATTTGCCAACTTGGATCTTGCAGAAGCATGGCAGTTGGAAGTTGATTCCAGACCTAGCTTCAACTGTGCATGCTCCTGCAAGATTCATGTTAGCAAACTATCAAAAGAGGATCCAAAGGCAGGTCCACACACATAGAGGAACTTTCGAATGGAATAAATGTTTCAGAGAGGGAGCTTAGAGGAGGGGGCAATACAAGCTAAGTGGAGGGTAGTTGTCCTTTAAATCCAAATTGAGATAGGTCCTCTAACTATGATGTTCAAGTTCTGCAATCAATTGCATTGCACAAAATACAGATTCACATAAGATAAGATGCTGTTTGATACTGTAATATTTTTACAAACTTCACTTGAATGGCAATGAAGAAATATAAATTATTATAAAAAATATTTGTAAAAGAATAGATTAAAGTTTTACAAAAGTAACACATACCTTCCACCAATCTTCATTGGAGTCATCCAGAACAATTATTTTATCACCAGGTCTGAAACAAAGATAGACACTTTTAGAGATAGTAAAATATTAAACTAAAGTGCAAAAACAGGCGTAAAGTGGACTATTTTTTTGCACTTTATTCTTTGTATGCATGTTGCCTAATGCTTTGCACTCTTTGAATGGAGAAAATTGGGCATTGTGCACTGGAATGCCCCCAACTTATGCATCATTCAGACAAGCAAGCAAACTAGTGTCAGGCACAGTCCTAGGGTGCCTTTAGTAGTGAGAGTAGATTTATTAGGTATAAAACACCCCTCTAATAAAGTTTGTATGTGCTTTAGGTGTAAAAGACAAATTTAAGGTGAATGTTTAATGCCTGTTTTGGAAACCCCTTGAATATTAGTATTCTTACTCTTTCAACAATGTTAAACAGAAGGCTCTGATTTGGGACTGTAAGGAGTGGCTTGACTCCTCTGAAAAAATGATGAAAGTCTCTATGTTACGGACATCATGATCTTCTATATCAGACCAGGGAAGCAAATACTATAAATATATCCGTAAGTTGTAAAATTACATTTTATAAGGATATACATGTTCACCTTTGGAACTTTCCCTTGCTACACGGTTCCTCTCCACTGTACCATTGCCTTAGACAGTCTGACATTCCTTCCTTTTATATCTTTGTTCTCCTTTCATGGCTTTAGCAGCACAAAAAAGATGTCATGTATTTTTGATTCTGCTTGCCGTATGCAAGCAACTTTCATCAGAGATGTTTGTAAGTCAGCTTAGTCACATTAAGGGGCGCATTTACTAAGGGTCGAAGTGAATTCGAAGTGAATTTTTGTATTCAAAAACTTAGAATTTTGAAGTAATTAGATTTTGAAAACTTTGAATATTAGACCATTTGAAAATCGAACAACTGTCTCTTTAAAAAATTTCGACTTCGCCACCTTAAACCTGCCGAATTGCTATGTTAGCCTATGGGGACCTCCTAGAACCCATAGCCATTATTTGGCCACGTTTTTAGAAGTTGAAGTTTATTTTTTGGAAAATCGTACGAACGTTTTGAAGTCGATCGAAATGGCTAGATTTAATTAACAAAAAAACGGTGACTATCGAATTTCTACAATTCGAACCTTAGTAAATGTGCCCCATAGTGTTGGGACTATGAATAATCTCTGGAAAATACAGATCAATTGTCTGCACCTGGTAAGGCTTTGTAAAGCTGGATTTGGAGACAAGGGTACAATAGCCACCGTAACTCATATATCTACTTGTTTTTGCCATTTCGAGTATTCATGGAATGCATAATAAAATAGTGATATGGGCTTAAAAATATTAAATTAACTAAAATAAATTGAATTGTAAGAAAACTAAAAAAAATAACTATTAAGAAAAAACATCTTGGAGAGATGTAATACATTCTGTGATTCTGGATGGTCTACATCAAATTACTATGCAGAACATGGTTTAAAGGAAAACTATACCCCCCAAACAATGTAGGTCTCTATAAAAAGATATTGCATAAAACAGCTCATATGTAAAATCCTGCTTCATGTAAATAAACCATTTTCATAATAATATACTTTTCTAGTAGTATGTGCCAATGGGTAATCATAAATAGAAAATTGCCATTTTAAAAAATAAGGGCCGCCCGCTGGGATCGTAGGATTCACTGTACTCACAAACAAACCAACAAACCATACATGTAAGGTCACATGAGCCAATTAACAGACAGAGTTGTGTCTTTTGCTTCCTCACTTCTTCCTGTTACAGTTAGAGTTGTAGTATTTCTGGTCAGGTGATCTCTGAGGCAGCACACAGACCATCACAAAATGGTGGCTCAAGGCAAGAGATGTAAAAGGGAAATATTTACTTAAATATATATTCCAGTTTGGTAAGATTCTTTAATATGCCACTTAATATGATATGAACTATCTGTTGCTTAAGTGTTCATTTTGGGGGTATAGTTTTCCTTTAAGGCATAACAAAAAGTGTTGTATCCTTAATGATGGCTCTACTTCAGTGGCGCAACTAAAATTTGGATTATTTGGATAAAATGGGGTCAATGGGAGACAGCCTTTCCGTAATTCGTAGCTTTCTGGATAACGAGTTTCCAGATAATGGATTTGTTTAATTCCAGACCTCCCTTGCAATCAAGAGCCCTGCACTTTTCATTGTTTGGGCAGATGTGGACCTTATTTTGTTACTTGCATGCGTAATGGAGCCATTATATCATTAAGACATCTGTGATGGTTAGTAATATCATAACTTTTAAATGTTACAGCTCATGTGTATTCAAATTATTATTGTGAAGTTACCTCATTGCTAAGTCTTGGGTCTCTTGTGGAACATATTTGTACAGTGCAACAAAACTATCTACTGAATCCTTATTTACAGGCAACTGCAAAAAAACAACAAAAACAAATACAGGTTTAATGATTTTTGTGTATAATTGAAATACAGCAAAAAGTAGATCATTTTGTCACAAATTTATGAATATTCTTAGCTCCTGCCACCTTATCACCAGGACACAATCTTAAAATTGTTGTTGTCTTTCTTAAATAAATATAAGGTAAAACAGGATGTTCACCTTTGTAAAAGTTTAAGACAATAAAATAGATTTGTTCATTTAAATAATATTTGTAATTTTTTTCCCTGCATTTTACATTGTTTTCGGCAGTCCTTACAATTTATAATGCATTTAGGGTGCATTTACACCTTCTCTTCTCATATATTATACCATGTTTTCCCACATTTCACATTACATTTTTCTAAAAATCCCTGCTTGTCCTCTGCGAATGTTATGTTTAGTGAAATGACTGTTTAAAATACAACACTACG
Organism: Xenopus petersii; assembly: GCA_038501925.1. Classification (NCBI taxonomy): domain Eukaryota; kingdom Metazoa; phylum Chordata; class Amphibia; order Anura; family Pipidae; genus Xenopus; species Xenopus petersii. The sequence goes on from CM076682.1 coordinate 102,675,479, forward strand.
TAACCAGAAAAATTGAGGTTTAATAAATAGGTTGAGTTTTTAAAGGGGAAAACTCAAATTTTAAGAGGGAAAAAAAACTCAAATATTTAGAGATTTATTTATTATACCCCAAACCTACTAAAAATCCAAAAATATTCCAGCTAAAACCTGTCAATGTCGTGTAGAAGTCAATGGCAGATGTCCCTGAAGATGTTTCTCAACATTGTGATCTGTGCTGGTTTTCATACGATAAATTTGAATTGTTGCAGCAACAAGTCTAGTTTGCAAAGTTGTACGATTTGAATTTTATCACAATGTTTTTATCGTGTTTAGTTGGCCATACATGTAAAGTTCGTCAAACTGCTGTCCCATAGTGTAACCTTTATGCTACAAAGAAAAACTTGAAAAACATAAAATGGGGGTTCTCGCTTTAAAAGTAAATGGTAGGTTTTCAAATCCTTCTTTTTGCAGGACTAGCTACATAGTGCAGAATGAGATTGCCATTACAGACCAAAGGGGATGGTTAGTCCCTCCTAGTCCTCATAGAGAAAGGACATAGTGGTGTTCTACATCAGCATTTTGGATTATTTTTTCTGCATTATTTTTTTATATATATTTTTATCTTTTTAGAGTAATCCAGAGTTCCCAACAGTTACAGTTTAGAAAAATAACATTATTAAAGAAAAAAATAAGCTGCCTTAATTTTATCTTCTGAAGCACCTTGATGCAAATTCTACAAGACAATTAGAGAACTGGTAAAAGCTGCAGCGCATTCAGAAATATAACATGCATGCCTTAAAGGGGTTGTTCACCTTTGAGTCAACTTTTAGTATTACAGTATGTGGAGTGTGATATTCTGAGACACTTTGCAACTGGTATTCATTTTTTATTATTTGTGGTTTTTGAGTAATTTAGCTTTTTATTCAGTAGCTCCCCAATTTCAGCAGTCTGGTTTCTAGGTTCCAAATGACCCTATATATAGGAAATATAAATAGGACAGGGCCAGAATAGAAAGATGAGTAATAAAAAGTAACAGTAACATCTAGGGGCAGATTTATCAAGGGTCGAATTTCGAAGTGAAAAAAAACTTTGAAATTCGACCATCGAATAGGGTAGTCCGACATTCGAAGTCGAAGGGTTTTTAAGATAGTACGATCGTACTTTGATCGTACTTCGATCGCACGATTTAATCGTACGATAGTACGATTTTACAAAAAAATCCTTCAACTTCTCAAAAATTTGCCAAATACTGGCTATAGGTTCTAGGAGGTCCCCATAGACTAACATAGCAATTTGGCAGGTTTAAGGTGGCGAAGTGTCAAAGTTTTCTAAAGAGACAGTACTTCGATTTTTGAATGGTCAAATTTGTGAAGTATTTTTAATTCGAATCGAAGTCGAATTTGGCCGATTCGATGGTCGACGTACCCCAAAATTACTTCGAAATTCGAAGTTTTTTCATTCGAAAATTCACTTCGGTCCTTAGTAAATGGCCCCCTTAATGTGTTACCTTATAATGCATATTTTTTAGGATGGGGTCAGTGACTATATAGAATATGAAGAATACATAATGAAAACCAATTGAAAAGTTGCTTAGACATGGCCATTCTATAACATACTAAAAGTTGACTTTAAGGGTGAGCCACCTCTTTAACAACATTGTTACTTTTAAAAATAGTTTCTTACCACAGATGCAATGTTCTTCTGCTCTGAGCCTTCTCTGAAGCTGAAGCAGTCTGTGCCATTTTCTAAGTAGCTAAATACTGCAGAGAAAAATATAGCAAGGCAGAGTAAGGCTGTACCTCGAATAGAACAGCTGAAATCACTACTAAACTACAATAATATTATTAAACACATGTAAAGGAATGTATACATATTTTAGGAAAGGGTCATCTGAAACATTTATTGTTGTTTTGTGCAGGCAAAACCTGCTGTACTTAAACAGACATTGTACCTTTTTAATCAGTTTATTTTGGTAGGCTAACTGCCAACTTTATAAGGGTGGGAAAATGTTACGTAATGGAAATATGAAAATGTTCTTGGCAAACAAATAATAAATTGTCACAACGTCAGACAAATACTTTCTGCTTCTAATGTGCATCTTGTGAATGGAAAAAAAGCATTAATTCTAAAAACACAGCCTATCCCACATTCAACTAATGGAAAGAGAAAGATGAAAAGTATGTCATGGAATATACAGTGTCCTCTGTTAAGAAATGAAGGGGTATGTCAACTATTTCTTTACTCCAGATACCAATTTGTATTATTGTAAGGATATATACTGTTTAGAAGAAAGCGTTAATGTGGCAGTGAAAACAACATTTTACAGATCAGATTAAAATGAAGTGGGAGTGCATATGCTGTGCAGAGTCCATCCAGCGGGAGAACAAAATGAAATTACATTTAGGCACATTATATCAGAATACTTATGCTATCTAGCCATGATTCTGATTATACATAATTTGTCCAACCTAATTGTTTTAATGCATTTTTTTGCAATAAAAGCATCAACATACAAATGTATAAGTCACTCTACCATGTAAAATGTCATTCTTAACCAAACAAGTATATATTTTATATATTTTTTTAGTTGCAATATTGGTGTGTAGGCAGACAGCTCAAAGAATTTTGTGCTTTCAGTATGAGCCAGTGCTGCACTATGGCACTGCTTTCTCACAGGCTATTGTTTCGCTTACACAATGTAACTGTAGGAGTCACAGTGGGACATTGATTTACTATTGAGTGTTCCTATATCTGTAAGGGATCTGTTATCTGGTTACCTTCCCATTGTTCTGCTGATGGGCTGCTGGGGGGGGGAGGAGGGGGGATAAATCACTCCAAATTGCAGTGCAGCAGTAAGCAGCAAGAGTGACTGAAGTTTATCAGAGCACAAGTCACATGACTGGGGGCACCTGGGAATCTGGCAATATGTCTGGCCCCATGTCATAAATAAAAATGAAATATAAAAAAAAATATGTTTGCTCTTTAAAAAAAAAAAAAATGGATGTCAGTTGATCAGCTCATTCTTAGTCCCACCTGACCACATAACTGCTTTTCTATAGATTAATTCTCCTTCTTTACAAAGCACTGGTTAAAATGCAATACAGTTTTGGTGTGTGAAATGAGTAATTTTTATTAAGCTTAAAGCATGGTGGTGCTGCTGCCATAAGGCAAGTTGAGAAATTCACCTTAGTCAAGAGCAGCCTGTGAGTTACTAGGGGTGGCAAAAAAGCATCTCCTGGTAACTCCTAGAGCCAAAATCCCAGTTTTTAAACCAGAATGTTGTATCTTCTAGTGCAAAGAGCACTATTGTGCTTACCAGAGGCATGTAACATAGGCTAATTCTTAATTGATACAACTGGATTCTAAAAGTATAGTAATCTTAAGTAAAACAAAAAAGACAAAGTTGACTCACCACTGTTACTGCGCTGCCTACTTGTGTTTGGTAGGAATGCACAATCACTCTCTTCTGGTACTTCAAGTAGATCTGTAGTCTGGAATAGAATGAGAGAATAAAGAAAGAGAAGAAAAGTAACAATGTGAGGGAGAGATTGATTGGAAGAAAAGTATGTAAGAAAAAGAAGCAAGAAAATGAGAAATTAAAATGAATTTACAGGAAAACATTATTATTTAAACCATTTATTTTTCATTTTAAATGAGTAATACGGAAGAACAAGAAATATGGAGAAGAGTAGGAAATTATAGGAAGCAGAAAATAAAATATATAAATATATAACATATTCACAAGAATTTCTTTTTCAGATCCTCATAGAAAAAAATGTTTAAATTATACTGTACATCAGATACATAGAAAGGCTGGTGGGAAAAATGGCAGGTGCATCCAAGAATGCCAGAAAAGAAAGAATAAATGAATGTTTATAGATTATAAACAAAACAGAGACACAATGAAGATTCATTATAACCAAGGTTATCGTGGAAATAAACAGAACTTGCTCTTTGGGTAACCTCTCCAAAGTTGGCAACCCAGAGATGCTATCATTAATTTAATTATTTTAATTTGAAAAATGAAAATGTTGTTATCCAATGCCAGGACTGTAACCTGCATATGTTAAAGATATTGCAAATGAATTGATTAGCAAGTAGTATTGCAATTTTTATTCTTATTTTTATTTATTACAATGGACAGATTATTAAAAGATATAAAAGACGCCAATACTTTAAAACTTCTGAAGATAAATCAATGGCTGGACCTTAATGGCTTTTTAAATTATTTACAATATTCGTTTTATTATTAGCAAGTAGTATGATATTAGCATCCCACAGATCTGGGTATTTAGACAAACTAGGAAGTAAAGTGCAACTGATTCCATATGATGGAAATATTTAATATAGTGGGTACTCAGAACTACTGTTCTAAAATTAAAACTATTATTATATTAAAACAATAGTTTATTTTTTTTAAATGCGGCCTTTCTTTTCTGATTCTATTCCAGCAGAATGAGATACCATACAGTTTCCTCTTCCACCCATAATATTTATATTTGCCTTTCAGCAGCTTGAATTGGGACCATAGACATGGAAAAGTGTCCATTCATGGATACATTTTGAAGTCACCTTGATTCCCTGCCCAAACTGCCCTAAACAGAATATCCAGGACCAGTATTAATTACTCAAACTGAGGCCATAAAACATAACGTCCCCACTTCATAATTCAAAATAAGTTGAACTTTGATTAATATATGGAACTGCTCCCTTCTATGGAAACATACTTGTTCTTCTTATGTAATGGTCTTAACAGAAATGTTCGTTCTGCATGCTTATCTAGAGGAAAGGGAATAGTTTTTTTGGATTTTTCATAAGCTACACAGTGCAATTGTTTTGTATTCAAATGTCACCAATCAGTGATGTAAGATGCACCAGGGAGCAATAACTTTCCCAACTACAAAATTTGGATTAAAATTTGGATTAGTTTACTGTTCTAGATTTTTTTCTACTTCAAATAAACTCACCATTTAAAAAAACAAAACACAAATGTTAACGTATTTATTAAAAATCGGAATATATAAACTCAAATGAATTAAAATGTAAAAAGCTTGTATATCTTGAATTTGAGAGTTTATAAACTCTACAAAATCCTCAAATTTTTGAATTCAATAAATAGTTTACATTTTGCCTAGGACAACTCCCATTGACTTCTACATGATTAGAAAGTTTTTAGATGCCAAAGTTTCACTTTTAAGTTTTTCATTTTTTTAGCTTAAAAAATACTTTTAATTTGAAGTTGTAATTTGAATTCCTGTTATTTAGCTCAAAAACTCAGATCCAAATGATTATAACTGCCCCCCTAAATATTTGAGGTCCCAAAGCAATATCTTTTTAGGAGAAAGATCATTGCCCTTTTATGTGTGTGACCCAGACTACCAATTTCTCCTCTTGGTAATTTCAGGCTGCTAAAACGTAAACACAAGATCAAATCAGTCTTCCTAAAATCTTTTTTTTTTTTTCAGAGTATTGGAGCATTTTATATCTTGTTTTCTGTGATAATTCCCTTTAAATGATCATTTATCTTTAATGATCTATTAGAGAAGGAAACTATTTTATACATATATATTTAGAAAAAATACAATTTAGATCAAAGTGGTGAAAACATCAACACTTCAAAATCATCCTGATTAGTTTATACAGCTGCATAATGATTAATGCAAATACGTAGCTGAAAAAAAGAAATTCTGGTGTAAAAAGGGATGTTCGCTTACAGAAAAACAGCATAAAAACTGGAATGTTGTGCTGTCATCTTTTAATCCGAATTTTGTGACTTTTCAAACCAACACCTCCGCTTGCTATTTGATCATTTTAAGGATTGCAACACATGAAGTTATTCCAATACAAATTAACTTTATATATGTAGTTCACTTGGGGAGCACCATATATTAAATACAGTATATCCCAACAACAGGAGCATTTAAGAACAAAACAAAGCTGCTGCACTCCCAGGATCTGAAAAAATGGCATATACTGTACATATACAATATATACTGTATGTATATGCATGTGATTTATTTAACTTCAACTTTTACACAGGGACGTTAGTGTAAAATCACACACAACTTATACTGTGTACATACTGCATAGGCCACTCTGGTAGAGCATAGCCCTTAAAGGAAAACTATACCCCCCAAACAATGTAGGTCTCTATTAAAAGATACTGAGTAAAACAGCTCATATGTAAAACCCTGCTTCATGTAAATGAACCATTATCATAATAATATACTTTTTTAGTAGTAAATAGAAAATTGCTATTTTAAAAAATAAGGGCCGCCCCCTGAGATCGTACGATTCACTGTGCACACATACAAACCACATGTAAGGTCACATGAGCCAATCAACAGACAGAGTTCTGCCTTTTGCTTCCTCACTTCTTCCTGTTACAGTTAGTGTTGTAGTATTTCTGGTCAGGTGATCTCTGAAGCAGCACAGATAGAGTCATGAAATGGTGGTTCAAGGCAAGAGATGTAAAAGGGCAATATTTATGTAAATATATATTCCTGTTTGGTAAGATTCTTTAATATGTCATTCAATTTGATATAAACTATCTGTTGCTTAAGTATTCATTTTGGGGGTATAGTTTTCCTTTAAAGTGGATCAAACTCCTAAAGGTAATTAATTAATACTTTTTTAGTTATTTTTTGAGATATTCCTATATTTAGAATGCTAGTAGGCATTTGGTTATAGGAAGTGCATAGAAAGTGAATAGACAGATAGCTACACTCCTCAATCATAATAGTAGCTTGAAAGAAAGTATACAAAGAAGGAATACAGAAATATAGGGGCAGATTTAATAAAGATTGGAAACCTTTCCTTTGTCTGCATGGCATATTCAGTGAAGAAAATTTAATTGTCTGGAAATGTTCCCATATTAAGAATTTTTTTATATAATTTTTCTTGGTGAAAAAGCTGTAAAAATACTTTGAGTTGCATGACGTTCCCAGTGGAACAAAATTTTTCTACTTGTAAATTTTTGTTTTTAATGGTTTTTGAAAATATTAATTAAAAGAAACCAAAAAAACAAACTCATTGACAACACCCACTGACATCTGCATGAAATCACCAGCTTTTAGATACGACATCTTTATACTTTTGAGCATCACAAATCTTGGAAATTCCAGTTCCATGGAAAAACACTTGAATCGCGATAAAAACTAGAATTAAATGCTAATAAATCCACTCCTTATAAAGGTTTTCTAACATTCTGAAAAAGTTTTCTAAAAATTTTCATGATTCATCCCTCAGATTAAAAACATTTTGCCAATCTGGCATTTGAAAAAAACAAAAAAATTCCCCACTTTTTTTCTCCCAAGTGTTCTTGAGCTTTGCATGGTTGCTAAGTACACAGTGAAGATGAAAAGCTATGAAAAGTTTTTCACATTGTGAAAAACAAACTTAATCGAGTCAAAAGACCAATGTCCATCAAGTTCAACCTAAGAAACGAAACCTCGGTACACATATAAACACAAATCAATACAGACCTTATCTGTACACTCAAACTTATCTGTATCTCAAACTATATTTACTGATACAAATATTAAACTAACTTTAGGTCCTAAGATCCAATTTGGTCCCAATGGAGCAAATTGTTTCTGTAACTAGTGAATATTTAATTGTTTTTGAAAATTTTAACTCACCAGCTTTTAGATACTACATTTTTATATTTTTGAGCTTCGCAAATCTTGAAGATTCCAGTGGGGAAAAATAATTTCCCCACTTTTTTCTCCCAAAAGTGTTCATCAACTTTGAATGGATGCTAAGTACACTCAGGGGCACATTTACTGTTGGTTGAATATCGAGGGTTAATTAACCCTCGATATTTGACCATCAAAGTAAAATCCTTCGACTTTGAATATTGAAGTCGAAGGATTTACCGCATTTACTTCAATTGAACGATCAAAGGAAAAATTGCTTAGAAAGCTTATGGGGAAGGTCCCCATAGGCTAACATTGGTGTTCGGTAGGTTTTAGGTGACAAAGTAGGCAGTTGAAGTTTTTTTTAAAGAGACAGTACTTCGACTATCGAATAGTCGAGCGATTTTTAGTTTGAATCGTTCGATTCGTAGTCGAAGGTCGAAGTAGCCAAAAAAAAACCTTCGAAATTCAAACTTTTTTTCATTCTAATCCTTCACTCGAGCATAGTAAATGTACCCCTCAGTGAAGATGAAAAGTTTTTCACATTGTGAATAATTTATTACAAACTTAATCTAGTCGAGAAAGACCAATGCCCATCAAGTTCAACCCCCTCCAAAGAAACATCAGTACACATATAAACACAAATTAATACAGACTTATCGGTACACTCACATTTAAAAACTATATTTACTGATACACATAAACTTTAGGTCCTAAGATTCAATTTGGTCAGGTCATCAGCATCTTTCACGGAACTTATTTTTTTGCCCAGTTTAGTATCTTTAGCAAAGATAGAGTTTCCACCACAAGATCATTCATAAACAAGTTAAAAAGCAAAGGGACAATGACAGACCCCTGCAGTACTCCATGGACAACACCAGTCCAATTAGAAAATGTTCCATTTACAACCACGCTTTGTAATCTATCCTTACAGCCAGTTCTCTATCCAAGTACAAATATTCCGTTCCAGGACAATATTAATTTGATCAGTAACCTTCTGTGTGGTACCGGATCAAATGATTTAGGCAGCGTCGGACTGGGCGGGGGTGATGGGGCCCCCTGCCCAAGCCTCAAAGCCCCCCTCTCTTCCAAAGGTCATGAAGGAGCACCAGAGTGCAGGCTATGGAGACTGGGTCTGGCCCTGTGGGGCCCACGAGAGCTGGGGTCCACAGTCCCGGTGTCCCGCCAGCCCAGTATGACCCTGGCTTTAGCAAAATTTAAGTAAGTTAAATTGCGATGTGAGCAAAGCCGGCGCTGGCGGATTTCTGCAGGTTAGTGAATTTGCCCAAGACTTTAGCCACACATTTAGCTACCTAAGCTCATACTATCTTCCTAAAGTTGCACATGGCACAGGTAAAATTTCTGGAAAAAAAATTACATTGGAAGACCTTTCCTTAATCTTTGCACCTAAACCCCTAAACTCACTTTTAAGGTCTTCCATCTACGCTGATTTTGTTATTAGTGCCAATATGTACCAAAACTGCTGGCTCATGCCCTATCCAAAAGATTGTCTACCTGATCAACCATATGCTGAACCCTAACACCAGGACAACAGCACACTGTTTGGTTGTAGCAATCTTGACAACAGATTACCCTATCTGCTTGCTAAATAATAGATATAATTCCTATAACCACAATATGTCTAGGCCTAGTCCTGCTCTCCTACCAATCACTAAAAGAGAAGCTTTTGTTTTATATTACTGTGTTTTTAACGTTATGATCCCCACTTACACAGCACCCACTTACAAAGTAGCTATCAACACAAGCAAGCTCCACAAAAGTCCTAGGAATTCTATTTACACTGTACAGTCTGTTCAAGTGCAGCTAAAAAAACACCAAAGGCAGCTTGAAACTACAGCACTTAAATTAACAACCCTTACTTTAAAATAACAGTTTATAAAAATATGTATCCTGTAATATTGATTTGTTTGTTGTAGTTGCTTTATCCAGCCACCAACTAGTAAATCAGTAAATCCGTCTTGCACATCTTTCACTCAGGAAAGCATGATAACTATGGTAAAATTCATCTGACAGTTTATATTTTTTTACTGGTGATAAAATGTGAAAATAAAAATCCCTGATCTTTGATCTAAGGAACTAAAATGCTAGGAAACCATGATAAATTTGGACACATTTTCTGACAAGGGTTTTTTTTTATCTCAGGTTTTAGCTGTCAGGTTTAACTTGCACAAAACACATAGCACAAAATGTAGATAACACTTAAAATATCTACAATAGGAGCAGAGTTTGGGATAGTCATACCACAAATCTTTTCCTATGAAAATGAACATTGTGCTATGTGCATTGATTAAAAAAAACAGTTTAGAAGATAAACTGTGTTCTATGTTTACTGTCTACTATAGTACATTACTGCACTTGTGAAGAAACCTGTCTTATGAGTTATCATAAAGGAAATCAGAAATTGAGCAGAAAACAAGCAATGAGGAAGTGGAGGACAAATGCAAGAATATTGCTGAAAGTGCATAACAGGCATTTTTTTTCGCTTAAAAAATGATTTGCAGTGACTGAAATATATCATGTGGGTTGCAAATAAAATATTTGCACTTTCAGTAGTATTCCTGCATTTGTCTTCAAGTTCCTTGGTGCCCAAGATAGAACACTAGTAGAACTGGTCCTTTAGAATACCCTACATTTTGTTTCTAGTGTATAGTCATAACTTGTGCTTTAACATAGTCATGGAACTCTGCAGTGACTTATATTTTTGTATTTTCCCTTAGGGCATATAGCCTCCATTATTCCTTATATATTTATTTGGCAACAGTCAAGTAAAACTATACCAGTTGCCTAGTGACTCAGCTGTATCTTAATGACTGACTTATGAAAGCATTTCTTGCATTTGCCTATCCATTAGTGGGTGTACTCATACAAGAATTACTTTAATGGCTGTAATTATTTCAGTGAAGAGAAATTCTATTTCACAGAATTTCTCATACAATAATATAATAACAGGCTTTATCCCCCCTTTTTCAGATAACAGATACGTATTATGTTTAATACTGAAGACACTTCTAAATCATTGTTCTCCTTTTCCAGGCATACTATATACATGTTTATATGTCATATTCAAAAATCAATTATCAACCTAAATTAAGATGGGGAAATAAAGAAATCCATATGTTAGGCAAAAAACCCAATTGGAAGCCTCTCCAATTTCCATAAACCTGTATTCCCTTACTAAAAAGCCATCCAACCCCTTCTTAAAGCTATCTGATGTATTAGCCTATACGACTGATTCAGGGAGAGAATTCCACATCTTCACAGCTCTCACTGTAAAAAACCCCTTCCGAATATTTAGATGGAACCTCCTTTCTTCTAATTGGAATAGGTTCCCTTGTGTCCGCTGGAAGGACCTACTGGCAAATAAAACATTAGAGATATTATTATATGATCCCCTTGTATAATAATACATAGTTATCATATCACCCTTTAAGTGCCAATGTTTCCTCACAACTGCTAGTGTAGTTGCCCTTCTCTGGGCCAATGGGGCTTTACCAGCACTCTGTACAGTGGAAGAATGACCCCATGCTCCTGTGAATCTATGCCCCTTTTAATTAAATCTCATCTGCCACTTAGCCACCCAGATTGCCAGTTTGTCATGGTGCAACCATGCTGCATCCTGGATGGAATTTATTGGGCTGCATAGTTTTGTGTCATCTTCAAACACTGATACAATACTTACAATACCCTCCCCTAAGTCATTAATGAACAAATTAAATAAAAGTTGGCCCCGATACAGAGCTCTGTGGGACCCCATTAAGAACCTTACTCTAAATAGAGAATGTCTCATTAACAACCACCCTCTGTACCCGAACCTGTAGCCAGTTTCCTATCCATGTGCAGACGACTTCATTAAGCCCAACAAACCTTAGTTTAGAAAGCAGTTGTTTGTGGGGCACTGTATCAAACGCTTTGGCAAAATCCAAATAGATCACATCTACTGCTCCCCTACTGTCCAGCATCTTACTTACCTCGTCATAAAAAGCAATCCAATTTGTCTGACATGACCTACCCTTCATAAAGCCGTGCTAATTGCTGCTCATAATGCCATTAACTAAGACAACATTTTGAATTTGATTCCTTAACAAGCCTTCAAATAATTTGCACATGACACAGATGTCAAACTTACTGGCCTATAATTGCCAGGCTGAGAACTAGGGATGCAACAAATCCACTATTTTAGATTGGCCGAACCCCCGAATCCTTCATGAATGATGTGGCCGAATACTGAACAGAATCCGAATCCTAATTTGTATGTATTTTGGTTGGGAAGGGGAAAACATTTTTTACTTTTTTGTTTTGTGACAAAAAGCCACGTAAATTCCCTCCCCACCACTAATCTGCATATGCAAATTAGGATTCGGATTCGGTTTGGCCAGGCAGAAGGATTCAGCCAAATCCAAAACCTGCTGAAAAAGACAGAATCCTGAACCGAATCCTAGATTCGGTGCATCCCTACTGAGAACTTTCATTTTTAAATATAGGAATGACCTCAGCTCTCCTCCAAACCATAGGTACCACACCAGCTAAAAGCAAGTCTAAGAAACTCAGAAATAGAAGCCTGGCTAAAACTGAACTAAGCTCTCTTAGAACCTGAGGGTGTATTCCACCTGGCCCTGGCACCTTGTTCAGATAAATTTGTAGTAAACAGTGCAGCTATGAGGTTGGTCTGGCAACTCTGACGTCTCTATTGTATACACTGAAGAAAAGAACTGATTTAGTACATTTCTCTTATCTGTATCTGTTACAACCATGTTGGTACCATTATTTAAAGGTGCAACACTCTTAACCCACATCTTTTTGCTATTTATATACTTAAAAAACTTTTTGGGGTTTGTCGTAGCCTCTGCCACAATCTACTCCTCCACTTTTCTATCTTTGCCTTCTGGATTGCAGTTTTACAACATTTATTATAGTGTTTATATTTGTTAAATGCAGCTTCTGTCCTCACAGACTTGTAGTTTTTAAAATGCCTTTCTCTTCTTTCCTATTAACTTCTTTACTTCTATATTAAGCCACATAGTGGTTATTTGTGCTTCTACATTTACTTCTTAAGGGAATAAATTAAAAACAGTAACAATTTAATATTTTAAATGACAACCATTGCTGTTTTATGTTGTTAGCAGAAAACTTAATGCCCCAATCTATGCTCTGAAGGGCAGCTCTTAAGGCACTAAAATTCGCTTTTCTGAAATTCAGGGTTTTTTTTGCCCCAGTGTATATTTGTTTTTTGAACCAGACATGAAATTAGATCACATTATGGTCACTATTTCCCAGGGGTTTGAATACCTGAACATTTGCTATACGTTCTGGGTCTTTAGAATTCACTAGATCCAGCATAGCTTTTTTTATGGTTGGCTCCTCAATAACCTGTGCTATAAAATTGTCATGCAACAAGCTTTTATATGTGTTCCCATTAACTGCCCTGACAGTACTGTTGATCAAGTCAATATCTGGGTAATTAAACTTACCCATTACCATTACTTTCCCCAAATTAGCAGCCTTTTCTGTTTGCATCAGGAGCTTAGCCTCCTCCTCCAAAGATTGCATAAAAAATGTGAGGAACTAAAGCCTTTTTTTAACACAATCACTTCATTTCATGGGCTCAAAGGTAACTGGACAATTGACTCAAAGGCTATTTCTTGGGTAGGAGTGGGCAATTCCTTCATTATGTCATTATCAATGAAGCAGATAAAAGCCCTGGAGTTGATTTGAGGGGGGGTGCTTGTATGTGGGAGATGTTGCTGTGAACAGAGAACACATGCTCAAATGTTTTATTTTCAGTTTTTTAATTTGTCCAATTATTTTTGAGCCCCTGAAATGAAGTGATTGTGTAAAAAAAGGCTTTAGTTCCTCACATTTTTTATGCAATCTTTTTGTTCAACCCACTGAATTAAAGCCAAAAGTCTGCAGTTCAACTGCATCTGAGTTGTTACTTTTCACATTTATTGTGGTAATGTACAGAACCAAAATAAGAAAAAAGTTGCCTCTGTCCAAAGATTTATGGGCCTAACTATACTTAAACTAGATATACCATGGCCTGGATGAATGAAAACCTTCATAGACATGTGCTATTAAAATGTAGAAGACACAAAACACTTGAATAAGGAAAAATCACATATAAAACATGGTACTTGAGCTCATGACAGAGGCTTAATAACTACATACAGTTATGGGGCCTGTTATCCAGAATGCTCGGAACCTAGCGTTTTCCAGATCTTGCCGTAATGGATCCTTTTGTCATTTCAATCTTTATACCTTTAAATCTACTAGAAAATCATGTAAACATTAAATAAATCCAATAAGCTGTTTTTACTTCCAATAATGATTAATAATATTTTAGTTGGTATCAAGTACAATGGTACAGTTTTATTATTACAGAGAAAAAGGAAATAATTTTTTAAAAATTTAGTACATGGAAGATGTCCTTTCCATAATTCTGAGCTTTCTGGATAATGGGTTTCCAGATAACGGATCCAATACCTGTATATAAATATTTAGCTTCAGGTAAAAAAATATAGTTTATACACTATCAGCATTGGCCTAAGCTTTCATACATACAGACTACATTTTTTTGCAATCACATATGCATTTCGAGCAAAAACACTGTTTGATTTTTCAGAAATGTTTTTATTCATTTACATAAGGTAAAGTACAGTCTTTAGAACTACAAACAGCACATGCCTGTATCTTTGGCAAGAGTAAAAAAAAAAATCATGAACCCAAAGGGCTATGGTAAATAAACACTACAAAAATAAAATGTCTACATCTTGACACACTGTATGACAGATTGTGAACTACTGCACCGTCTTTAATGAAATTTTATTCGATATCAGAAAAATATTTCTCCTTTTGATAAAGTACCAGAGTATTCACTATTATATAGCCAATATTGAAACTTGTAATTGTAGATTTTAATGTTTTAAAATAATTAAAGCTTGCAGAAGAATGCAACATTTATATATGTAGCAAGAACACACTCATTTACAAATGTAAATATTCATAAAGATAAGAAAAAGCATTTACCAAACATAACCATGTACTAATAGCCATAGCCATGTGTTTTTCTAAGCGGCTATGGAATAAACTCGATAGCAATAGCCCAACCAACTGAAATGAATGCAGTTCTATTAGAAAATATGTTTTTGCCTTAATGGAGATGTTATAATGAACATAAATTCATGATTTACTTTATAGGCTAGATCACATTAGTGACTTTGCAGTTCATTGGGATCAATGGCTTCACTGGTAATTTTTGTGCTGGCTCCTCTCAAACACAATAGCAGATAAGACTGCACTATCTCATCAGCATATACTGTTATCCCATGCAGTGCATTTCATGTAGGATGATCTACCTTGACTCACATTATGATCAGAACAAAAGTTTTCTTGGGTCATGTGGTCAGCAGTTTGCTCTGCCCTGATATTTCGCTATTACTATAAATACGAAAACCATGCTCAACAGTGGAAAAACTGTAATTCCCTATAGAAGTGTAAATAGGAATAAAATAGGATGATTTCAATGAAAAGTAAACTTATGCAGTAGTTGAGACTTTGAAGGGCCTCAAAAAGTGAAAATAATTCTATGATTAGAATTTGTTTGTCTTTATAAATATCTTTTAGACCAACAATCCTAATTTGTAAATGTAGTATTTTATTCTGCACATAGAGTACAATGAAGTGCATCTGAATACCCAAGCAATTCCAATATAAATAACATTGTTTGTCTACTATATTACGTGGGCCCTAAATCCCTCTATTGCCTCAAAGGACCTTACTTATTAGAACTTCTTTTTTTTTTTTTTTTTTGTGTTTAAAATATTTTATTTGATTTTCATATTAAACAAATGAAATCAAAAATGACAACAAATGTTATGCAGATGAAGATATTAGAACTTCTTAAAGAGATACACAGTAGTATGCATGCATGATAACTACACTACAATACACTACATAACTGAAATGTAATGTATATGATATATTTGTAATGTATACTGTATGAAGTAGTTTAATGTTTTGTGTTACATGGATTTAAAAAAAAAACATTGCAAGTACTAAGGAATCTTTTGATCACGTTTCAAGTTTTCATAGCCTTTATCAATCAAAATAAAATTCATATCAAAAAGAGAGAAAGATACAGCACTACAATATGTCCTTACTTTTTGATCACATTGTTATGTACAAGTAGTTTATCTTTGGTGTGCATGCATTTAGGGTGTGTGTTTTATATTGTTACATAATTCATTCTGGTTTTATACATTGGATTTAGATGAGCAAAGCCAATTTTTAATCTATTGTTTGTTCAATAAACTACACATTACCAAAGTATTTGGCATTGCAGAGTTAATGCCATAGGGGTCCTTTTACTAAAGTGCGGTAAATCTGACTTATGGGGGCAGATTTATCAAGGGTCAAATATCAAATCCTCAAATTCGACCTTCAAAGTAAAATCCTTCGAATTAGAATATCGAATTTGAAGGATTTTAGCACAAAAGGTTCGATCAAACAATTAATAAAATTGATTGAACGATAAAATCCTCTGATTCTAACGATTTTAAGAGATCGATCAAATGATTTTTATTCGATCATAAAAAGTGCCCAAATAGGCTACAATGTCCCCATAGGCTAACATTCAACTTGGTATATCTAGTATAGGTCAATCTAAAAACAACTGGACTTGCTGAGTAATCAATAATTCATTGATTACTCAGCAAGTCCAGTTGTTTTTAGATTGACCTATACTAGATATACTATGACCTGGATGAATGAAAATCTTCATAGTCATTCAACTTGGTAGCTTTTATTTGGCGAAGTATTGAGTTGAAGGATTTTTTAAAGAGACAGTACTTCGAATATCGAATGGTCGAACGATTTTTACTTCAAATCGTTCGCATAGTTCGATTCGATCGAATTTGACCAATTCGATGGTCGAAGTATCCAAAAAAATACCTCGAAATTCGAATATTTTTGCATTCGAACTATTCACTTGAGCTTAGTAAATCTGCCCCTAAGTTTCCACATGTTATCGCTGAGAATATTTTTCCACCAGAATATTCGCAGCGACTAAGTTTACTAAACAAAGATGCGCTCAGAAGTCATTGTGATCACTTGCGGTAACTACGCTTAAGAACCAGCTTACGTTAGCGGTAATTTTAGCGAGTTGCGAATTTTCTGGCGACAAATTAAGTTTTCCTGAATATTTATGCTATAAAATAGTCTTGTTTTATGGCGGTTATTATGGCAATTTTTACTGTGACATTTATTGCCAGAAATGCATCTTCAAAACTCATAAACTTTATTGACTGATGATTATACCATCCAACAACATTACCAGAGTAACATCAATCAAACATGTATGCATTATAAACCCTTCTGCCAAAAGAATCATATGAACAAGAATCATAACAGTCAATCTCTTTGCTTCATAGAAATGCACAGTTTAATGTAGCCAATCACAATGAAACCAAAAAAGCGTAGAGGCTGACGAATCCTTGGACTGTGATGCCAATAATACAATAATACAACTCTGAGCTGAAACTGCTGCTGTTGCAACAGATCGAAGCAGAAGCCAAAACATCCTGTCAGCAATAGCTACAGATCTCTCTCCTGTCAGCAAAGAATGATGGGTAAAAAAAAAGTATTATGGGATATTGCCTGCCCCTTGAGAATTTTCTGGCAAAAAAATACTTTTATGCCAATGCATAGGTGGCGTTAAAATGTTGCGAATATTCTTCTGTAAATTTAGTCTTTTTCATATTTTGCTGTTTAGTAAACCAATGTGAACGTAACGTTATTTGCAGCGAATGCGATAACTGGCGAAAACATACTTTTGCGCAAGAAAATTTGCAAATATATATTTACCGCAGTTTAGTAAACTGACGAAAAACATATTTGGTGACAAATTTGTCTATATTTTGTGCGAATTTTTTTACCACGCTTTAGTAAACAAACCCCATAGTTATTTTACCAAATGTATGTTTCATTCCACTTCCACTTGCATTTAGGTATTTTTGTCTTTAAAAGGAAACTAGCTACACTATAGTTAATATAGGTATTAGGTGTTGGTCTTGGCCATGATGCACTGAAATCATCCATAAAGAAAGTCATCAGTGTAACTCAAGATTTAGATCTTGTACCATTTGAATTTCTTCAAGAATTTTCCTGTAAAGTCACACAACTGACTTTTGTCTCCAATATCTCAAGATGCCAACATTTTTGTCCTTCCTTGTTTTTGTAAAACATAAATAGATTTTCTTTATTGTCACAATGCAAACAATTATCAAAATCCTTAAATAAATTAAGCAATGAGAGAAATATTCTTCATCCTTTCTACCAGACTGCTCAATTGTCCAGTGAAGCTGGGTTACTAAGGAAATGTATGCAGGAGGCACTTTAAAGGTAATATTCTATAAATCGAGACAAGATTTAGTTAAGGTTTCCTGAGCAGAATTAGCTCTGGCTAATTAAAATTATCTCCTAGTTGTTACTGTATATAAGAAACAATTGTACATAAAATATAGTTAAACCAGAAGACTTGAGTGTGTATTCTAAGGTGGTTGGGATGAATATTCAGTCTTGTTTTAGCACTCATAACAAGATACTAGACATCAAAAACAGCATTAATTAAAGCAAATTATTACAGAGTTCCTATTGGGAGAGTCGGACCCACTTCCAGAGCTGCTCTTCTTGTTCCTCTGTGCCAAAGATGTCCCAAACCGTAGGGTTTCATACACGGGGTCCACTTTATTACCACATGCTGAAAAACATAATGGATTTCCAGTTTTAATATGGGATTGGCATTGTTCAATTTGAAAAACATTATACACCCAATTCAAATACTTTTTATAAACTGAACACTTTCTAGGCTACTGTTCCCTTACATCAATGTATGCATGTGCTCCTAATTCATTCAAGAAAGTTGGGCAAGCAAGAGGTATGTGTGGTGCATGTACTTTTTTTTTAAATGTACTAATGTGTGCACAATTTGTGGTTGCTTTCATAGTTCCATAGTTTTAAGTTGTGTTGGAAAAAACCAAAGTCCATCACGTTCAACTCCTCCAAATAAATCCCAGCACGCATACCTACACACATCCACTGAAACTATATACCAATTGCTATATAAATTGTAGATTTCAGTATCACTATAGCCATGGATATTATGCTTGTTCAAGAAATCATTGAAGCCCCTCTTAAAGGTGTTAACAGAATCGGCCCTCAAAATATCATCTGGCAGTGCATTCCACAACCGCAATGTCCTCACTGTGAAGAACCACCTACACTGCTTCAAATGAAAGTTATTTTCCTCTAGTTTAAAGAGGTGGCCTTTAAGCATATTTACAAATCCATTAGCTTGTTCCTACTTGCAACCGGATTACCAAAGTCAATGTCTGGATTATTGAAGTCATCCATAATAATAACTTGACCTAGTTGTGAAGCAGTCCCCATTTGTAATAGTAGTTGGGCCTCAATTTCGTCACTTTTTCAAGGTGGTTTGTAGCATACACCAATGATAATTTTCTTTGTAGCTTTTGTGCCCAGTCGAAATCCCAACCCAAAGGGATTCCATTCCCATCCTAGTGCCTTCCGCAGTTGTTTCTTTAGAGCACGGCTCTAATTCAGGTTTTACATAAAGGCAAACTCCTCCACCCTTTTTAATCCCTCTGCCCCTCCTAAAAAGGATTTAGCAATTAGGTTTAAAGTCACTATTAGTGTTTTTCTTGTAACAGAACAATCTTCCTAGCTGGTAAACGGTATGCCCCCCTCACTCCTCCCCCATAACCCCTTACTAACACCACTGCTCTGTCTACTCTAGCTTCCCCATAATTCTTTCTAACCCACCCCCCCATGCCTAGTTTACACTCCATTTTTTCCCCTAGCACAATAGACCCCATTCCATTGAGGTGCAATCCATCACGACTATATAGGTTGTACCCCCAAGGAAAAATCAGTCCAGTGCTCTAGAAACCCAAACCCTTCCTTCCTACACCAAGACTAGAGCCACACATTTAGCTCCCTTAACTTGCACGTAGCACGGGCAAAATTTCCCAAAAAAATGACATTGGAAGACCTTCCCTTAATCTTTGAACCTAGATCCCCAAACTCATTCTTTAAGGTCCTCCATCTATTTTGTCCTCCAATTATTTTGTCATTAGTACTACAGTTGGGTATAGTTGGGTCATGCCCAGCCCCACCCAATTTGTCAACCCGATCAACCACATGCTGAACCCTGGCACCAGGAAGACAAAAAATTGTTCAGTTGTAGCGTTCCAGAAGGCAAATTACTGTATCCACTTTCCTTATTGAATCTCCTATAACTACAATCTGTTTTGGCTTGGTTTAGCTCTCCTCCCCATCACTACTAGAGTGATCAGCCCCATCTAGAACTGCCAATAAAAAGTTACACTCCCATCTTCTTACACACAATCTAGCAAATCTATTGGGATGTATAAACCCCGGAGTATCCACCCTTTTCCTTTTGCCCACACTGTAACCCAACTAACTGCCTCATCATCCTGCTGCTGTTTCAGCTGGTACCGATGACCTGTTCAGGAGGAATAAATATTTCTAGCAGAATAATAATGTCTGGAAAATTGTGCATCATTTTGCATCTTTAGAAATCTTCAGTCATGTAGAATGCATATGTACAAATCTAACACAGAAATAGTTACAGATTGTAATGAAAGCAAATGTGGTAAAGTTTGTAAAATGTTCACTTACCTATTGGCATTACTTCTTTAATGCACCCAAACTGTTCCTGTATGAGAAGAGGAGAGCTATAGTAGCGACGAAAACCCTTTGGCTAAAACAAAACAAAAACCATTATTCCATCAAACATTAAGGGGAAGTGCCAAGTTTATTTTTAATAATTGCCTTGAACTGGCATTTTTTTTGTTAAAATGTAATGAATTGATCTTAGGTGAACTCAAAGCCCAGTGTTAAATTTTGGTATCAAAAGTAGCAATCACCTGAAAATGCAGTAGGTAAACCATCACCATCAATGGTCTTTACGCCCTTGTTTTACACAGCTTCTTATACTAATACTAGAAATGACTTGCATCTGGGTTATGACAGGTCTTAATGGATGTGTGGATCAAACCACAATTAAGGAAAATAACATAGTTCTATCAATACACCATTTGATTTACCCCATATTTTGTACTGTTTTTTCGAGTCTAAATCATTTTGCAGAGTTTTGTAAATAGACAGCCTACTGGCTACCAAAAAGCTTTGGAATTAGCTCATAGCACCAAGTAGCATTTGGATTTATTGACAAGGCTTAAAAAGGCTATTCCTAAAAAGGTTAATGTTATGGCACACAGGGCACTTTTGGACATTTTCTGAATTGCATTTTTAAATAGCTCCTGGCGCCAAACTGGCCAAGACTGCCCTCATCAGACTTGCAATGAAATCACCTACAGTATTATTACCTGACAGGCAAGTGGAAAGTCAATGTGCTAGTACTTTTAATGGCCTACCTATTTCTAAGGAAACCTATGGCCTACCTATTTCTAAGGAGATCCAAACCCCCAACCTGATGATCACTTAAGCAGATGTCCCTTCCCGATATACCTCTAAGGTTAACATGTTTATGAAACAAATGTCATTTGTTAACCCAATTTTGTGCAAGAAATGTTAATGATATACTACATTGGGGAAGGACTGTCATACAAGGGCAGTTGAAATGATTAGTATTAATTACTGACTCTTTATCTCTTGCTTAGAAGACGAGAATCACTAACCTCTTGAGATTATTTCAGGATCCATTTGGTTCTTAACTCCATGACCACTGGGGAAATATTTGCCCTAGGTCCCCAGTTAAGACTCCAACCATGTACTTGCTATTGTTATGACCTTTTCTTTTATTGAAGGAAATACAGCCAATTACACAATAAACTGATTCATATTAGCATAATTGTGTTCCTACAGTAGAAAATCATTTAAAATGCTCCTCAGTCATACTACCCTGCAATCTTCTTTCCAGGTTGGTGAGCGATGGGGTTATCAGTATACATTTGTGCACAACAAATTATGGTAAAGAGAGGCAAATATTCTTACATACAGTATAGTGCTGTCTTACATGTTCCCTTTTTTGCAATAAAAAGCATTGTTTGTTCAGGTGCAATTATCAATAACAACCAATTAGATGCTTTTAGTTCAGTAAATGCTACCCACTGATTGGTTGCTATGGGATACCTGGCCAAAACTAGTGCCTTTCCTACACAACCCCAATCAAGTTTACAAAGGGAACACACAGCCTGCAATAAATTAGATTGAACTGTGATCATCATCCCTTAGTAATATATAGGGGCAGATAAAAATGTGAAATTAGAGCTAGCCACAAAAAACTCACCCACATTGAATGCATTCCTTTTGGATTTTTAGAAGTGTGTTTTTCATTGGGTTTAACATTTAATAAATACACTGCTCCTCAGCCATAGCCCCTACATTACTGGCAGGGTCGGACTGGACTGATAGGACACCAGAAATATAAAACATGCAGCCCCAGACCTGCATCCCCTGCTTAGAACAGTGAACACCTGTCGATCACAGCCGCACAGAAGAACTACAATGTACAGTGGGTATGGTGTTTAGAGGAGGTGAAGCTTATAACTGGGCAGCAGTCCTATTGGCCCCCCGGACACCCCAGTCTGACACTGATTACAGTCGCAGCTCATGTTAAAATATTCCAACATTCCCTCCTATTGCAAATTATTCTGGGCAGGGACCCAGAATTCTGTTAGGCATTAAAAATAAGTAATTTACTTTTCAAACGTTTTTTTTGTTTTATTAAATCAATTACTTTGTTGCAACTTTTTTGTTGATTTCTTGCAACTATTAAAATGAACCACCTGTGTGTATTTTAGCCAATCATTTTAATAACATTTAGTAATATTTTATTTGGTTTTCACAATATTAATAACATTTCTATGTACAATGTATTTGAAAATCTGCACGAATGATTACATTTAACAATACACCATAATTTCAACTCACCAGCTTTCCCATGCATCTCTGAGAACTGATGCTCTCTGTACATTTGTGATGGATGCTCATCTTGCAAGCTTTGCATCGCAGGCCATGCTTTGTGTTTGTTCCTGTCAATGAACACAGATTTTTAATTAACCCAAATCAATAGTTTCCATGGATCCATCAAGGTTGATCCATCCCAGTTACAAAGCTTGTTAGACAATTTGCAAAAACAACAACATTTCCCCAAGAAATATCTTATTATGGTTGCAGCAATGGGTATTGTTGCTCACAAGGAGAACTGGCACTTACAAAGGTGAATGAAATGAATTAAGCAAACACGGTTAAACAAGCCTTGCGACTAAAAAATCTAATTATGAAAAGATACAGGCATCTGCTAGGAATCCTTCCCTTGGACTATATTTCTCTGTTTCTTTGCTGTGTTTAATATTACTGAGGCGATCACTGCAATACATCAATGATCCAAATTACATTACCACATCATTTATTTTTGGTGGAAGGGTGCTTACATTATTATTTGAGCTGCAGTCATCCATATTAGTTATATTAGACTGGACACAGACATGTTATCACAGAGAAAAGAGATGATTACTACTTGGACTCTATGTAATTAAAAGGTTTCACAGCTTGCAATACATTTCTGGTCCATACATTTTTGAGGCAACATATCTGCAGTGCCTGTCTAATCACTTAAAAAACATAGGCTTTGGGCTATTTTCAAAATTAACATTTTCATGCACTTTGCAATGAATATTAAGGTACAGGTATGGGATCTGTTAAACCTGGAAACCAGTTATCCAGAATACTACGAATTACGGAAAGGCCACCTCCCATAGACTCCATTTTATCCAAATAATCCAAAAAAATGATTTCCTTTTTCTCTGTAATAATAAAACTGTACCTTGTACACAATCTCAACTGAGATCTAATGAATCCTTATTGGAAGCAGAAACAACCTATTGGGTTTATTTAATGTTTACATGATTTTCTTTAAGACTTAAGGTATAAAGATCCAAATTACAGACAGACCAATTATCTGGAAAACCCCAGGTCCGTAGCATTCTGTATAACAGATCCCATACCTGTACTTATTTATAATGAGATAAAGAACCCTGTGCCTCACACATACAGTTCACACCTCATACCATTATCTTACAACTGCAGTTCGAGAATACAACAGAACATTTGGGGAAATGTTCCTGTTTATCTGTTGAACGTTTGCTATTTCTCATTGACTTTGGCAGAGTTCCATCCTGACAACCCATCAGTGGAAAGACAAGCTACTCACTGCAATTTAAACCGCTTGGATGGGCTAAATATGGCAAATGTAATTGTTGGTAAAATTCAAAATATCATAAGCTTCCTTCCATTAGTCTTGCGTATGGACATAGGGTTTAACTATTAAGTGCTCAGTTAAGTGCAAATTATAGCTATTTTCTGGCTGAATATTGCCTTAACAGCTTTAAAATGACATACAAAGAGAATACCTTAATGCAATTGATGTCATGGTAATAAGTACGAAACACAAACTAGAAAAACACTAGTATGTAAGAGTGTGACAGTTTATTTGCCGCTCAAGCAAACAGGCAGTCATTTTAGAACTTGTCAAGCAATATATTGTTAGCAATTATAGTTTGCATTTATAAACATTAATGCTAATATATTCCACTGTAGCTGTAAAAGAGTTTTTTACATTTCCACTCGGTATCCCTGTAAGCTGTAACTTTTATTCTATTTACAATAAACACTTAATTGGTTTAGTAGGAATCTATAGATTCAGTGGCATAAATTTGTTTCAGAAAAGCGAATGATATTAAGTACTGAAAATGGATTCACTTGAGAGTGAATTAATATTTAAAATCAAAATGTTAATGTAAAAGAGCCTTTCTCCCAGAGCATTGCTAAAATACATGCATGACTCAACATACTGTAAGGAGAGTTGCTCTGTAACTTAGAAGTTAAATAATGGAGAGAGATCCCTGTAGAAGTATAAACAATGTGTCTGTAGCTTTTGTTGGTACAAAGATTGTACATGACCAACTTATTTGACATGATACTGGCCACAGCTTTTTACCAATAATGTAACACAACGTACATAACCAAAAACATCCATATATATCTATTTGCAAGCATAACCATGTAACATTTAACAATGGTACATAACTCTTTCATCAGTTTTATAAAATTCTGTATAATAATATTTGCCAATATATAAATATATATCCATAACTGGCAACAACAATATATAGAGCCCCTGTCAGCCTGCCCTTCACGACACTGGCCCTTGATGTCCTCTAGCTGCAACCATTTGGCTCAGAGAAACAGCCGCCCATTAACGCTGTGACTCCAATAGCCGATGCTCTCAAGGTTCCAACCTGTCTCATGTAATAGGTTGCCACCAATCCACCAACTTTGGCCACCCATCTTAGGGGTTTAACCATTGGCCAAATATGACGTCTTGTGGCACCCACTATCACCCCCATGGCAGATTGAAAGGGCCCTGCCCCTAGCTGTGACGATACCCCCACCGTGTCCACCTACACAAGACTTTGCCTGTGCCCCATACCAAGCTAACTACCTGGTGTACTTAACTGCTCCAAGAACACCAAAGTCACAACTAGCCTGCAGACTTGAAAACCACCACTTACCATTCCCAGGGAGGGTGGGTGGGAGCTTTGCCTTGTTGTCTGCCATCCTAAAATGGCTGACCTCTCCTCTGTAGCCTGGACAAAATGTGCTCCCTCAGCTCTGCCCCCAAGTCTGTACCTCCCCCCGCCTGCAATGCTTTGACCCAGTATCCACTTCACGGCTGCACGTGGTCATTGCCGCCCCTCCTCCAAGCCTGGTGTCTGTTCTCTGTGGCTTACATCCTCTCTCTTCTTATTGTAAAAAATACCTCTCTTCTAACTTCATGGTAATCCAGGGGATGCCCTCATCTCCTCTTAGAAGATTTGTTAATTAATATGCTTCCATAGATTTTATTGTACTCCCCCTGTGCATTTACTGTATACAAAGGGATTGTTTCTTCTCCAAACAAACCATGGTAAGTTAGAAAAGACATTGTCACCTTGTCACCACAAGGCAGTCCATATTTGCTTAATAAAATATTATTGAGAACAAATGATTCATAAACAGTTCATGTTCTAATACAGTATACTTTAAAAAAGGGCATGGAAGCTCATTTCCTATTGCAACTGTAGAAAATTCTCACATTTCTTCACTACCAAATAGCATTGTATAGGTATAAGTCCCCTTTGAAGATGGTTTACACACAAGGAACGCATAACGCTGACACTGTGCTTGATAACTTAACAGGACCTCTGTCATTGTTATAATTTGAATTATGTTTGTATTATTTCAAATGTTTCAAAGTTTGCTACCTCGGCCTCTTTTATAGCTTCCTCTAGTTTAACAATATTTTCTTGGATAGATTTAACTTTCATCTTATTGATCTTACTGCTTGAACTCCTCTTGTATTATTTAATAGGTAGGTGAATAGCTGAGGACAAAACTATTTATCTTATTGCACTTATGTATCATTAATGGCACCGTCAACATAATTGCATGCATGGCTACATTCTAAAAATACATTTACAATTTAATATTGTTTTAAACGTGTAAAATTTCCACTGTTCTGGTTAGTTTCAATGTTTTTCCTCCCTGTATGTATTTCTAGCATATACAGAGCTGGTCTTTCAATTTACTTGGGGCTCTATACCTTTCAACCTTTACCTATACCTTTTTTAGAAGTAGAAACATGTAACTATAGTCATTTGACGGTCTAAAGGTGGCCACTGAAGATACAATTACAATCTTTCCTGGAAAAAATCTTTTCAGGAAAGATTGTTAATTTCAATACACGGGTGTAGAGCTGAATCATCAGATATACAGGTAGAAACAATAGAATTGTACCTGTATCTGATGATTCAGCACTAGCAATGGGAGATGTTGTGGTGCCTTCGAAGATGCCCGTTAAAAATATTCCGGACAGTTAGATACGAGCAGACCAATATCCAAGTCTTCTGCAAATATCGGTTGGCTCGTCTCCCACCATACACACACACCAGATATCATACGGAAATTTTTTGTACAATATTATTGGTGCATCCTATGGCCACCTTTAGGTTACTCCTGAATAAATTGTGCTAAGATATAGTATATAAACGTGACATGATGGGCATCTGGTGCAAAGTACACAAAAATAATTTCATGATTATTCTTTCAAATCTTATAAGACCGTAGGCACCTATTTACCACTAAATACTCTCAGAGGTTTTTTGAATTTTTTTTATTCGGTTATCTGGGCTGCAAAAGTTAAAGCTCCTAGCCTACAAAATGCATACATTTTTTAGTTAAACCTTCATATAACAATACCAATAAACTGGGAATATTTACCCAACTAGCTAAAGCGTGAAAGACCATAGCTCTGACCGAAAACTTTACTAATTTGTACTCCTCGTGTTGGGAGTCTGTGTCACGGCCGGCACCCAATACCAGAACAGGTGCCAAGTACCCTGGTCTCGGCTCGGCTTCAAGAGTAGCGTGACCACCGTTGGGCTTCGGGAGGAGCCCTCAGCTTACTTGGGTGCCACCTGGACTTAATGAGGGGTACAAGGCGAGATGTTCTGGCTAGCAGAGGGGCACGGCAGGTAGAAAGTCTTTTGGGCCGAAGGTCACGGTACAAATGGAGCAGGCAAGAGAATCGTCAGACAGACAGGGTCGAGGCAGGCAGATATCAAGAATCGTCAGGCAGGCAAGGGTAAAACCGGGTAATCAAACAGATGGGGTCAGGCAGAAAGAGTAGTCGAGATGCAGGCAAAGGTCAGGATTCGGATATCAGAATAGTCAGGAACAGGCAGGGATCAAAACCGGAATAACAGATACAAATTTCACAGGAACAGACAGCACAAGGCTTCAGGAACCACCAGAATCAAGATTCTATCACGGGCACTGGCTGGGAGTAAGAATGGGTCTTAAATA
This sequence comes from Xenopus petersii, assembly GCA_038501925.1. Taxonomy (NCBI): domain Eukaryota; kingdom Metazoa; phylum Chordata; class Amphibia; order Anura; family Pipidae; genus Xenopus; species Xenopus petersii. The sequence goes on from CM076682.1 coordinate 102,703,081, forward strand.
CCTCCAAATTTCACCCCAAAACGTGCCCAATGCGCGCTGGCGTAATCGCGCCAGCGCGCCTGTACCTTTACAGGCTGGAGGCCAGGAGCGCGGCGGCGTGGCGGTGTCCATGCCGCCGCACCACTAGACCACCAGGTAATTTTATTACAGTCTGTGAACAAAACTGCATTTTTTATTACTTTATTTTCAGATTTCAGAGTACACCGAGAAAGAATCACTGGTGATATGATCTCAACTGCAATTCAGCCATGGATAATTTCTTACTGGTTTTACATTGTTATTGGCTGCATTTACTATTTGAATGAACAATAATGGATGATCAATAAACGAGTGTTGGAATTTAAAAAATAAAAAGATTGTTGATGGTTTCTATCAATAATTCACAAAGAGCTTGCGTTTGAAGGTCATTTGAAAAGATCTTTTTTAGAAGAAAAAAATAATCTGTGCTCATTCATATTATTAGGTCATAAATATAACAAGTGCCCGCACAAATAATATACACATTCCTAAAGAAAATCACCAATGCCTGAATTGGAGCAGCCATAGTGGCAAACATATTTTTAAGGTTCAAATGAGTTTTTCATTTATATAAAAAGGTGACACTGAAAAAAACATGCCACGGTAGTGCCAACAGCTACTTATTAAGTACAAGGGTGAGTACATGCAACACAAACCAAAATACATATTTTGTTTCTATATAAATATAAAAATACTTTTTTATGAATTATTTCTGATTGGTCGATTCTGATACATTTTTTGATATATTTATTACTCATATCAAATTACATTAATTTAGAACTTTAATTCAGATTGTTCATAGCCATCTAAGGGGCTTAACTTCTCAGGGCACTCAATCTTTTAGGGTTTATGAGCTTGTGGAACATAAAGGTGGCCATACAGCTGCCGATATCAGTAGTTTGGACCAATTTGACAGCTTATCTGCCCGTGTATGGGGGCTTCAGATGGGTCGTTCCGATGGTATCTGGCCATGATATCGATCGGGAAAGTTTGATTTTTAACCGTTGGAGACCCTTGGCGTATCGTAATTCGATCGTTCGCCCATACGTCCGAACGTTCGACTTACCCCCGATATAGCCATGCTGTTTGTGGCATATCGGGGAAAGATCCGCTCGTTTGGCGAGCCATCATCACCCAGTAGCTCTGGGTGATGATGAGCAATACTGGCCTGTTTTGTTTTGCTAAGTTAGTAAAATTTTGTCAAAGTACAATGGAGTCAATGGAAAAGCAAAATGATATTGAGGTGCTTTTGATGACTGGTCAGCTTGGTGTGCTAGCTTTAGCATATGCTCCCTGTTCTCTCTTACTTGACATCATGATATAAAGACCCTGTGCACAGAGTGATGATGCTAGTGGCCACGCCAACATGATTTAGAGACAAAAAGTATACTTCATGTATGACTTGCTTTTGAGGATTTGCAATTTGTGCTAGAATTTACTACAATATAAATCTCTGCTAAAGAAATAATTCCATATGTTTTATATTGTACATCAAAGTATAGTTTAAAAGAACTATTGCTGTACCCTTTAAAATCTTTTCATTTATAAGTGCCTGTAAAAAAGTAGTGTTGTTGAGTTTTCTTTGTATTTACGATATCAGATTTTCATAAAATCACAATTTAAACATACATTGCTCTGCATTTCTAACCTGTATTTCTGTTCCAAGTACCCAAAAATGAATGAATCAATGCACATTCACAGCTCCCTAGTATTACTAAATTGTATGGTCTTGTGCAAAAGTTTTCAAAACAAGGCTTTTCGGTTACAAGTTGTAAAGTTGTAAAGATGCTAAGCCGCCATACCATATCAAGGTAAAACCATTTTTTGTAAATGTATGCATTTATCCATATTTCTGGTAAGTTTGAAGCAATTTTGACCATATCAATTGCACATCAGTTACAGTTGGCTATAATGCAGGAAGTACCTGCTTCTCTACTGATATTTTGCACCCATGAGCGGAAACCACATGGTATTGCAATAAGTGCTGCAGGAGGTATTCCCAGGTGTTTCTCCTCCTGCAAAAAAACATACACTAAAGAGTCTGCAAAATAAAAGTTAGTATTACAGAACTGTTACTTTTAAGCCATGTCACAATTCTGGTCCATGAATTAGGACAGCTCTGCCTCATTAAGGATTATTGTAAAACATGGTTACTAGATTTAACTAGATTACTAGATTTTACTAGATTAAACATAATTGTTGGAATACAATCTTCATGTATTATAATGGTGGCCCTATATAATAGCCTTTGTAGAATAGCAAATTAAATGCTGTATTATAATTAGCACCATGCACTAACTAAGACTTAAAATAAAACTGTGCTTATTTTGTACAATATAATAATATAATAAAACAAGCTATTCCCTATCTGATACTTCAAATGCCTGTAGCTAAAATCATGGAGAAGTGCTACTTAATTGTATCTCAATTTAAATGATATTTTAGCCATTCCATTATCAATCAAGCCACTAATTTGATCCATGTCTCTTAAAATGCAATGCAGATCATAAGACAAAGCATAAAAGAGCTTTAGATTTATGTATCACAACACCAGTATATCTAAATCTAAAATACCATATTAAAGAAATATAGGATATGTTTTTTCAGTGGGTTCTCTGAAACTAAAGCAAATATCAACTTAAACCAGCTCATGTGAAGTATGTCAAATGTAATCATCTGATGTGACATGACATTTCACTCATGTTCTGCTCTTAGAACTAGCATCACAGTGTTCATCCAGGTTTTTTTTTTGTTTTGATTTACGCACTTGTACAATGACAAACATCATTGTAAAAAAACATCTGCTATATATATTTGATGTATCATGTACAGGGAGGGGACATGTTTTATTTCACGTCCTCATGAAAAATTCTAAATTCTTGTTACATGTAATAGAAAACTATAGGGGGCACATTTACTATGGGTCGAATATCGAAGTAGAAAGAATTTACCGTATTTACTTCAATCGAACAATTAAATCCTTCGAAACGAACGATTCTAAGGATTTTAATCCATTGAACGACAGATTTTCCTTTGATCGGAAAGTACTTAGAAAGCTTATGGGGAAGGTCCCCATAGGCTAACCTTGGTGCTCGGTAGGTTTTAGGTGGCGAAGTAGGTAGTCTAATTTTTTTTAAAGAGACAGTACTTCGACTATCGAATGTTTGATATAGTTGAACGATTTTTAGTTCGATTCGAAGTTGAAGTCGTAGTCGAAGGTCGAAGTAGCCAATTCGATGGTCGAAGTAGCCAAAAAAAACCTTAGAAATTCAAAGTTTTTTTCATTCTAATCCTTCAACTGTGCAGATGTTTCTCAAGTTACCGAAAAAATTACCTAAACAGGTAAAAGTTAAAATTTCAAGGAAAGTTGGACATGTTTTGGAGAAGAGGTGGTGATAAATATGGTGCTGCAGAATCATATTGCTACCTTTCACCATCTACTAAAATATCTTAAGGAGAAGGAAAGGTTTAAACTTAGTAAGCTTCATCAAAAAGGTCTATATAAATACACCAATAAACCCTCAAAGTAATGCTAAAGTCCTCTGTCAAAAGAAACACCACATTTCTGTCCTTCTATTGTGTACAGATGGACTTCTGACTTCCTGTTTTCATCTTAAACCTCCAGGACAATGGCATGAGCATGCTCACTTAGCTTCTCTCCCCCTCCCTGGTGTAATCTGAGCCCAGAGCTATGAGCCAGCAGGAAGTTATGTCACAATCTTATATGCCCGCCGCTATCCTAAACAAACAGAGAGGGGGTAATTTATTAACGCTGGGTAAATTTACCCATGGCAACCAATCAGATTGCTGCTTAATTTTTCTACTTGTAGCTGGCTTTAAAAAGCTAATCACTGATTGGTTGCTCTAGTAAACTGTCCATGGGCACATTTGCCCGGTGTTGATAAATGAGCCCCAGAGAGCTTTAGAGCTGTTAATGCTAAAACATTCTATAGAATAAATAAAGTGTTCTAGCTTGCACAATTGTGGCTAATCTGTTGGTAATAAACAGCCTTGGTAGCTTTCCTTCTCCTTAAAGACTTTCCACCCATCATTGTGTTGTTCAGTTTTGCCAATCATTGTCTCACTGTTGGTGCCACGGCTCTCATTATATTTTATATTTTAGAGACCGTGTGACAGCAATAATATTGCAGTATACTGGACATATGATAATAGCAAATAAATTATTTATTGGCTCAAAAACACATAATGCAAAGACTATGCAGAGTTTGGAACAGATACCAAATACAATCTACATCAGCAGAATTGAGGGAACAACCACTCATATTAACCAAGAGCACAACCTGGATAACACATTAATATATAATATCTACAGCACTGTTCTCATATCATTACAAAAAAGTAATTCAATTACTGTACATTTCTAAATCAACCTGTACTTAGTCCAATGAAGGTTTAGATCTTGTCTTAGAGAAATAATGTCTATGAATGATCTGATTTCACCAGCCCGTGCGGGACAGGGCCCTGACTGTACTCCACAAGGACTACTATACTAACACAACAATCTGACACCAGAGTATTCAAATAGTTGGGTGGTGGGAAGATGTCTGAGGTGATCTGATTTTGAAACTATCCAATGAAGGCAGGCCCTGGTTGTACACAACTATGTACAGTATGTATCTAATTACTAACAGAACTCTCTGATACCAGACTAAACAAGAAGTTTGACTGTAACCAATTGTCCTCTATGGAACAATGCATTGTAGACAAGGTGTTCCAAGCACTGGAAAAATGGTTAAAGGGTAACTATCGTGAAAAGGAAAATTTAATATAAGCTTCATCATACTGAAATAAGAAACTTTCTAAATACAATCAATTAATTATTCATTATTGTTTCTGAAGTAATCAAGTTTATCTTCACTACTGCTTCTCCTAGAAACCGTTGCTGAGAGAGGGAAAGTGAAGATAAACTTCAGAAACAATGCAGAATATTGAATTGATTGTATTTACAAAGTTTCTTATTTTAGTATGATGAAGTGTATATTATGTTTTCTACAAACTTTTGATTTTTAGACACAACAACGTTTTTCCTGGATTAATTTGAGATAAACTCAATTTTGGATTACAACTGTCAGTTCTTTACTGATTCCAAACTTTTCCCATTTCATTTCAACTGGAGAATTATGTATGTGGTAAAATGTAACTGGGACCAAATCTATACATATACATTTAGAAGACATTTTCATGCAAATCCCATAGTTTTCAGTGGAGTGCAATGCCAGTTGGATTGTTGCTTTATTACAGGGAAGAGTCAGTGAGCAATTACCCTTTAATTGGACTATATTAACAAGCATTTGAAAAAGAAATGCTATAAAAGTGCAATTTTCTCTAATATTGTCCTGTGCCCTTTGCTTTTTAAATTGTTTATTTATGACCTTAAGATGGACATTCAAGAACTGTCTGTATTTTTGCTGATGATGATACTAAATTGTGCAAAACTATTATTCCATGCAGTTGCTGCCACTTTGTAGAGCAATTTGACTAAACTGGCAAATGAGGTTCAATGTAAGGTTATGCACTTCAGTAGAAATAACATACATGTAAGTGTGGGTTGTACAGTAAATGCCAGTGTGTTGGGGCATCCTTAAGAGAAGGTTTTGGGGATTTGTGTGAATAAGAAGATGTGTAACTCTAGGCAGTGTCATTCAGCGACTACTAAAGCAAATAAAGTACGCAATTTGAATCTTGCATATAAAGGGCATCAACTAAAGGAATGAGTTGGCAATTTTTCAATCAATCAATTAATTATTCATTATTGTTTCTGAAATCAAGTTTATCTTCACTACTGCTACTCCTAGAAACAGTTGCTGAGAGAGGGAAAGTGAAGATAAACTTAATTATTTCCGAAACGAAGCAGAATATTGAATTGATTGTATTTACAAAGTTTCTTATTTTAGATGGATGAAGTGTATATTAGATTTTCATTTTCACGACAATTCCCCTTTAATGAATCAAAAAAATTGAGTAATACATGTATTCTACATTCAGTGGTTAAATAGTTTTTTACAAGCTTTTGATTTTTCTGCACAACAACGTTTTTCCTGGACTTATTTGAGGGATGAGTTGGCATTTTTTTGCCTTTTTAAAAAGGCATTTTTTTGCCTTTTTATAGGTTCCTGGTAAGGCCTTACCTAGAGTATGCAGTGTGCAGGGCTGAAGAGAGTTCACTGACAGCTATCCACAGCTATTGTGATCTTAGAATCTATGTATATGTATTGATGTGCATATAGTTTAGATATGTGAATTTATAGATACTGTTTTATATAGTAGGTGTACTTGGTTTTGTTTGGAGTAGAACTTGATGGACCTTGGTCTTTTCTAAACCTAAATCAACTATATAACACTTGTATTTGTATAGGGATATTGTTTGAATGAAAATGTTATTTTCTCATACTGTAAGTTCTAGTTAAAGCACTTTTGAAGTTTACATTCTTTTTTAGTTCTGCTATGCAAACACATGCAACTTCTTTTAAATCACATAATTTATGATGAGCTACTTATGATGCCTGTCTTCTTGCTTGTGGCTCTCTGCTTTACCCTGCAGGGGCTAAGTTGTAGGGTAAAGCCGCTCTATTCAGCTTTACCATTTTCTCTCCCTATGTGTGGGTGTTAGAAAGGAAATAGCCATACAGTATCTGCAAGACAATTGGAAACAGAGTAGAAGCTTGCAGTGTCAAACAGGGAAGCAATGAAAAGGAAGCCAACAGTTTATAATAAAGCACTGTGCATTTATAAACCTTATCTTGAAATCTAAAATAAATATGAAATTGTAGAATTAGTAGATTAGTAGAATAAGTAGAATTAGACTTGATAAAGAAAATAAAATCACTCTTATACCTTCTTACATACTTAAAGCATAGAATGACAAGGGGGCTCCTCAATTTGACCCTTCACCTTGAGCTATCCCGCTAAACCCTATTATTACAGTTAGGCCCATAAATCTTTGGACAGAGGCCATTTTTTTCTCATTTTGGTTCTGTACATAACCATAATACATTTTAAATGAAACAACTCAGATGCAGTTGACTTTCAGCTTTAATTCAGCAGGTTGAACAAAAAGATTGCATAAAAATGTGAGGAAATAAAGCCTTTTTTAATACAATCACTTCATTTCAGGGGCTCAAATGTAAGACAAATTAAAAAACTGAGAATAACATTTTCATTTCTAATACTTGGTTGAAAACCCTTTGCTGGCAATGACAGCCTGAAGTCTTGAACTCACGGACATCACCAGATTCTGGATTTCCTCCTTTTTAATGCTCTGCCAGGCCTTTACTGCTGCAGCTTTCAGTTGTTGTTTGTTTGTCAGCCTTTCTGTCTGAAGTTTAGTCTTCAACAAGTGAAATGCATGCTCAATTGGGTTCAGATCAGATGACTGACTTGGCCATTCAAGAATATTCCACTTCTTTGCTTTAATAAACTCCTGGGTTGCTTTGGCTGTATGTTTTGGGTCAGTATGAAACGTTTTCCAATCAATTTGACTTCATTTAGCTGGATTTGAGCCGACATTATCTCAGAACACCTCAGAATTCATTTGGCTGCTTCTGTCCTGTGTCACATCATAGATAAACACTAGTGTTCCTGTGCCACTGGGAACCATGCACACCCACGCCATTACACTGCCTCCGCCATGTTTTATAGAGATGTGGAATGCTTTGGATCATGAGCTGTTCATCGCCTTCTCCATACTTTTTTCTTGCCATCATTCTGGTAGAGGTTGATCTTGGTTTCATATGTCCAAAGAATGTTTTTCCAGAACTGTGCCAGATGTTTTTTCTAGCCTTTCTATTCTTGATGCTTATGAGTGACTTGCACCTTGCAGTGCACCCTCTGTATTTACTTTCATGCAGTCTTCTCTTTATGGTAGACTTGGATATCGTTACGCCTACCTCCTGATGAGTGTTGTTCACTTGTTTGGCTGTTGTGAAGGGGTTTCTCTTCACCATGGAAATGATTCTGCAATCATCCACCACTGTTGTCTTCCATGGACAGCTCAGGATGTACCAAACTGTAGATTTTGCAACTCCTTATTTTGTAGCAATTTCTCAGATGGATTTTTTCTGTTTTTGCAGCTTATGGATGGCTTGTTTCACCTGCAATGAGAGCTCCTTTGACGGAATGTTGTCTGTTCACAGCAAAATCTTCCACATTCAAGCACCCCCACAAATCAACTCCAGTGCTTTATTCTGCTTTATTGATAATGCCATAACAAAGGAATTACCCACACCTGCCCATGAAATAACCTTTGAGTCAATGGTCCAATTACTTTTGAGCCATTTGTGTTAGTTTAGTTTAGTATCATAGTACCACTTTTTGTTCAACCCACTCAATTAAAGCTGTAAGTCTGCAGTTCAACTGCATCTGAGTTGTTTCATTTAAAATTCATTGTGGTAATGAACAGACCCAAAATTAGAAAAAAGTTGTCTCTGTCCAAATATTTATGGGCCTAACTGTATATACCTTAATGAAACCAGGAGATAGAGGTGGGTGTAAAATGGCACAGCAGTTATTCACATTTTATCAAATAAATAGGACCATGCAAGTTTAACCCGAGGCAATATTCTAAAGCCAGAATTTAACAAGAGATCGCTACTATGCTCTCCCGCTAACATGAGAAAAGTTCAGCAGCCCTGCTTACAGACCTGCATCTACAGTGTGTCGATGTTAGGAAATCCAAGCAGGCTGCCCCCTAGCACAACCAGTAGTAGCGTCTGTATCAAACAATCCACCGTGCAGTCACCGGAGACAATCTCCTTTCTCCCTCTTCTAAACTTACCTGTGCAGTTCTCTTGCAAGTACCTACCGCTTCTGTGACAAATAAAACTTAAAATATAAAATCATATGTGCACTGTTTTGAGTCCGAGGAAGGCAAAAACCCAGCCTGAACCAGTGCCAATTATGCTTCAAGAGGGAAAAATTCCTTTCTGGCCCCAATGGCGATCGGAAACATTCCCTGGATCAAGCATTTCATATCATTCATTTAACATAAATTAATACAATCCTGACTCTAACAATTAAACTGTATAAAGATACAGAAATGACAAAGTAACAGCACAGGAAAAGCATCCATATTCTGTTAATAATAGATAATATGAAAAGATAACGAAGAAAACGTCTAACATTTTTCAAAATATGCAAAATGAAGGAGGGATGTTTCTACCTGCTCAGATGATAAGGAAGCGAACTGCTTCTTCCTCTGACATCACATCCCCCTCTGACTCCACCCCTGGGCCAAGCCATCTCCTGCATTAATAAATTCATTCTCACCTAAAAAAGCTACATGTGACTCTGCCCATATCTAACCAAGACCAGTATAATTTGGCTCCTGGTCATTTGGACCCCTTGTCATGCAGCCCTTCTGACCCCTTGTCATGCACTTATAGCTCCAGTGCTTTCCTTTACTGTAAGTGTATTTGCCAGCATTTTGTGACCCATGATACATTAATCCATCAAATTCTAAATGATTTATACATTCTACTCTGTCCACATTCTAGTTATCTTTTACTCATATTACACATAGGCTTGCAATCATTTGAAGTAAAAAAATCTAGCTATTCCTAAATTTATTTTTTTTACTGTCTTTAATTTGCACATTGATGCAAAACCTTACATGAACGAGCAGATTTATCCAAAATAAACTTGATTGTCAGCCCAAATTACGGTAACTATGTAGCTACACATCAGGAGGTGGGCTTATTAATAGTAAAACACATCTTCAACTTCAACAGACACTTAATTTTTGTGGTTTTACATTATATGAATTTAAAAACTTAGCGCTATCTTCACCCTGCAGTAAATACCAATAGGACCATGGTTTTATAAATGGCTAGGTCTGAAGTAAAACATATATGTTGTAGCATAATTATGCATTTGGTAAATTTTGTTAGGTAACATGGCAGAAAAATAAATCTAATTCACTAGTTAATTTTCTAACCTCTATTCAGTATTTCTTACTTCCAAACCTAAACTCTGAGACGTGTTTTAAGCCACAAAGTTCTCCACAAACAGGAAAGAGAAATAAAAAGTGCAGCTCCTATTTGAAGAGGCACTAAGACAAATACTCAAGTAAAATACTTAAGAATACTGTTAATGGTGGGCTATGTTAAATATTAAGATACATGTATTCTTATTTTTGGTATGGGATGGATGTGTGACAATGGAGTATGGCTATTCAAAACTTTAATTAAAATTAAACCTTTTTTTTGTATGGAAAGAAAATGGCTTTGTTTCTTCTTTCACACTTTCATATCCCTTGCACATTAGAAAAATGTGCAAATTCATAACATTTCTGCAGCTTTGCAACACTGTAACTGAGTTGCACGTGTACATATGTATGTGTAGAATTCATATGTTCCATGCACAGGTTCATGTACCAGCATATGCTTCTGAGAACCCTAAGGAGGGTTACAATGTAGGTTGTACAATAAATATGGAACCCTTTATAACTTTGTGTATTTTTGTAAGAACATGCATAATATAGCTACTGTTTATTAATCGTATAATTCATTCATTTATATCAATGTCTGAGTCTCCTCAAACCCTCCTTCTCTGCCAGATAAAAGTATCTGCTAAATAATACATTATTAATTCAGTGCTTTGAAAAGTCTAAATCACATTCTCAATCCTATGTAGTTGGCCAAGTACTGTGTGTGAAAGGATGCATTGCCGCAGAGAATAGATAGTAAAGAAACACCAAACACATTTTAAACTAGGTCAGCTTAAAGCCTCAGTACAATTTGTTAAATACTGAGGAATGAAGGAAGCAAGACAGTTGAACATATCCCGCAAATGCCACAAACCAAAACTGACACAGGCATGAGGAAAAAAAAAATCTATAGGCAAATTATGATGTTAAGTGTATCTAAAACAAAGCAAAAGTTATACCAGAACACCAGAAAATAACCCATTATGGGGTGGCACAGAATAAATTACTTGCATTCCCCAAAGAGGGATAATGACATAATAAAATGATAAAAACAAGGATAGACTTTCATAAATATAAACTGCCTCTGCTGCCTGTAGGGAAAAATCACCCGGGTGCACATTCAGGGCCTTATTTATAAAAATCAGATTTTTTTTAGTATTTCAATAAAAAAAAAACGTCCAACCAAACTAGAATTGACGATTGGACATTATTTATTATTAACAAAGTACAATTCAATCGGATGGGGAAAAACTCCCCGAATCGTACAATTCTTTAGGGCTTTTTCCTAAAAAGCATGAATTTTTAGAATTTTTAGAATTTTTTGCCCCAAAAGTCTGAAATAGTCCTATTGTCTGGCTAATTCCAGTGCATACCACAGAAACTTCAAAATAGGATAGGGACCTTTTCCATTGACATATACAACCTTCACAGGTCTGAGATGCCGGACATTTGTAAAAAAAAGAAAAAGGGACAAAAAGATTTGGTGCGTAGGGATGAAATTTTTTAGATCATGCCCATTTAATGGCCACACACTGCTAAATACCACATCCAAAATTAGGCAGTTTATGGAGAGTTTGAAAAATTTCTTTGGGTTTGGGGGGTCAGGTTTTATGTGTTATTCCAGTTTTGCTTATGAAGGGTTTTCACAAGAGACCTACTTATCTTAAATAGTTACAATAGTTTCTTAAGTGCAGCTCACCTATTCTAGGCTTTTGCCAAAAGCCTCTTATTTAATTGAGTTTTAGAAACTTTGTATCTTTTTCTGGCTGTTCCGTGGAGGAGATCAAACATGAAATCAGGACTGTCCCATGAAAAACAAGGCAGTTGGGAGGTATGATGTGATGAATTTGTAGAGCCATGGCTGGATGGGAATCAATACTTGGAATTTGCTGGATGGGAATCAATACTTGGAATTTGCTGGATGGGAATCAATACTTGGATTTGCTTTGCATACAGACATAACATCAAAGGCTATTGTGACTAAACTCTATAGTTAGTATAGATATGTGTATATATAATTTATGTGAAAGTAGGGAGGGGTGTGTGTATGGATGCTGGGTTTTCATTTGGAGGGTTTGTACTTTGTCTTTTTAAAACCCGATTTAACTATGTAACTATGTACCACCAAGATACAATATACAGTAGATGCAATTAAAATGCATGCCAATATGAAGTATAAGCTATTGCTCATCCTAACTTCTTTATGATATTTTCTTTTGCTGTAGAAAGTGCAGTGCTGTGAAGATAAGGAATAGGAAAAGACCTACAATTATACAGTGTTTTCAAACCGAAGTGTATTTCAATTGCTGCAGCATATTAAAATAGTTTGTAGGATTGCACACAGGAACACAGTAAATTTTGAAATAGTAAGTGGCAGCTCAGTATAATATAAAGCCATATACTGAAGGGATACTATTCCACTATATATTTTTTACTTAGAGAATTTTGCAGGAGCTGGGTTCCTGGAAAGATGAATCGGGGTACATATTTTACTGCTTTAAATAAATGAGTTGCCTTTTCTGAATTCACTCTGCTCCACTTAGGGATTTGTTGCAGGAATAAGTGATGGTTATTTGATCAACAAACTGCCATTTTGGGCACAGATTGCTTAAATGTGGCAGGGGGAACTTTTAGGAAGTAACTTCAGTGGATAGGAACATTTGCCATTGGTTCCTTTTTTCATAAAAACCCCCTTAACTCAGCATAATTGCCATCTCACTTATCTCCTATACATTCACATTAAAATACCAGGCAAATGTTGCTACTGATTTTTGCAACATCACCCGAATTTTCCTGGTGACACTATATAATGAACTATTTTATCAAATATTTTTACCAAGTTTCTGATATCAGATGCACAAGAGCAGAGTGATCCAAGCATTGCACTTCCCTTCCTGAATGCCTGTCCTTTTGCTTTAAACCCAGGTAAAAAGCCGGTCATTGGTACTGTAGTGTGACTTTTTCTGTTAAGTTTGGCTCTTAAATTTTGTGATCTTTGAGAAATTCTTGCTACCTCTGAAAAAAAAAGGATATTTTGTTTAATTTGAGAAAGGATCAAAAATAAGAACCTGTTTAAAATCCTTTACAAAACACTGTAAACACATTTCAGTGACTTTAAGGGGGTTATTTATTAAAGTTCAAATGCCAAAAAACACAAAAAAATGTAGTCCTTTTTACTATAAATTCTGAATTGGTAGTGGAAAAAAAATTCTAATTTTTTGAGATTTATTATACCCAGAGGATGGAAAAACTCCAAATATGAAAATTCTCCATCTCAGACCTAACAAATCAATGGGAGAGGTCTCTATCATATTAGGAAGTTACTGACTGGAATTAGCCTGAAAATCTGACTATTTGAACCTTTCGGGCAAAAAACAAAAAAATTCAGGCTTTTCAGGAAAAAGCCTGAAAAAATAGAGCAATCTGGGAAAAAAAGTCAGACAAAATTGTACAATTCGGATTTTTGCAAAATTTTTTCTCATTTGTCCCTGATCTGATGAAATCTGGATTTTTTTAATAATAAATAAGGTCCAATCGTGGATTCTAGTTTGGTCAGACTTTTTTGATTAAAACAGTCCGATAAATTTGCACTTTGATAAATAAGGCCCTTAATCATTTCAGGCATTTTATTGTCATTGTATACACAGACATAATATAAGGAGTCTCTCACTTCACTCAGGGGCAGATTTACCAAGGGTCAAATTTCGAGTTCATGGGCGTTTGTAAAAAATAACTATTCTGTAGTTGAATTCCACTAAAAAAACCAATTCGAAAATTAGAACTTTCACTTCAACCCTTGATAAATCTACCCCTTAAACTGGGACACCTATTTAACCTATGCCATTCACCCACACTAAAACAAGCTTGGATAAGAGAAGTAAAAAATACTTTCATTAGGCTTCACCACAAAGCTCTATATCCAGTCATGACTATTGGACCTAAATAGTAAAGATAAGCTTTCCTGTGTGTTTTTTTTATCAGTATCCACTCATTAGACTTTTCAATTATCTAAATGTCATAGAACCATTGGTAAAAAGAAGTGATCTATAAATAAATGATTAAGAAAATGTGAAACCCATAATGAATTGATGATGCTGTCATCAAATGGGGTAAGCCTTTTCCCATCATCCCATATACACAAGGCAGGCAATGAATTCAACTCAGATAAATCCTGTTTTAATTTGACAAGTTGATGGCCTGTGCAATTGGTGAACATATTGTCCTGATCTTGAAAAAACATCTGAAATGCCAGTTAAACTAAAATACATTTCTGAGTAGAAAACAACAGCTTCCACAGTTTTTTCTTTTGTCGTTCGAAATGCCAGATGGCACGTGATGGTTATGTTCTGCACTGCATCTTTTGTCGTTGCATCTAGGCTAAACATCATTTAACACCTGTGGCAATAAAAGAAGCAATGGTCTGACGTACATTCCACTCGTTTGTTGCATAAAGGAAATGTTCTGTAATTATTAAGCAAGGAAAGGATAATGCAGTCGCCATGTAATATAGTAAAAAGGAAAAAAAAGACAATAACCTGATCAATTCTAGTAGGATTCTAGAGCAGTAAGTGCTGTAGAGTTAACATTGAATAGATACAGTACTTCAAAAAACTTAAAGCAAGGAAATTTGCATATTTTGTATCTTGGAATCCATTAGTCCATTTCTAACAGCAAAACTGTGAATTTGTCAGTTTTATGAGGGTTATACAAGAATCATATATTCAGTTCCTTTGTATCTAGGGAAGGCTAATACTGGCAAAATGTATAGAAATTATTACCTCTCCTCACATACAGAAAGTGCTCTGTCACAAACCAAGTAGCCTCTATTAGCAGGAATATATCACAAACAATCTTGTTGCACTGTATTCACTGTGTCCTGTTCTAGGTATGCAATTAATCCAGGATTTAGGTTTGGTATTCGACCAGGATTCGGCCTTTTTCAGCAGAATTTGTTCGAATCCTTGTGCCTGGCCGAACCAAATCTGAATCCTTAAAATAATGTAACCTTTGTCACAAAACAAGGAAGTAACAATTCCCTCCCACCCTGATTTGCATATCAAAATTAGAATTTGATTCAGTTCAGTATTCGGACAAATCTTTTGCAAAGGAATGGGGGGGGGTTGGCCAAATACAAAATAGTGGATTCAGTGCATATCCTATCCAATTCACATTGCTGGCAATCAATATAATAGCAGTACAAAGTACCAGTACATCAGAGATGTTTATATGCCCAAATGTCTCAGTGTTAACTGCCTGAAAAATTCACTTCCACTGCAATGCAAAACTGTGAGAGGCTCACAAACCTAAAAGGATGGTTATTTTTTTTATCATAATATTAAAAAAAGTATTGTAATTATTTCTAGTACAGGTATGGGACCTGTTATTCAGAAAGCTCAAGATTTGGGATTTCCGTAATCTCCATATCTCCAGTTTACTAAAAAGTAATTTAAACATTAAGGGGCCGATTCACTAAATTCGAGTGAAGGAATAGAAGGAAAAAAGCTCGAACTTCGAGTAGTTTTTTGTGTTCCTCGACTATCGAATTGGCGTTGCAACTATTCGCCCATTCGATAGTCGAAGTACTGTCTCTTTTAAAAATACTTCGACTCCCTACTTCGCCACCTAAAACCTACAGAATTGCTTTAAAAGCCTATGGGAAAGTCCCATAGGCTTGTTTTCTATGTTTTTGATCGAATAAAAAGGCATTCGATCGATCATTCGATTGAATGAAAATCCTTCGATCGAATATTCGATCGTGCGACTATTCGCTGGGCGAATATTCGCCTATTCGACTATTCACCGGAGCGTAAATTCGCCCGAATTGCCTATTCGATTCTATTCCCCAGTCGAATTTCGAGGGATTTAACCCCTCGAAATTCGACCCTTGATACATCTGCCCCTAATTAAACCCAAAAGTATAGTTATGTCTCCAATAAGGATTTATTATATCTTAGTTGGGATTATGTACAAGCTACTGTTTTATTGTTACAAAGAGAAAGGAAATAATTGTTTCCAAATTGGATTATTTTAATTTCGGATAATGTTTCCAGATAACGGATCCCATACATGTACCAATAAAAATATTAGGGTGGGTAATTTACTGTGACCAAATAATACATGAGCACTGATGAACACACAAGCACCTCCCACTACCAAACCTGGTATATATATATATATATATATATAGAGAGAGAGAGAGAGAGAGAGAGAGAGAGAGAGAGAGAGAGAGAGAGAGAGAGAGAGAGAGAGAGAGAGAGAGAGATAATACATTATATCTAAATATAATGCTGCCAAAACACAGAGACCTGCTGAAACTTCCACCTGCAGATATAAGGGGCAAGGGTGCTCCCTGCTCTTCGGGTAGTAAATTACCCCTTCTTTGTTTGCTAGAGTAAAGCTCAGTGGTTTTGATTAGATTGTGATCTGGCGTAAATAGCAATAAGCATACATTGATCAACAGAGGCAAGAGAAACAGGACACATAATACTGCTGAGAAATTAAGATTTTCTACTATACTGTGCACATGATCTGTATGAAATCTATTCCTCTAGCACTGCAAGAAATCCAATGAGAGACAGTCACGTGTGTCCTAATTACTCTTGAGGTTTAGGAACCTTAGGGCTTTTATTAGGATGTGCAGCATCAAAAGCAATGCATCTAGCAGTTTAGATCCAATTATCCAGCCTCCCTGAAAAGCTCTTGCTAAATCTTTACTCAAAAACATGAATAAAAACTGTGAAACATCTATTCTCAGTGGAATCTAGTATCATGTAGTTACAGCAGACAAAACAAAATCTGAAATGTCTGACATCTACATGTACATAGAAGTAACAAGTCAATGCCTGGGGGTCATATGATTAATAAAAATCATCATACAAAAAGCGCTGGATTCTTGGTATAGCAATTGATGACACGTTCTAAATACAAACATAATAAACACACCCGGTGTTCCTTCAACAATAAAAGATTTCAAAATAAAATAAAATAAATGTTGGCACTTATCTCTATTACAGTGATGATAATAATTCTCTTAATTTAGGAAATGTCCCCTGGTATGAAAACCTTACCTACAATCATGTGGTTGCATACATCACAGAATGTGGGCTTTTTGAATATATGTTCTTGGAAAGCATGAGACCTGCTATCAGATGCTGGCTGCACAGTTGATTTGGTTGGAGTAGAGGACTGACTCTCACAGGGTAGAATCTGGTTCGTAGAAATTGGGTTTATTTCCGGCTCCAGGTCAACTTGGAGTTTCATATCACTGTTAGTCCTTTGAAAAAAGTTTTCTGCACTTTTGCTTCGGATGCTCTTGGTCTTGAATGAAAGTGATTTCTTAAGCTTCTGTAGCTGCAAGGAAACACAAGAACTATCTGAGCACTGTGCTTTTGTGTATGTACTATACATTTGTGATTACATTTCAATAACTGATAATAGTATTACTTTTCATTTCATATTTTAGATGCATTAAGACATACAAGACACAACCTAATGATAAATTAGATTCAAATTATTCTCTTATGGGTGCACCATGGACCAATATGTGTCAATAATCTCAAAGCAATAATGCTTTGCAGCATGGTGCCAGCTACTGTAACTGTCTTTAGCTAGAGTAAATATTAATTAAAGTAAGGAGGAAAGGTGTCTGTACTTATATTACAGTGAAAGTGGGGAAGGGGTGGGAGAATGCTGGTCTAGAGTCTCAGGCAGACAGGTCTTAAAATGGCGGTATACATCTTGTTTAACATGAGTTCAATGAATAAAGATGGCCATGCACGATAAGATCCGCTAGTTTGGTGAGGTTGTCAAATAACCAGATCTTAACTCGATATGCCCACCAAAGGCAGGCTGATATTGGGTAAATCCGATCGTTAGGCCTTAGATAACAATGAAGTAAATGGAAGCCAACGGGTCGTAGGACCGTATCGGCTAGCCGATGCTGTCCCCGGTCACAGGAAATGCCACACACGTATAGGTCTAAAGGACTGATATCTGCAGCTTTTGTCTGCCCGATTATGGCCACTTTATGGCTTGTGATGATCATCCATTTTCTCTATTGTCTAAAAAAATCTATAGTTTTTGTTACTTTGTGAACTAAACCGGTCAAACAGGGAAATTGAAGCGACTCCATGTTTGGTCCTTGTGAGGTAGATTATATGATTTCCATTATAAAACGCCCCTTCCTTTCACTCTGTTTTGTTAGCAGGAGTGCATGAGTGATGGTAATCTGATTACGTACCTGACAAGGATCAGAGGATTAAAGTCAGTTGCATGTTTGAATTTCACCAAGGAGTGACACTGGCACTGAACAAATATGCTTGAATCTCTGAAGCGTGCATAAAAGCTTATAATGTTTTTTTACATCCACATATAAACCAACAATAAACTGAATAGCGAAGGCAGCACCTTTTATTAATGGCTTATAAAATAATTCTGAAACTGATACTGATGCATGATATTCCCTGAATTCGATTTTTATTATGTTTTCAAATACGAACAACACATAAACAATACTATACCATCAACCACCTAAAATTCAGATTCCTCTTTAGGGGTACTACTAGTGATGAAATAGTAGCTTATATACTATATATGCAGAAAGTCGCTTATTATTGTGTGTTAGCCAACTTTTGAGGCTTAGGTTACATAACCTCTAGGCTGAAGAAAGAAAAAACATCTGAGTTTTTGAAAACTAATATAGTCCTTTTAGAAGTAGAGGTTAAAAAAAAATGGTTAGCCTGAAAAAAGGAACTGGTTCTGACACTTAAAAGGTAAATGGTGACTCAGTATTACCGCTTTTCAGTGTTGACCTGAGCACTATCTGCATGGAATTGCAGTGCCATCATACTGGCTCTTTATGAAACACGTGTGAAAAGAACATAATAAGTATGGAGCAATCTCTGTAAAGTTCTGTGTAACACATATATATATATGATATACACATATATATATATGATAACGAATGTGCTGTAATATAAATTAGTACACTTTTCATGTTATCCCGTTGAGCTTATATAATTGGATAACTGAAATGTCACTTTTCATAGCCATATTAATAGGTCAATCATATGTCTTCTGTAGAAATTTGTCATCTCAAAAAATATACGGAAGTAAAATTGTCATAGCTACAGTATAACACTTCCAAAATCTGTGGGATACTTTTACAGGTCCATTATCCAGAAATCCATTATCCAGAAAGCTATGTACTATGGGAAGGCCATCTCCCCTAGACTCCATTTTATTCAAATAATTCAAACTTTAAGTCCAGTATATACCTGTAAAATATGGCATTTAAGCCCCATTTATGATGTATACCCAAATTATTTAGTATAATGTAGGGAATGAAATTCTGAGATAATTTGCAGTTTTCATTTTTTATATTTGTGGTTTTTGAGTTATTTAGCTTTTTAATTCCACAGCTCTCCAGGTTGCAATTTCAGCAATTTGGTTGCTAAGGTCCAAAGTATCCCAGCAACTGTGCATTGATTTGAATAAGAGGTAGGGGTCCCTCCTTTTACAAGAATCTAATTATATCTCCGTTATTATTGCTTAGCAATAACAATAGATGTGTAACCTTACAGCACATTTGTTTTTTAGATGGGGTCAGTGACTCCCATTTGAAAGCTGGAAAGAGGCACAAGAAGAAGGCAAATAATTAAACTATAAAAAAGAAAAAACAAAGGTCAATTGAAAAGTTACTTAGAATTAGCCATTCTAGAACATACTAAACGTTATCTTAAGTGATACTGACACTAAACAAATACTTTTCAAAATATGAATGTACATTAAAAGTTACCTATAGGTCATGTTTTTTGCCCAGAGGTTTGTTTTTGTAAGTTATTGTTAGTTTAATTTTCTAAACCTGACTGTTTTGCCAACCTGAATGTCCCATCTCAGCCTGTCAATATTATGATAGATGTCAAAAAGAGTTTAATTTCTGCTGTCGGTATCTCTTAAAGGGGACCCATCACCCAAAAAAAACATTCAAAGTCCTATTTCATTATGTTAGTCAAGCAAAATTAACTTTAATTACACTGTATAAATTGTTTGAATCTTGTTTCCATCAGTGCCTAAGGCATAGAGGGTCAGCCAATATTTGATTGACAGCTGAGATTTTTAAAGGAGTTTGAACAGCTATGAACACTTTCATATTTGAATCTCATGTTTAATTTGAAAAGGACTTTTATTATACAGCTTTTTATGTCTGGGTGACAGGTCCGCTTTAAGGTAAACCACCCTTTAATGTAAAATTGTAAAAATGCCTATTTTTGGATTTTTCACAAATTATTTATTTATATATATGATGAGATTAGCGTGTAAATATCATGAAGGTGCAACCTGAGTTCCACCCTGCTGTTTGACCTAGGCAACAGCCAGACAGAAAGGCAACATTTACTTAGTTTACTGATGTGTCCGTGCTTACTTTATAACTCTCTATCGCTTGAGCAATACAGCAGCTTCACAAGAAAATGTTTGTGAAAAAAAGATATTAAAAATAACAATGACAGTTACTCTTCCTCCACAAAGAACAATAAAGGTGATTAACATGACAGCTGCACTATAATGTTTTTGTTCTGTGAATCAAGAGTATTGAAAACAGTTCTTTTAAATATTGAAGCTTTTGAATGAAATGGCAGAAATCAACAGATCCGGCAACTTTATGAAATGGTGGAAATTTGCATTACTCATTGAATGAAATTGTCACAAGGATCTCAATGCCTAAAGTATAATATTTCATAGAGTTTATTAACTAACAACAGGGCAGGGAGAAAAGTGTAAAAAACAGGTGTAAGTCAGCATATTTTTTTACACTGAGCACCTGTCAGCTCCTGTGGCACATGTTTCTGCACTTCCCCTATAATACAATGCTGCCTGTGCTGGGGCAGGTAAGAATAGGTATGTAGCTGTTCCCTCTCCCCAACCCTGGGTGGGTGCATAGATCCCTGTGGCAGACAGTAATAATGGTCTTCAGTCTGGAGTCATCTTAAATGACCCTTCACCCCTCTTAAAGAATAAAACTGAAACTCTATTTTATCTGAAGAAATAGAATACTGGAATAAAAACATTTTATCAAAGGGTGCTTCCATTAACTGCCTTATTAAAATATATTCCAGAAGCTGAAGTAATGAGTCACCGTTTTGCAACCGGAATGTTTTTCCGTGAACTTAGTAGGGGATATGGCAATCACACC
Source organism: Xenopus petersii (assembly GCA_038501925.1). Taxonomy (NCBI): domain Eukaryota; kingdom Metazoa; phylum Chordata; class Amphibia; order Anura; family Pipidae; genus Xenopus; species Xenopus petersii. Next base: position 102,724,233 of record CM076682.1, read on the forward strand.
TCATTAAAACGAGTTAAGAGGCGAAAATTACAGATTCAAAGAGCAACTATAATGGCATTCATTATTGATTTGCCTGCAATTTAGATCAGTTGGGCCATGCCAATTAACATGTGCAGCTAATTTACTTTATGCACCCCCTAATAGGATGCTTATTATTAATGAGAACATCTTTTTTAAAATTCTTTGAATGTGTTATTTTGATCAACATCTATCCTTATTCTTTTCCAAAATATGATTAAGGCCTTCTACTGCTAAATGTTATTACTTGAGTGATGCTTAATCCATAGCATAAAATAAAAAGATCACATAAACTAATTCTATTACAGAGGATATGCTTGGTAACCTGCAGAAAAAAATATTTACTCATATGTGGGAGAATGGGTGTGATATGAATGTACAGATCTTTTTGGTTGGTGTAAAGTGATGGTACAGTACAGTTCAGGTACAATAATTATGATTTTGGAGTGACACCACTCATCTAGTAAGAGTATAGGTCACAAAGAATAGGGGAATAACCAAAATCACAAACCCATTGCCAAATATAATACTGATGTGTGTGTGTTACCAACTTGAAAATACTGATAGATGCAAAAAGCCCAATATTAATTATTTCGAATGCTTGTTGCATTGTGAAGTGCTGGGTCTTTCTGAAAGCACATGACTAGGCAAAATGACCTGCACAACAATATTACAACCAAAAAAAAAATACATTTATCGGTTCAAGAATAAAATATGAAATGATAGAAAGAATTATGTGCAATGTACATAATTTAGTAATAAAAACGAAACCATGAAATCATGACAGAATCCCTTAAGGGCAGAGCAGTTTCAGGGAGATTTAGTCATCTGGTGACTAATCGCCTTTTCTTCGGGCGACGAAATCTCCCTGAATCTCCCCATGTGTCTCTGCCCTTAAAGTCACAGCACTTACTTTAAAATTGGCAGCTTCCAATGCAAAACAAGTTACAACAAAAATATGTAAATTGATCTGTTTTAAAAATAGGAGGAAAAGGTTTCTTAACTTTCTAAGATACTGTATTACATTTATTTTTTAACTTGAAAATGATCTTCCAATCCAGCAGTAACATTTCAGATTATATGGTTCTGATGAATTCATTGTAATCTAATCTGAAAATTCCTTGGTTCATACTGTAAACACATGCGGCCAGAACCCCAAAGGACTCCAGCTGATACTGAGCAGAAGAGATCTGCCTGAATATATGGTGACCGTGAAAATGTATTTTTGATTACTGCATACTGTTAAGGCACTGAATTCTGTTCATGTACTGTATAATGAAAAACAAAAAGGAAAGCCACTTTACTTTTTAAAAGTACTTACTCATTTCCACCCCATTCACTGGCCAGCACTATTGATAATTAGGCTGTACTGAAACTGATATGTTAATAGTTTTACACAATCCAGTCAGGTCAGATATTTTTAACCAGAAGTTGCTAATAATAAAGGAAATTACACTTTCCTGTTAAAAGCACAACCTACTGTATGTAATAAATTATTGTATACAAACATTCTATTATATTTATCTATAGCTCTCTCCATCTCTCCATACACACACACACACACATATATATTATATTTAATCATGTTTTTAATAAACAAATGATGTAGTTGTTGAAACCATGATTCCTTTACAAAAAGCCCTGACACATAATAATCTGCCAACATTTACAGATTTTTCAGTTTTTTACAACTTTTCCTATTTGCGACATTTCAACTTTGACTGAAATTCACCTAGCAAAATCCTATTAGATATGTGAGGATGATAAATAATTTCTTTTAAGCATAATAATAGTAATAGTAATACGATTTAAATATAATTTTAGACTATTTTTTCATTTGTTTATTAATTTTCATAAACTTATTGAAGGAAACTTATGAAATGAACCAAACTAGTGAATGTTTGACACTGTTTATTTAGGTGGAGTTATTATTAAGGAGAATGTATACAAGGGAAAAAATACTGTATGTGCAGCTGCTTTGCTGAAAAACCCCAGAATAATATAAGCGCTTTGATATTTGTGAGGTAACGTGTGTCTTTCAGTGCTGTATAATTTACATGCTTAATGTCACCCAGTGCATGAAATGTAAAAAGGAAAAATTTAATAGGAATTAAAGCTGCTCTCTGAAAATTGCCAGGCTTTGCTTTAAAGAGCAATTAAAACTATAAATACAAGAGAGATTGATGTGCATGAGGCATATTGTGGTTTTTGAGTTCTGGAAAGCATTGAAATAGAATATGTCTTAGGTTCTTCTGCAAAATTCAGTTATGCTTCCCCAAGTTTGTCTTTGCCATTGGAATCTTGCTGTGTCTTGTGCTGCAGGCATCTGAGTCCAGTCAGCCTCCTTTTGCTTCTTCAAAACAATACGTATGGACAGGAGTAAAACAGAGGGTTTAGTCAAAAATGTGTGTGTTTTGTTGATTTGGACTCTAGGGTGGTTACTTATCATAGTCCAAATTTATCTCAATATTTTCTGCTACAAACTCCAGCCTATTTAGCGAAACGCGTCACAGATGACATAAGCAGAAGCAATTACAGAAATTACGCTGTGAGGTCTCAGGAACGCCGCGGTCCTCACTGTGCATGTCCGTAATTGCTTCCGCTTACGACACAGCTGACGTGTTTTGCCAAATAGCCTATTTGACGAAATGCGTCAGCGGTGACGTAAGGGGAAGCAATTACAGACATACACAGTGATGGCTGAGGAACGCCGCAGACATCTCAACACACACGGTGGGACAGCTGCTTGCAGGGGAGACATGCCACGGACATCCCAACACACACTACCGGAAAACCACTCCAAAAAAAAAACCGCCACAGACATCCCAGCACAAAGTGGGAGAGTATAGTCACATACAAAGCGCACAATTCTGATGGTGTTTAAGTATTCATTAAGGGGTCGATTTATCAAGGGTCAAATTTTGAGGGTTAATAAACCCTCGAATTCAACCTTCGAAGTAAAATCCATCGAATTCGAAGGATTTTAGCGCAAATACTTTGATCGATCGAATAAAAATCATTCGATCGAACAATAAAATCCTTCGAATTGAAAGATTCAAAGGATTTTAATCAATTGATCGAACGATTTTTATTCAATAAAAAAACCTAAAAAAAGTGTTGGGGAAGGTCCCCATATGCTAGCATTGAAGGGTAGGTACCGAGGGTAGGTTTAAACTATCGAAGTATGTTTCGAATGGCCGAACGATTTTTAGTTCGAATCTAAGTCGAAGGTCGTAGTAGCCTATTCGATCGTCGAAGTACCCAAAAAAATACTTCGAAATTCGAAGTTTTTTTCATTCGAATCCTTCACTCGAGCTTAGTAAATGTGCCCCTCAGTATACATAGAACTATTTCCACCTGCACTAAAGGTTTACCGTGGGGGACATTACACTAATTGTGTGAATAGAATCAACTTGAGGTTTAATTTTATTAAGAACGCTGCACTATATTTTTCTTGTTTTTTCTCCATTTCCTTTTTTTGAGGTACGATCAGTAGCCATTTTTTTTGGAACACTTGCATTTATCAGAGGTTGGAGAGAGACTATCTGTTATTGAACTGGAGAATACACTGGGTTTGGAACTTGAATTTTTTGATTTCTAGTACATAATTCTGCAAAAGCCCTATTCACTGAATTCAAGTTGAACAATGACTCATTCTGCCCATTTAATTTGTCTTTGAGAGAGCATAGTTTAGAGAAACACCAAAAAAAACCCACTCTGTGGGATTGATAAACTGATGAATAACTATTAAACACTGTCAGCACAAGCAAAGGAAAGAGACAAGTAATCATATAAGGCAAGAGTTATTTTTGTATTGAAAAGTATTTATATGTTAAACTCTCAAGTTTGTATTTTTATATCTGAATAGTTTACCGCAGCTGGGTTTTAAAATGTCATATTGCACGTCACCTTCATAGGTAACGTGCATTTTGGTAATTTGTCTCCCACACATAATAATTCTTCAGCTACTCTATATTCAATTACCCATAATGTAATCCTGAAATGTTTATACCTGAATAGCTTTTCTGTTGTATAAAAATAGAATTTGCACGTTTCTTTATATAGCACTGAATTACAAACGAACGAATATAATTTCAGGTTGATACGTTCAGATGGAATTCTCTGAATCTGGTGCTGGATAGATTTATGCAGTGCAAATGTTAATGAAATGATTGATAGAGTAGACTGGTGGAGCATTTGGGTAATAGACTGAAAGAATGAGAGAATTGATAAATATGTATGTTTTCATCACATCTGAGAAAAGACATCTGCCTGTGCTCAGGCTGTGATCACAATGAAATCTTTGGTGGTTGTTTAGGGACCAAGATCTCAATGATTATTCCAGTGAGTATTCATAAAACTCACATTAATATCAGCCTCATCTGACATGGCGCATTGTAGATATTCATAGTAATAGACATCACCAAGATTTCTTATTGTGTCCATATACTTAGTGTTGGTGATGCCATGGACAAAGCCATTTAGTCAACAAAATCTTTATATTCTTAATAAACAGAACACACTGTAAGTCTATCTTGTTTTTCAGAGCAAAATGTTGCTGTTGAGGTTTTACTTTACACAAGGTATTATTAAATATACAGGTATGGGATCTGTTACCTGGAAACCTATTAGGTTTATTAAGTTAAACCATTTTTTAGTAGATTAGTATAGAGATCCAAATAAAAGAAAGATCCATTATAAAATCCCAGGTCTCAAGCATTCTGGATAACAGGTCCTATATCAGTAAATGTTATATCAAAGTGCTTTTGATTAATAGAGTCAAACTTTGTTAAAAAGAGTACAGATGGAAAGAACATTATGCTTTATTTTAGTCCAGGAGTGAAAAAATATATTCAACTTCACTTTTTTTTTTGGTACAGCTATAGGATCTGTTACCCATAATGCTTGTGAGCTGGATACTTAATCTTTCTGTAATTTGGACCACTGTACCTTAAGTCTGCTAAAATAATTTAAACATTAAATAAACCCAATTGGATTGTTTTGCCACCAATATGGATTTATGCAGCTTAGTTACTATCAAGTACAAGATACTAATTTATTATTACATATAAAAAGGAAATCATTCTTAAAAATGAAAATGATTTGCTTTAAAAGCACTCTATTGGTGAAGGCCATCCCATAATTCTGAGCTTTCTGGATTACAGTTTTTCAGATAAGGGATCCCATACCTGTGTTATTATACAAATCAATACCTAACATATAATCACCTTCTACACTCGTTCTTGCCTACTGACATTCAGCGAAAACCGAGAACTCTCTACAGTGTACACTTAGTACCTACTATAACACAACTACTTTTTAATCATGACAGCGCTAATGATAATTTGATATAAATAAAAAAAAAAATTTAACAGAATATGAATTTAAAAATAATAATACCACTGTGCAGTAACAACGTTTATTTTATCTTGTAGGCAAGTTTTCTCTATATTAAAGCCCTTATTGGGATCATCTCTCACAGTTCCATAACTAACAAACATGTTTAATAATATAGTGTAACTCTAGGGGGCACATTTACTAAGGGTCGAATATCAAGGGTTAATTAACCGTTGAATTCGACCCTCAAGGCAAAAGCCTACGAATTCGAATATCGAATTCGTAGGATTTACCGCAAATCCTACGATCAAAGGAAAAATCCTTTGATCGAACGTTAAAATCCTTCGAATCTAACTATTCGAAGGATTTTAATCGATCGATCGAAGGATTTTCCTTCGATCAAAAATCCCTTAGAAAACTTATGGGGAAGGTCCCCATAGGCTAACATTGTAGCTCGGTAGGTTTAAAGTGGCGAAGTATGTAGTCAAAGTATTTTTTAAAGAGACAGTACTTCGACAGTCGAACAATTTTTAGTTCGAATCAAAGTCGTAGTCGAAGGTCGTAGTAGCCTAATCGATGGTCGAAGTACCCCAAAAAAAACTTTGAAGTTTTTTTACTTTGAATCCTTCACTCGAGCTTAGTAAATGTGCCCCTAGGTGTCACTTATTTTGACCCTAGACACGAGAGAAAAAGTACACCCTATAGTGCTCAAATAAAAACCATTTATGTCCGGGGGCTGGCTGAAGTATAGGGCTACATCGGGGCTGTGTCCTTGCATATCTAAACTTTTAGGGGGTGGAAGGCTGGATGCATATGTGCCTCTCCCCTGCCCCTTATGAATACAGCACTGATGAATGCAGACAGCAAATTCATGGGGGAAATACATTCCTAAACTCTCTGTTTTTTAGAAGTAAGGGTTCACCCAAACTTCATAGCCAGCTTTGAGTGTTGCTAATAGTTTATTGGACCCTTCAGTTAACAGTTATTTTAATACATTTGGTGAGAACATGAATATAGAGGAGAATATAGAAGAATATATCAAGTTAAATATTAGAGGGTAAAAAACAGGTAGGTATTGTGTCTAAGCATTTTCAGTTTACTGCAAAACCTGTTTATAAATAGAAATGTCACACTGCACACAAGTCACATTCAGCGAGTAGGTACAGAGCTTTTTAGCAATTTTGCTCCCACACATTAAAAATCCTCTGCTATTCTTCTTAGTGGATGCATGCTAGCAGGCTGTGAAAGAGTGAGAGGCAGAAAATGCTGCTTACCAGAAAAAGTCAAAGAGGAATTATATTGTTAAACAATTAAATTAGGAAGCTATAGAGATGTTCCAAATCAAGCTCACACTGTATAACATAGATGAAATGACCAATTGATCTTTGTCCAGAAAATGTTACTCCATAAATAGGGTAGGTCACCATTAAGTTACAATTTAATATGTTATAGAATGTCCTATCCTTAGCAACTTTACAACTGGTTTCATCTTTTGTTATTGTTACTTTTTATTGCCTCTCTTTCTATGTAAGACCCTCTTCTATTCATTCAAACCACAGCCTGGTTGGGCTAAATTGGGGTAAATTAAACCAAACAACAAACATATTAACTAATCAAAATAACTTGTAAATGTATAAAATAAAGAATAACTAATTGTCTTAGAATATCTTTGTTGACTGCTTGTATCTTTACAGGGCCATAGATGATGAGTCAACCCCCCATAAGCAAGTGCGATTTGTGTTGCTCCTTACCCGACAAAGTTTTCTTTAGGCGTAGACAGACAGAAGAGGTATTGTATGTGCCAAGAGACCGCCTTCCCAACTCTTGCATCCTAAACACTTGCCTGTCTACCCCTAATGGTCCTAGGGGGTTATGTAATAAAAAACATTAAAGGTACAGTTCAGTATAAAAATAAAATCTGGGTGAATAGATAGGCTGTGCAAAATAAAAAATGTTTCTAATATAGTTAGTTAGTCAAAAATGCAATCGATAAAGACTGGAGTGACTGGATGTCTAACATAACAGAACAGAACATTACTTCCTGCTTTTCAGCTCTTTAACTCTGAGTTAGTCAGTGATTGAAGGGGGCCACATGGGACATAACAGTTCAGTGAGTTTGCAATTGATCCTCAGCATTCAGCTCAGATTCAAACGCAACAGTTATGTCCCATGTGGCTCCCCCTCAAGTCACTGATTGGTTACTGCCAGGTAATCAATTAGTGGAAACCAAGGGAGCTGCAAAACAGGAAGTACTGTTTTGGCTATTATGTTAGACATCCTGTTAGTCCAGTTTTTATAGTTTTTATAGATTCCATTTATGGCTAACTAACTATATTGGAAACATTTTTTATTTTGCACAACCGCTCTAATTATCCAGTTTTTATTTTTATACTGAACAATTTCTTTAAGTTTGCCCAGGAGCAGTAACCCATAGCAACCAATCAGCAGGTCACATTTACTGGTCACCTGTTTAAAAGCCAAAATCGTACTGGCTGCTCCTGGGCAAACTTAATACCTTTTATTACATATTAGGGCTTGGTGGTGGCGTTAAATTGATTACTTCTGATCCTGGCCTGGCACTCATTCTCACTGAAAAAAAAACACCACCATCTCCTTCATGTCCTGGAAATGTTTGCTGTGGCCCTGGGCTGTATGCATGCACAACATATTTACATTTTTACCTTAGTAGAAAGTGTGCATGCACACAGCCTTGTCAGACCCAAAGGATTCATTGGACAGATTAAAATATGGCAGTGTGCTCACTAGAACAATAGAATGCTTTTTTCCAGTGAAAATGGCTTAGGGTTCAAATTAAGCCTAAAAAATTGGCACCCCCCAAGTGATAAAACCTTTTTTTTGTTTTGTTTGGCTTTTGAGAGTCATGTTGCTAGAGTAAAGTAGTGAGTAAAGAGGGGTAACCTGGAAGACATGTTAAACACATTAATGAAAGGATGATATTCTACAGGGACACCAGAAATTCATTTCTATAGTGTTGAAGACTAAGGATAATAAGAAATGCAGCGTGGGCCAGCGTTTTAAATGGTATTAAGCATTAAGATATTAATATAACCATAAAAATGGAGCTGAAAATGAGAAGTGTATAGTACAATATATGTGTAAGCTGAGTTTATATAGTCATATAAGTCCCTGGGAATTGTCTCTAACAACTTTATTATCCCAGTTTATTAAAACATTTTAGATTTTCAGCCTCATTGAAAATACATGCTTCAATGTATGAATTTAATTCTATGAAAAAAATGTCTCACATTTGTTTCTCAAATAAGTTAGTTAGAGAGAAAAAACCTACAATCCTAAAAAATCAAGTGTATTTTTTTTCCTCAACCATGACATTTAGTAAATCAGACTTGTAGTAGCAACTTTAGTTGCTGATTGGTTGACAACTGCACTTTAGCACTTGTTGGTAAATGAGCCCTAAAGGCCGCAATGTACTGAATTTATGACAGGTAGGCAGTGACACAAAAAAGCATTGGTAAGATGTAAGAGTTGGTAAGATGTAATTGGAGAAGCAGATACAGTATGCAGAGCATGACATTTGTTTCACAAGGAAAATTAATGTATAAAGAGAACAGCAGCAGCCTCCGTGTGTGACACTAACAAGATGCATTGTAAAGATTGCTTGCAGCGAGAGACCGAAAGAACAGCTAGAAAGTTAGGATGAGAATGTTTCTGAAAGGGCCACTAAACTAAATGTTCTACTGCCTGTGAGAAATAGCTATGCTGAAAATAAACACAACCAATTAGCAACTATTTTAACTGTACTTACATCAAAATTAGTGCATGAAGCAGTTGCTTATGAGAATGAGACCTACAGTAAAATCAAAGGGATTGCCAGATTGAAGGCATTGTTCAATTACTATTAAAAGATTATGGACCAGATTCAATGCAGTGAGGAAAACGTTTATAATGTGAAAACTCATGGACGAGATTCAATTTGATATTCAATTCATGAATACTTATCTCTCTGTTTATCGTATGAGAAAACTGGAACTGAATTTGGAGAAAACATCTTTCTCCTCGAATTGAATCTCGTCCATGAGTTTTCATGTGATAAACCATGAGATAACTTTTTCTCACTGAATTGAATCTGGTCCTATGTCAGACAAATTTGGTGCCAAGGTAGCGTGTGAAAGAGGAACTCCACAAAAACATAACTTAAGCTTTTTGAAAAGTAAAGATAATTTTAAGCAACTTTGCAATATACATCAATTAAAAAATATGTAGACTTTTCATGATTTGTAATGATTTAGAACAGTTCCCTAAGCCTAGCCCCCTGCTCTCCTGCTGATCTGTCTGACTACTTTGCTGAGCTTGCTGACTACTGTTACTTTGTATCAGCAGCCATCTGTCCTTAGACTGCATCCTCCAAACCCCACAATTCTCTGCACATGTGATTTCAATAAGGATAAGTGCAATACCTTTTGGGTTATGTAGTTCCTGCATGCTGTCTGTAAACTGTGGAGAAGTTGTTACAATTTGTAACATCAGTGTTTTAGTCCCTCCTTCCCTGCCAGGATTGTAAATGATGTAGAAAGAGAAGAACTGTTAAACAGTTCTAAGCAAGTTTTCAGCATAGAAAATTACATTTATTCATACTTTTTGAAGAAACGGGTAACTATGATGGGTATATTAGAAGTTTCTGTTATTCTGACCTTTTTATCAAATTTTGGTTTGGAAGCTGAAGATCCCCTTTCAGGTGGAGCAGTTGATACTGCTTAAATTGATTTAGCATTTGACACCTACACTCCAGAACTATAAGGTTTAGGGCTCTTACTCACGAGCGGTTGAAGCTGCGCTCCCCTACCTTCCGTTTTTCTTCATTCACCTGCAGGGGAGCGCAGGAATAGACGCATTAAGCTTTTTTCAATGGGGCTGTACTCACACAGGCGCGTGTAGGCGCCGAACACAGGAAAAATGCAGCATGTTGCATCTTAACCTGCGTTCGGCGCCTACACACGCCTGTGTGAGTACAGCCCCATTGAAAAAAGCTTAATGCGTCTATTCCTGCGCTCAGCTTCAACCGCTCGTCAGTAAGAGCCCTTAGTGCTAGACTTAAAGTAAAGGAAAATATATAACTTTGTTCAATGTAAGAGAAGATAGATATGATACAGGATTGTTTGTCTCTGCACATTGGTGTAATGTAATCTAGTAACCCATGTTCATTTTTAAACAGCTGACTAGTAAATACTACTTGCTAATTGGCTATAATGAGTTACTATAAAAATAAACTTAAAACCATTTATTATATTTCCCCCTGATTTTACCCACAGGCATATGACAACATTACAAGCACAAGTCTGTAAGAAATCTCTGACATTATTGCTTTCCACAGTTTCTGCGTTACCATCACTAACAATTTGGAAGGCGATTGTGAAAGTTCCTTAGGCAATTTAGTCTCAAAAGTCTCTCAAAAACCTTTTTTTGTGGGAATAACTCCTATAATTTGTTATGAAAGTATTTTAAGACACAGTCCTTTGCTCATATTTCCAGGCAATGATCAAAGAGTGCAAAGAGCCGCAAAGTCATCTTGCATCTTTTATGGCAAAAGCACAACAGATACTGACAGGGATGGATTTAAACTTTTTGCACCCCTATGCTTTTCTGTTGCTCGCACCACCTCCTCGCCACTCGCACCTGTCCCCCCACCGCTTGCACCTCCTCTCACCCACACCTCTCTCACAGATGACCCACAATTTCACATGTGAACCTTCATTATACATGCATCGCCGGTGACCTGCATTTTGGCTCACCAGAGGGGGTCCCAGAAAAAAAACTTTTTTTGCCAGGGTGCCTGGCATGCCAAGTTACACCACTGAACAGCAAAACAACAAACCTCACACAAATAGGTAAGAGAAGTAGCATCTAAATATCAAAAGTGACTGTAATAGACTCAACCTTTAATAATATACCCCCAGCAAATGCCAGGGTATAAGATCTTCATCTGCAAATTATTACAGATGTTAAATTGTTAAGATTATAAAGGGGTTCTGCACCCAAAAACATTTTTTGCACATTGAAAGAAAATGTCATTCTATGCAACTTTCCAATATACATTCATATTTTTAGTGGTTTTAAGCTCATTTGAATTAAAATGAATATGTCTGTACTCCTAGCTCTTGAAACAACGTTGCAAGGCAACCTAGACGATAACTGACTCCTGCTACATTGTTTGAGCCTGAACCAAAGAAAGGGATAAACAAACACTGCTTGAAACTGCAGCCACATTTACAAATACGGGCAGATTTATCAAAATGTGTGATAAGAGTTTACCCCAGAAAAGTTAATATACAAATATGCTTCTGAAAATCCCATAGGAATTAATAAAAACTGAAAGAATTTTTACGTGGTAAACTCTAATCTCAAATTTTAATAAATCTGCTCCCAAATGTATGCCATTAAAATTTTTAATGAATGTACTGTGGAAAGCTGCTTAAAATTACATTTTCTTTCATTATGCAAAAAACGAAGGTTTGGGTGAAGAAGAGCTGTAATGCCATAATGTCTTTGTTTTTTGAAAGTCCTAGATAATTTCATTCCTTGCAGAAATCAGAGAATTGTGTCTAGATCTCTGAACTGTGAAAACTCACAGTTTTAAGCAAAATCTATGTTTGATGATTATTATGCATCAATATAGCATAGTTGTATGCACTTTTTATTTAATGTGGGATATATCCAAGATGTCATCATAACTCCAGTCATATTTTAATCTACATAGTATTTCTACATATAAGTTTCTTTGCTATCTTATAAAGTCATTTGGCCTTGGTAACATGTATGGTACGGTGCAAGAATCGTAAACATGTCACTGCAGGGGCATGCAGAATCATACGCAGTGGGAAAAAAGTATGATAAACAACATACAAAATGTAAAATATATAATTTGTTTTACTTAGCAATAGCAGCACCTTCAAGAGTTCACACTACCACTGGAATGATAGCACAACTATGTTGTAGCAAAACAGCACATGGTAATGGTATGTAACACACTATGGCCACAATCAAGAGTCTCTGTTAACATCAAAAAAGTGAAATGCTCACTCAGTATTGTAGACTTAAATGTAATAACCCACCAGTCAGGCCTGGATTTGTGGAAAGGCCACCTAGGCCCAGGCCTAGGGTAGCAGGATTTAAGGGGGATGGCTTGTACCCAACCACACTCACATTGGTTCAAAAACACTGGGGATGTGCTGTAGAGACAATGATTTTTTTTTAAAATTTCCCGTGCGACAATCTCCTTTGCTTCAGTCCAGATGATGAAAATTTCCACGAATCCACAAGGGTGACGAACAGCAGTGGGCCTAGGGGCACTGACTATGTAAATCCGGCTTCTGCCACCAGTACAGGCCTCCAAAGCCTGCTGCTTATATAAGGGACTGTCTCCCTAAAAAACAGCTGCACATGCAGGATAGATCATGGAAAAAAAATCCTGCTTTTGAATTGCTGCTGGATTTCTTGCCTCAGATTTATTACTGTTAATGGTTGAATGTCAGAAGCAGGACTGTGAAGGGATAGAGCACCCAGATAACATAGATGGAAGGAAGGAGCTTTACGGGAAAATATTTTTAGTTTGTGACTTGTAATATAATTTACAAGCTTTAAACTTAAACTTGTTCCTTTAGTGATGACTTTTAGCCCTTGGCATTTACATATCAGAGTGCCTTCATAATAACAAACAAATCATTAAATCAAAGGTTAAATGGATATACCTTATTTGCATCTTAATTGCTTTCTCATACAGAAAGCAGCGCTAGCACTTGATTTCCCATTCATGATGCTGTTTAAAATATAATTGGAACTCACTGGCTGTTTTTGAAGACTTGATACACATGGCAAAAAAATAGATATCCTAGTTGGTGTCATGTCACTTGCCTCAGATGCAGTGTGCATCAGGTTACTGCCTTGCAATATGCTCCTATGCAAAAGAGGGAATCATGGAGGGCCCTGAAGTACCCCTGAGCCATTCACCAATCTATTAGTTGATCATTTATATGGGAATTTGTTCTATACACTTTGTCTACTAAAAATAAATGTAAACATTAAATAAACCAATTAGACTTGTTTTGCCTGCATTAAGGATTACTGTAATTATAGATCCGTTTTAATCAAGTACAAGATACTGTTTTATTATTACAGAGAAAAATACTTTGGATGAAATAGAGTCTATGGGGTATATTTATCAAAGAGTGAAGTTAATAGTGAAGTTCCGCCACTAGAGTGAAATTCTGCCACTCTCCATTCATTTCTATGGGATTTTTATAGGCGTATTTATCAAAGAGTGAACTTTCACTTATACCCATTGATAAATACGCCTTTCAAAATCCCATAGAAATGAATTGAGAGCTGCGGAATTTCACTCTAGTGGCGGAACTTCACTCTTTAATGAATTTACCCCTAAGGGTGACAGCCTTCCCATAATTCGGAGCTTTATGGATAACGGATCCCATAGCTGTACCTATTATCTGCACTTGCTCCGTTTTTTCTAACATTACTGGTCGTAGGCTAACAAATATTCAATATGGCCAACATTCTTACCTCATGAACATACAGTATACTTCTGACAGAACAATAACCATATCCTCTGTTACATTTGACAAATAATAATTTTCCATAATATGTAGCAGTCCTTAGCAAGACAGCACAAACATGTAGCATTATTTTTTATCAACATTAATAGAAATTACACATTTAAATACCACTTTACAGTGATTGCTCATGATTCGTATTGGTCCCTGCCCTGTGGAGCTTCCAATCTATAGTCCCTATTCCATTCACTGCAATTTCGTCAGGAGCCAATAAACCTCGCTCATTAACTCGCACAGACACATATAAAAACATACAAACTTATTGTTGATAGTGCCTGGCAGGAATGAAACCTGGGAACCCAGAGCTGCAAGGAAAGAGTGTTAACTTCTGCACAGCCATGCTGCTTCTTTGCAGCAATACTCACTTCTGAGTTGGTGTATCCAATGCTTTTACTTTCTCTCTGGCTAATCACATTCAGAAGAACATGGAAGCAAAGGGTAGTAGTAACATTCCTATATTAAGGTTAAATTCACATACAACAGTTCAAAACAATGCTCCATTGTAGTTTGTAGCTGTAGAGGTAGTAATTAACATCAGCCCCCCAAACGCCTGCTCTTGGGCACACAGTATGAACTTTCAGCCAGTTAATTGAGTAGCATGAAGGGCACTCAAGCAGTTAATGAGATTTTGTTTTACACAAGATACATGCCAGTGGTGTAACTAGATATTACTGGGCCCCACATCAAATTATTTTTCAGGCCTCCAAAATGACTAGAGGTTGACTTGTTTTACCAATATTTATTGAAAATGTATATGAATTAGGGCCTCAAGAGGCCACTATACCTCCTGGGCCCCCCTGCAACCACAGGGTCTGCTTCCTCTGTACTTAGATCCCTGATATGTGCATAGCTCTAAATACGCCACTTTCCTAAGGAATGGTAAGTGAAGAAGTTCTTGACTTCTAAAAAATGGAAAAAACTAAGAAAGCAGTGGTATATATGACAAATTATTGAGGAGAGTAGACATATGACACTAAACTGTGACTACACTTTGAAGGTCTTTTCTTAATATTTTATTTGTTTTCATTGTTTTTTTTTACTTTAATATCTTGTAAAACACAATTTCAAAGCTGATTTTTGTTGGTGTTAACCTGGACTATAATTGACTATGTTTCCAGTCCTGCATCTCATTGGGTGACATTTGTACCTCCACTGCCTTCATTTATTTCTATTTGTTAATAAAGTGTTCTATAATAGTTCTATGATAACTTACTAGGCATGTAAATTTATTTATGTTCATATAAAACTATGATATTAAAAACATATATCTACTGGTTACATGCAAAAGATATAGATACAGACAAGTCAAAAAGATACAAAAAGGCAGAAGTGTAAATTAATGCAGAAAAAATTAATACAAAAAACAGCACAGAAATATTACAAGTATGTGATTTCCAGGGTAAGAATTTAAAATCAAGATAATGTTAGTTGCTTAGTCCAAGTATGATATGTATGTTTTTCCCTCAACCCATCTCTATATCATTTCTGGTTGCAGTTAATTTACTGTATATTTGGAGCTTGGTTGTTATAATTGGAGTAATTGTTTCATGCATGGTGTCAGGACAACAGGTCTTCCTTCACAACAGGAACTGAGATAGCTGAGAATATATGTAGGCTGTCCCCAGTAGCTGCCCTTTAGGTTGCAGAATTGTGGCTATTTATTAATGTGCAATTTGTTGTATTGATGGCACTTCATAAATGGCCGCATGGATATATCAGTAATTTCAGCACTGGGGTATGTAGGGAGATTTTTGTAATGTGTAAAACTTTTTTCTTTTTGGTTTCAGTTCTGCTATTTCAGAAAAGAGATGAGGATATCTGAGCAGCTAGCATTATGGAAACTTTTATTCCTATATTTGCACTTCTCATCAAGGTACCATTGTATTTTATTTAACATTGCTTGTAATTTTGAATTCCTGAATTTAGCTAAAACTTGTACATCTTGGCTCAAACTTTGGCATCTCTCTACCAAACACCGGCTTCTTCAAAAAAGCCACACATTAAGTTAATTGGTTCATAGAGTATCAAGTAGCTACAAATGTAAATACTGAATGCAGTGCAGTACTGTCCCCCCTTGAAGGTCATTCGTTATACTACAGTGATTCCTAGATAGTTCTTACTGCATATTTTTACAAAGCCACCATGAGGGACTTAAAGTGTAGATATAGTGGGCCCTGAAAAGCGATATTCAACATTTTTGGTAATTTAAAACACAATATCTAAAATGTACTAAAATAAATGAAAACATCAAAATGTTGTTGTATATCGACATGGATTTATATTGGGTTTGCTGGAATTATTTGCATTATATTTTCTTATCATTACAGAGTAATTTTGAAACAAGCAAAAATGAAAAAATGCCTAGTTTCTGTTTAATATAACTTGTATCTGTACAAGATGGTGTTGATTCAAAATGTTCTGCTAAATCATCTGGGAGTAGGCCACTGTTCAGAAAACTCATAGATAAATGGAACTTACACGTTTAAAGTTAAATATATTTTTCTGGTATAATTTAGGTTGGTTGGAATCTATTATAGAGGCCACTGCCACCGTTTAACATAATAAATGGCAAATAAATGATGTCCCTGTAAATTCTGTTTTAAAATGTACAGAACATTTTCATTTCCAAGCTGTCCTTGGTTGAGCCAACAGTAGCACTGAAATATAAGTAGATTGTAAATGGTAAATGCTGTAAAAATAAAAACATAAACATCCAAAAGACAGGTGATGGCAATGGATATAATTGCTTCAAATAAGGAGTGGCATTGAAGCAGACAGAAGATTATTACACGTACAGTAGATAAATGATATGTTTTAATGTGTTCAAGAAAAGGATATTACAGTGCAGTTTTACCATACTCCACTGCACTATTAGCCTGTTTAAAACAAGGAAAATATGTTGTTGAATTAGCAACCTAATATAGGTATGGGAACCCTTATCTGTAAACCAGAAAGCACCTAATTATAAGAAGGCCATCTCCCATAAACTTCATTTTATCCAAATAAATTACATTTTAAAAATGTTCTTTTTCTCTGTCATAATAAAGAAGCATCTTATACTTGATTCAAACTATGAAATAATCAATTTTTCAATTTTCAACAGAAAGTAATCTGGAAAACCCCAGGTGCCAAGCATTCTGGATAACAGGTCCTTTACCTTAGCATTAATAATGTCCATGAATGGCAAAAAAATGCAAGTTTGTCCAATAATTTTATTTGTGATTGAAAACATTGAGGTTATGCAATCACATAGACATTCTGACCACTGTAATGCAGGACCTACAGTATGCCCATATTTAACCTTGCATTTGATTTCTAATATCTAGGAACAAGAGATTTACACGAATTAATTTGAATATTTTGATGTACATGCCTACAGAAAATAATAAAGGATTTGGTTTAAATGCAAATTTGATAAACATATGGTGTATGTGCTGGATGTAACAAACTATACAGATTAGTAAATTGTTTTATGTCACTGAGCAAAGCATAGCTCAACACTGTGACATAAAAAATGAATGTAGTTCTCCTAACACTTAGGGGGTTATTTACTAAACTCCAAATTTATCTTATATTTTATAAAAAAAAAAAAAAAAACTACGACCAAACTCCCATGCAGATTTTAACTTATCTATTAATAAAAAAACTCGAATTAATCAGTTTGTGAAAAAACCCAATAAATTTGAAAAGTTAAAACCTAAATTGTCTGAATTGTTTGGACTTTTCTGAACCGCTTGATTTTTTAAGGTTTCTGAATTTTTGGGATTTTTGAGCTAAACTAAGCTCCAACCACAATATCTTCAAATTGAGATTGAACCCTCTCCCATTGCCTTATACAGGACCTCAACAGGTCTGAGGTGGCAAATTTTCAGATTCAGGTTTTTTGCAGCATCGGGGTATAATAAATCTCGAAAAATTCCATTTTTTTCCAAGAAACATTTCAGTTTTTGGCCCAAAAAGTCAGACCAGATGAATTTAAGGTTTAGTAAATAACCCCCCTTACAGTGTACCACCTGTATACCCCATGTAGTCTAAATATACACTCATTTCTACTTCAGTGCGTCAGAGATTCATTTATGGAGTTATCCTGTGCATCCTAAATAGTTTGTAAAGGAAATTGTGTTGTACATGTATGAGATCTGTTTTCCAATTATGGAAAGGCGATCTCCCATGGACTCCAAATCCAAATAATTGAAATTTTTTCTTTTTCTCTGTAATAATAAAACAGTACCTTGTACTTTATCCAAACTGATATATAATTAATTCTTATTGGAAGCAAAACCAGTCTGTTGGGTTTATTTAATGTTTACATGATTTTCTTAAGGTATGAAAATCAAAATTACAGAAAGATCCCTTATCTGGAAAACCCCAGGTCGCAAGCATGTTGGATAACAGGTCCCATACGTATTCTATAGATATTCTGGACTATTTATTTAGGAATTATTTAGGGGAATATGGGGGACATTCTTGCATATGTTTAGAAGACTTGTATTTTAATTTTTTAAGTCATTGGGGAGGTCCTTTGCTTTGGTGGCGATGAGCTCCTCGTTTTTTTTAATTCTGCTAGTTTTTAACCCAGAATTTCCTTAAATTAATAATGATCTCTAAAAACTTTAGAGGACCATCTCAGCAAGTGACAAAAGAAGCTGCTGACCAAATGGGTGTCAAGGGGGAAGCAAGGGCATTAAAGTTGCGAGGGAACACTGACACATAGAAATGGGATTGTATATGTTTATATAGGACACTCTGTCCATGTCATTGTCCCCTTGCTAACTTTACATAGAGCTTTGTGTGTAGCAGTCATTTAAACTACCGCAGCTGATAACCTCATGCTATAATAGAATAATTCATATTGTGATCACACATTGTTATTAAAGTCTTTCCTCAAGAGGAAGATTATTTGCTGTCCCATTTGCACAATGCCACTTTGGTACTTTGTAACCAAAATAACAGTATAACACTTTTGTCTGCACCTTAACAGCACAAGGCAACAGTGTTGGATGACCAGGTTACAAGGTGATAACAGTGAGTAGGGAATATCACCCCCACATTTTTGACACTGTTTCTGTATCCCTCCTGGCAATTCTGTGCCCTAGATATTTACACATTCTTATATTTAAGCAGCATTAAAATCAGGAGTTTATTTCAAAACTAGGAATGGTACACTATGCTCTCTGAAGAACGTTATCCATATATGATTTCAAATTACTAAAACATTGCATTAGCGTAAAATGAAATCCTTGTGATATTGTATCATATAAAAATATGTTTGTGAAAATTAGGAAACTAATGAGTAAATGAAGTAAAGTGTCACTAAACAGCTACAGGTGGACTTTGGGTGCTAAAATATAGCAGCCTACAATTTCTGTGTTTATGGAATAACACAGAGCCATCAGAACATAATTCTTTTTAAACAATGACAGATGAACACATGAATTGGCAGAATTATAGTCCATATAGAATATGCAATATAACAAGCACACATAGGTCATGCCCCGATTTAAAGCGAGTTGTTACACAACCTGTTCTGTTCAGCAAAGTGAAGCAAAGTGGCATACCTTAGATTCTTGGCTGCTTGTAGAGGCTGGAGAGTGAGGTTGTTCGATACCCCCAAGTTCATCCTCTTTTTCCACAGTATCCTCCATAGTGCTGTTTGGTGGAATCATTTCTGTCTGCTTTCCAGTCAGAGTACACAGTGATATTTTGTGTAAGGATTTTAATTCAAGAGGAAAAAAAGCTGCATCTCATTGGTCCTTTATTGCAAAGCAGCATGCTTCTTTTGTTTAGCTTGAAACCCCTTCATGCTCTCCTTTAAATGCTTGGCCTTTTGTTCTCCACGCTGTCAGTTTGCTTTAAAATATCCTCTCTGTGTACCAGAATTGTTTGTGTAGGTCTATGCTGCGTGTGGGTGAAGTGTGTTCTCCCTTTATAGTAAAAAAGCCCGGAGGTATGGGACATAGAGCTGTGGCTGTCAGCCCCAGTGACCAGAATAGAAGTGAGCTGAAGCAGAAAGCCTGAGCTGCTTACACATGAGGCATATGAGGGAGGAGCAGCCTAACTAATGCCTAGGATGACTTGCATAGGCATGTGCCACTGTCAGCTATTACTAATGAAGTGTGTATGCACATAAGTTGCAGACAACGTTAATTATACATATAGAAACTGCCCTTTCTTTTAAGCCAGCTACACTGAAAAGAAGAATAAAAAAAAAACACGAATAGTTCAAAAGTTGTCCTTTTAGAATGTAGCTGAGCACTGAAAAATAGGGAGAGATAGAAAAACCAATGATAGATATATATATAGGTATATAATAAAGCCGAAAACATAGTTAGAAAACAGGCAGACAAATGAGAGCTAAATTGTGAGAGAGACACATGATATGCTGAGAGAGAAATAGATGGACATTATAGATATTGCTAGAAACACAGACAACAGAGAGAGAGAGAGAGAGAGAGAGAGAGAGAGAGAGAGAGAGAGAGAGAGAGAAGATAGAGAGATTGATAAATAGATAGAGAGATAGATATATACATATATTCTCCTGATAGTAAGTGATAAAAGACAAATATAGATACATAGAGGGATATAGTATTGGCATAAACATAGCTAGATAGATAGATAATAGCTAAATTATCAAATAGACATATGATATACTAATAGAAAGCGTAAAACAGAAAGGAGTTCATTAATAATAAACACTGAGCAAATTTGCTCCTGGGCAGTAACATATGGCAAAAATCTAATTTTTGCTTTTATTGTTCATCCTGCAGCTGGCTGACAAAAGACAGTTACTGATTGGTTGTTATGAGTTACTGCCCATGTGCAAATTTGCTTGGGGGCAGATGTATCAAGGGTCGAATATCGAGGGTTAATTAACCCTCGATATTCGACTAGGAATTGAAATCCTTCGACTTCGAATATCGAAGTCGAAGGATTTAGCGCAGAAAATTTGATCGAACGATCGAAGGATTATTCCTTCGATCGAACGATTAAATCCTTCGAATCGAACGATTCAAAGGATTTTAATCCAACGATCGAAGGAATATCCTTAGATGAAAAAAACTTAGGCAAGCCTATGGGGACCTTCCCCATAGGCTAACATTGACTTCGGTAGCTTTTATCTGCCGAACTAGGGGGTCGAAGTTTTTTTTAAAGAGACAGTACTTCGACTATCGAATGGTCGAATAGTCGAACGATCCTTCGATTCGAAGTCGTAGTCGAAGGTCGAAGTAGCCCATTCGATGGTCGAAGTAGCCCAAAAAACACTTCGAAATTCGAAGTTTTTTTACTTCGAATCCTTCACTCGAATTTAGTAAATCGGCCCCCTAGTGTTAATAAATTTTCTCCACAACACTAATAGGTAGGCAGATAGCAGCTACTTTGACTAAACTTCATATAATTTCTATAACAATAGCTCCAGAAAATGCAGCATTATCCTAAATCATGAACTTGCAATAACTCATATTTGTACTATACCTACATATTAAATCATACAAAATACCAGAGATTATGAATTTCCTGCTGCTCCCCTTAATGCCGTTGCCCTGTATATTTGGCTTTTATAAGGTATAATGACAGTAATATAAAAACGATGTGCTAAATGAAATTCAGCAATTTGATAAGAGAGAAATATTGAGCAGTATATCCAGGGGAGGTGGAGAAGTAACTTAGGGGAGGTCACATGGCCCAGGATAGATAGAGCAAGAGCAAAGAATAGTGATGGACTACTATCTTAGAGAGTATGTTTGTGGATGGATACATACACTGAAGGTGTTACCTAGGATACTGTAGGAAGGGTTGCAGAAATACATTGCTGTTCTTTGTAAGGGCTCCTCTGTATCTAGTAGGTAAACATTTTCCAGCTTGATCCACAGCTAGGAACAATTGTTTCAATGGGGCTCTGCAACAGTTGATAGAGTAGCCACCTCCAAAATTGTAACACATATCAAACAAACAACCAGAGAGCTTTTTCAAAACTTGGTGTACTTTATTAGAGCACTACATGTTTCGGACCACACGGGTCCTTCCTTGGGTGCATTCTTCTGTACCTACAATAAAAACACAAGCATAGATATATGCTAATATTGGGTGCTATTGCATTTATTGAAAAAGGGCACATGGTGTTCTGAAATGTTGAATCAACATTTACCTGCTTCCCACTTTAAGCATACACCAGTACCTGTTTTTTTTTTTTTAAGAGGCTGAGTATAACTCGACCAAATTCTTGTTTGAACTGTAGATACTGTATATTGCTGAAAACGTTGACATCAGGAGAGCATCGAAGTTTGATGAATAACAGTTTTAGGTATAAACTTATATTTCTTTTTGTTTTTTTAAGAATCTTTATTTTTTTTTTAATTTTATTTTATGGATGATCAGGGGCTAAGTCTAGAACACAGAAGGTGCAGGCAACACTCTATTTAAGGGTCTAGCTGCAGCACAGAGGACTGAAGCCATTCTGCAAGGGTAAAAATGGTTGTACTTTACATAAATGAGCCCTACATTCTCTATAATTTGTTAGCACAACCAATGTGTTTTTGCACTTGAAGAGGTCAAATACTACATGTAATTTTATTATATTGGGTATGCACACGCACAAATACTGAAATATGCTTGTTTGTTTATACATTTTAGTCTAACTAAAATTATATTGATATTTCAATCAGCATTTACAATGACTGTATCGGGACTTCAGCTAGAAGTGCTGATTACCATTTTTATATAAACTAATATTAAAGAATACCACTACCCCTGGTAATCAGAAACCTGGCACTAAGAAGGAATCTCCCTTGAACGTATTTTTGTAGAGAAAATATTTCACTCACACAGCTGTCACTTATCTTAGGGCAGCTGGTAAATGGAAAGCTACAATTATTAGCATTGCCATATTACAAAGCTTCTAATTATTATTTAATAAAAAAAAAAAATCTTTTTACCCTTTCACGCAGTACATCATCTCATACAAATTGTGTTATGCAATGGTCCCTCCCACTCTTTTGTTCTGATGAATACATCATCTCACTCTGAGAAATGTATCAGTCTTCTATCATTTTGTTGGCTTGCTCAGTTGTAGTAGGTGTATGTGCTGGCTTATCTGTATAGATTGTTGCTTAAAAATATTGAAACAGATTCTCACAGCAGGTAGTTTGTCCTTGTAATACATTTTATTACAGTTTTCCACACAACATGTTTCAGGGACAGCCCACATTATTATTACACTTGATAAAGGGGGTTGTATATGTAACATGTGCAGAATGGCTTAATGGAATTGACTACAAGGACAAAGTTCCTGTTGTTGGTGTCTGATTGTTTATAACCCAGACAGGGTTTTTTTGTGAAAACGTATGTGGACTGCGTAATTAACTGTGTTAATTGGTTCTGTAATATCTGTATAGATTGGCTTCACAGCTTTAGGGTGACAGTGACATCAGTAGGCTTGATTTTGCTGAATAATTCTGGTAAGATTTTCCCTTAAAGCTGTAGTTGAGGTATATTGTGAAAATATGTGCCAGTTGTTGGCCAGCGCCTTGATGCAGGTTTAACAGAAAGGTGGTGGTTTGGAAATTGGTTGTGTTTTATTGTAGATCTGCAGCAGGATAAGTAGACTACTTACTTTGCAGGTATATTAAATGTTGGCCCTGGTGTGCAGCAGATTGAGCAGAAGACAGGTTGCCAATAGTATAGACCCATCTGAAATGAAAATTGCTGGTCTCCAGATGTGAAAAGGAAAAAGCAATCATTCTAATTACACTTTAAGGTAGGTGAATATTAGAAGGGGCTATCTAAGGGATGTAGCAGATTTTTTTTGCTGCTCTGCTTTTTTTCTTAGGTGAAAACTGCCTATTCTTTGTTGTACAGTGTATCACTGGGCTGGCGGGACAGGAAAACACCCGATGGGCACCGACCCAGACCTGTTCACCTACCCGCACCATCCCCTCTCCCGCAACAGCCACAGGGATGGAATTACATGACAGCAGCAGCACACGTACACACATGATGGAGCAGGAGGAGCAATGCAAGAATGGTCGTGGGAGGATCACAGCTCTGGTGGGTCCCAAATGTCCCTGTCTAACCCTGTTGTACAAAATTTGGTTTACAAAATGGACACTATGTTATCACAATGTATGTGAGTGCATACTGTAATCTTTTTTGTTCTTGGGTGTTTACAAATAGAAAATTAATAAATTCCAATCATTATATGACATAATGATGCAAGTACAAAGGCAATGATACTCGCAAGCTTAAAGAAGTAAGCAGAAGAGGCACCTGCCTTGGGTGCAATGATGGAGGTGAGCTGGGGAGGTACCTTTTAAAGAGTCTTCTGCCTACCCTTAGTCTGGGTTCGTAATCTTCAATCTTCGCATAAATCTGAACCTTGCAACAATTAGGGCCCCATTAACATTTGACTGAGCTTTCGTACTTTAGCACTCCTAAAGGAAACCCCAAGTGAGTTTACTAATCAAGTTGGGTTTTGCAAAGCT
Organism: Xenopus petersii; assembly: GCA_038501925.1. Taxonomy (NCBI): domain Eukaryota; kingdom Metazoa; phylum Chordata; class Amphibia; order Anura; family Pipidae; genus Xenopus; species Xenopus petersii. The sequence goes on from CM076682.1 coordinate 102,748,666, forward strand.
GCCTAAGTTTTTCTTTATTACCAAAGCTTATTCAGACAAACATGACAAAGCTTTTTTGTAATGAAACCCTGCGTAATTAGTAAACGTGCAGGGTTTCTTGGTTACCCGATCACAAATGCTCAGGCAAGCAGGAGGTCAGATCGGATTGCATGGCACAGGCATTGGGGACAGAAAAGGTACGCAAAGTTGCAATCCATTCATATATCATGGTTTCCCTTGCTGTCAAAGCAAGTAGAAAAAAAATTGCCATCCATTAGCCCTAAGTTTGTGAAATATCCAGAATTTCACAAGTGAAGCAAAGCCAGAGAGACTTGTGCATAATTAGTAACCATATTGTGTGTATTGGACCACCACTGTAATTCACTTTTTTATGTTGTTTGAACGGGAAATAGTGGCAATTTTCAATTAGAAAAGTTAACGCATAAGGGGTGATTTCATCCCTGTCGAGATCTTCCCACTTTCGCCCATGGCGTTAATAAATGACCTCTATATTCTTAAAAGAACTCCTGAATCTTTGAAATACTGAAAACCTCTTTCTTCTATCATGGCGATACTTTTGACTGTCAATTAGTACAGACTTTACTCCAGTAACAGCTACTGTAATTCTTGATGGGCGAATTTATTCCCATTTCATTTTGCCGAAAAATTAGCAAAAGGGGCGAATAATTTGCAGAAAAATCGTGAAATCTGAAAGTTTCATGGAAAAATCATGAAATCAGACGTTTTCACCAAAAAATTGTGAAAATCTGACATTTTCACAAAAAATTATGAAAATCTGAAAATTGACGGTGACGCTGGCGTTAAAGTCAATGGGCGTCTGAATAGTGTTGACGCATGCCGATGTTGATGTGAGTGACTTTTAAGACGTGCATCCAAATAATTTTTGATGAAATTTTGCAGGAGATTAGAAATTTATTCGCTGGCGGTGAAACACCCATCACAAACTGTAATGTAATCCCAAACTAAGCACAGTCTTCCAGAGAAAATTAGTATATCATACTGATTATTGCAACTTTAAAAATATTTAGATGTTTGTCGACTGTATCTAACAATTTAGGGAAGAGACACATGGTCAGATTCGGATTGATTAGTCGCCCAGCGACAAATCTCCTCTTCTTCGGGGTGACTAATCTCCCCGAACGGCTAGAATGAAAATCACCGGCGGGGTGGCAATTGGAGTACTTCGTTTTCCGAAGTTGCCCGAAGTTTCCTCATGAGGCATGAGTAAATACTGTATTATACTCACTATGATTTGAATCTTGCAGACTGTAGCTTTCAATTTAATGATTTGTTTGCCTACTTTCTGTTTCTCTAATACCTCCTCAGCCCACATAAGAACCATCTGCTTCCAGCCTCTGTCACAACAAAAAGTTTAGGATGTGGGAGTAGCCCACATGCTCTGAGTAAACATTCATGTGTAAACCAAACCGGTGCTGCTTCTATACATAAATTAATCTCTCTGCTCTCTGCTTAAAGTTTAATATGATCTACGGGTTTATTAAAAAAAAACAGGCCAACTTTAACTTTAAACTGAAACATTTATATGAAAGTTATACAAAATTAGATGTCATACTAAAAATGTAAGTAAAAGCTACTTTTATGTTTATGTCTTCTCATTTGTATTTAACTGTTATGATTTTGGATTTCCAGATTCTTTAGTCACTGTCTATTTATCGAAACATTTTCAGCTGATTGGGTAAAGGTCTTTACACCAGTTCTTTACACCTTTTCTACTGTACAGAAACTGCCTCATCTTTCTATTGCTATAAAACAGAACTACGAAACTGCATAGCTGTAGCCTGTATTTAGTTTTCCAAAAAATGTTAAGGCTGTCTAATGGGAGGTTAGGGTTCAAGCTAACCATCTCTTGTGCTTTGCATCAGTTTCTCACACTGTATAAGATACATTACATTGTTCAGCTTAAAGGGATACTGTCAAGGGTTTTTTTCTTTAAAATGAACCAGTTAATAGTACTGATACAACAGAATTCTGCACTGAAATCCATTTCTCAAAAGAGCAAACAGGTTTTTTTATATTCAATTTTGAAATCTGACATGGGGCTAGACATATTGTCAATTTCCCAGCTGCCCCAAGTCATGTGACTTGTGCTCTGATAAACTTCAATCACTCTTTACTGCTGTACTGCAAGTTGGAGTGATATCACCCCTCCCTTCCCCCCCCCAGCAGCCAAACAAAAGAACAATCGGAAGGTAATCAGATAGCAGCTCCCTAACACAAGATAACAGCTGGCAAACACTCAATAGTAAAAACCCATGTCCCACTGAGACTCCTTCAGTTACATTGAGAAGGAAAAACAGCAGCCTGCCAGAAAGCATTTCTCTCCTAAAGTGCATGCACAAGTCACATGACCAGGGGCAGCTGGGAAATTGACAAAATGTCTAGCGCCATGTCAAATTTCAAAATTGAATATAAAAAAATCTGTTTGCTCTTTTGAGAAATGGATTCAGTGCAGAAGTCTGCTGGAGTAGCACTATTAACTGGTGCATTTTGAAGAAAAAAACATGTTTTCCGATGACAGGATCCCTTTAACAGAAGAGTGTATTTACTTTACTAGTGGTATGTGCCCTTGGATAATTGCCATTTTAAATAGTAAGGACCGCCCCCTGGCTCACACACAAACTAAAGACATACATACTAGGTTAAATCAGCCAATGAATGGACAGAACTCTGTCTTTTACTACCGAAACCCTTATTGTTATAGTTACAGCTGTAATATTTACTGTCAGGTGATCTCTGAGGGAGCACAAAATGGTGGATCAAGGTAAAGGTTGTAGAATACCTATATATATGCCAATATGGTAAGATTTTTCTATAGGTCAGTTATTATGATATACGTTATCTGTTGGTTACGTATCTGTTCTGAAAGTATCATTTTGTAATGAACAACCAGTGTTTGAACTTTCTGTGTAGATTTCACAGTGAATAAAATGATGAACACATTACAAACAGGGCAAACCTACATTGATGAATTATTATGGGTTTGGAAAGTTAGCTGAAAACTGTTTAACTCTATCAAATGTTGTGTACAATGATAAATATTTGCTGGGCAGCTGCAATCATTTTGTTTGTTGTTGCCATTCAGCTACTTACAATACCCCCCCCTACATTCCTTTTCAACAACATTAATTTCATTTTATTTCTAGGTATGTTGTTAAAATGTACTATACAACTGAATTAATATTGAATCAACAACATGTTTGAACTTTGCCTCTCTGCCTTGGTTTCCAGAATTTCTCTCTAAATCACCATTGTCCTGAATATATGTTCCTTATATGTTAAGGCTAAGTGTTTTAGTCCATCCTTGCCTGCCAGGAGTTCAAATGATGCAGAAAGAGAAGAACTGTTAACCAGCTCGATTGCAGCATAAAAAAATGGCATTTATACATGCTTTTTGGAGAAACAGGTAACTGTGATGAGTATATTAGGGGTTTCTTTATTATGTGGGCCTCTTTATCAAATTTTGGTTTGGAAGCCGGAGTTCCCCTTTAACTCTTTTTTGATTATTACGGTCATGTACTTTGATGAATATAGTATTCATTATACTTCAATAAATTAACTTTCATTTTTAAAGCATCCGTGATATATCTGTCAGACGTACTATCTGATACCATGTATGCTGGGAAACAGGCTTTCTTAAAATATGAATTTTTGCTACTGACAATATTAATGCAGTATTAAGTTAAAACCATTACTATTTCAGTTTCTTTTAAACCATGCCTACAATACAATAGTAGTGGTTGAGTGAACTCGTGATTCACAATATAAATTAGTTCAATTTGAGTTTATTTTGAGATTCATTCCATCTGCTGTAAACTGAATATCACTTGTATAATGGCTTGGTTTGGGCTACAGGCCAAAAATAAAGCACGTCTGTGGTATTTATAATGAATAGTGTGATATCTGGGAAAAAAAAGAATAAATATGCAATGAATGTGTTAAACAAAGCAGGGAGATAAAGCTATTTTATTTATTCTGTAAAAATAATCTTTATCTGCAAGCCTACAGTTTAATAATTGTATAAACTATAGGGCATTTAATGGGTTTATTATTAATATAAGAACACTATGATGTTCAATAGGCCTCCTTGATAGGAGATTCAGTATTTTGCATGTATATTATACAATATAAAATATTAAATATGTTTTCTTATAGCTTCTTTTGTATAGAAAATATTCTCACTCCAAAAATGTGTTCCTGTAGATCAGAGCTGTCCATAATATATATTTACTTATATAGGCCCCCAGCCTGCCCATGGACATTGCAGACTTCTTTCTGTGACATTGTTATTTTAATATAATCTAACCTGCTAAAATTGGGCACATTGGATTTTTGACCCATACGATTGAACGGCTCAGCTCTAGAGGATTATATTTGGCAATGTACTGTATAGTAGATCTGTGAAATTCTTTAAAGTGCACAATAAAATTCTTACCACTGTAGGGGTCCACAGGGTTAAGTTCCCCTTTGGTCTCAAAATCCGTCATGGTTGTAAATCCCTTGTGTAGCCAGCTAAGAGTTGGGCCTCAATTGCAATTGGGAAGGCTGGAGTCCTTTTCCCTAGTGAAGTGTGCACTGGCAAATTCCAGATTTTGGTTAAAAAGTTGGGACGACCAAATTAAATTTTTACTTTTCTGCAAGTTATATAACGTTCTATGTGTTTGCTGCAATTGTGTGTATTATTATTGTTCCTAGTGAGGCCACCCATAGGTGCTATTCTTGGTTCCCACGAGGTGGAGGCACTGCGTCAAAATTCCAGTATCTTTCATATAGCAGAGGGGATTCAGGCCCTGTATTGGTAGGAAAATTATTTTTATTTAGAGTGTATGTCCTATAATACACGAAGTGTCAAGATAGAGTTACACCACTAAACACAGCATTATACTGTAGCTGTTCTGCTTAAACCAACCAATATATTCACACATATCAAATGTTTATGGTAATACAAAACAAGCATACATAAAATACAATAACAGCTAATCTGATTCTAAGTAAATCTATTATTGACCTATACTGTATAGGCCTTCCATGGTGTTCTCTGTGGATTCAGTTTAATAAATTAGACTAGTGTTTTTTTTTTCCATTTAAAATCTTGTTCTTTTTATTATCACTAAGGCTAATCCCCATCCCTATCAGTTTCAGAACCAGAGAAAATGGAGATCTGGGAGCACCTTTGTATATGCATAAATTGCTTACATGATTTAAGAGAAAAAAAGAAAACGGCTATCATCAATTATTTTATGTAACTGTACTTTAGCCCTCTTTTTTAAAAGATGAAATTCACCTTTGGATGATGTGAACAGCCTGCTTTAGTAAAATCTTGCTGTTATATGAAACTGTTGAATTCGAATGCTTTTATTCGCTGATAATATGTAGTATTTAATAGTGTAGTAAGTGTAAAGCAACTAGACTTGTCATGTAAGCTTAAAAATGTTTTTACACCCTTTCAATGTGCTTTTGCAGTATGGAGTGGTAAAATGTTTTAAAAATACCTCTGGATGTCCAGTCACTTTCCACTACTAGATGCTACTCTTCTATTTGGTTTGGTACTGTTTACGTGGATGTCGTAGGAGTCTGCAGTTTGCACCAAATTTACAGTTTAGCCACTGATCTGTACCAAACAGGGCTGCTACACCTCTTAAATATTACTTACAATAAATTCTGCCATCAATATTTATCAGGGGATCTGTCAAGATTTTATTTTTCACCATTGACATATATTTATAAAAGTACAGTGATATAAATGTGAACTGTGTTTGGAAGCTATGTTTAGAATGCTGCTATAAACTACCATAGAGCCTTTCTATCTCCATGTATTCTTTGTCCTGCCAACCAACTGTGTCAAGGTTAATCTGTTAATGTTAAAATGTGGACATGCATATTTTAAAACTTGGTCTCATTTCCGCCTTTATTTTTCTGGAGACTAAATGAATGATGAAAATAGTTTTCCCCAAGAGTATAAAATGGCCTATTTGTAAAGACTGTCTATAAAAAGATATCTATCCTGTTTATAGTAATTCTTTGTATCTCATTAAATTGCTCAAGGACAAAGATAGTTAGCAGGAAAGATGATCTGGGCTCTGCAGAATGAGAAGCACATAGTGGAACCTACTGAATATTATATGACCTTTGTGTAGCCCTTGGAGGGTGTTGTAGTATTTTCAGTGGCCACCATTGTTTATCTGACAGTTTCAGACTGTCTTACATTTGTAGAATAATAAGTATGGAAACATAACACAAAACCTTTTGTTCTGACCACAATTTATGTTCTGATTCATGATATTGCCTTTGGGATATTTTTTATCAGTTGCCTGTAATTGTAACTTCTTAATTGAGAGTGCAGGCAGTTCATCTGACCTTTCTCCATCTCAAGCAACAATGAATAATTCATAAGCCCTCCATTGCAATAGGCGTTATTATTATGGTTAACTTTCATGAAATTGCAGTTCTGAATAACTTATAAAAAAGGCACCAATATTTATAACAAAACACTGATATAATTCTGATGCTAACAGAATAATAGTAGCAGATGGTCACCTGCATAACCAGGACCTATAGAAGTGATGGGTTAAATGCAAGATGTAAGTCTACATAGGTGACCCCTAACTATCGAAAAGGTTTATACATTATATTTCTATCTAATTGAAATAATTATACTTTTCATCTGACACATCATTATCTCCATTTACATCCTTAAACTTATCCCAACTCCTGTGGCCCAGAAACAGTATGTAACAGATTTGCAACTTGAGCTGAGGTGAACTATTCCAAGCATATATTCAATGAAGCAGTTTCATAAGTGTATTTAGAGAGGAATCTGCTCATATAACTTATGTACATCTACAGAGATGTAGAAGGGGCATGAATATGGAGAATCTCATCCTCGGACTGCCCCCACTGTTTTTAGGCAGGCACAGTTTTTGATGCTCAGGCCCGGATTCACAAACTGACCACCCCATGTCTGCTCTGCTCATTGCCCCCTCCCCTGTCGGTGTTGTCCCCTCCTCTTCCCCCTGCTGCTGCGTAACACTGTCCCCTCACCTTCCTCCTGCCAGATGCCGTCCCCTTCCCCCTGCAATCAAGTCTTAATAGTCGGGAAGAGTACTGGAGACCAGTGCCAGATTTCTCTCCTGTGCATCCCGAGGCCTCTGGTCCTAGTGCCCGCTATCCATGCCCATCATTCCCCCTGCGTGAGCATGCAAGTGCACACCTCGCCACAAATCTGGGCCTGCTGGAGACTGGCATGCGTCTACAGTGCTAGTAGCTAATCTTGATGCGGCTGGGCTCATGCCACCCCTCAAATTCTGCTGCCCTAGGCGTGGGCCTTTGTGGCCTTGCCACAAATCCAGGCCTGCTGATTCTCTACTTTGAATAGATAATGATACTGTTAGCTCTTTTTTACTTTATAAAGGGAATCTATTACATATTATGTAGTTATATTATTTCATTCAATTATATTCCCATGATGAAACCTAAGATCAGTCCTTTATGGACCCTGTGCCTCAGCCACAAACCTTAGATTATAAATTCCTAAGGGCAGTAACTTGTAGCACCTAAATATTTGGTGTAGAGTGCTTAATTCAAATAAAAACCCTATATAAAATGAAATTGAATTATAAGTAAAAATGCATATGCCACAGCTTCTTACAAAATAAATAATCTAACTTCAACAAAAAATTTGTGAAACAATGAAAAAAATTGAGAAACACTTTGAAGTCAATGGGCGTCAAATAATTTTGATTTTCGACAATTCTGATGCGAGTGACAATATTTATATGTGCGACTATTTGTCCAAATGCATTAAAGTCAATGGGTGTCCGAATAATTTGACGCCCTACAATTTTTATGATGCACGCCAGTTTCGCAAATTTATTTGCGGCCCGCGAAAAGCAGAAATTCGGTGCTAATCCATGCCTGCCGAATTTATTTTCCCATCACTGCCCATCACTAAATGTAACCATTAAATAAAATACTCCAAGAATACTCTGTTTTATAATCAATGAAAAAGCTAGTGAAGTGACAAATGCACTATATAATATATTAAACTCTAAATGTAGTGTTACATACACAAAGCTGCTGTTTATAAAAATAATGAAATACTTGGTTACTGTTGGTTTTATATACCATTGAGATGTGTGGCTGCCATTATATAGTGAAAAATAAAATCTAGTAAATATTCAGAGATTCTTAAAGTGAAACATGAACCATTAAATAAGGAATTCTACTATATTCCCAGTGAAACAACCTTATGCCCCACTGCAGTCCACTAAAAACCGCCTCCACACATGAGTGCAAATGATAGCTCCCTGGAGACAGAAGATGAATCAGAAAGCAAATCACTGGAAATGGCTCATTTTCTTATTTCCCTAAACCCTGCAGTGAGATTCACAGTTCATCTCTACAATGATTACTGTGAATTTTATTGCCATCTCTGTAAGGACTAATTAGCACAATGGGAGATTAAAGTCACACATTTCTGCAAGTTATTTTTGTATCAATAAATTCACTGTTGGACATCTGTGCCCCTTTACTACTGAACAGCACTCCATAGCACAGGAATTTGTGTTTAAAAGTTGTATCCATTCCAGCTTCTGGAATCTAAAAATGATCAGAAATATTTTTCAACAAAACTTCATCTATAGTATACTGTGTTTCTCTGTGGGAAAATTGCAGTCATTTTCAGATTATTAATGCATAATAACAAGTTAGCTAAATTTTAACTGATATTCTCATCATGATATGCTCATTCAGTGATGGCACATCTTGGAGATCTGCACCATATTCACTTATCAAATCTAACCCATTAAGAGAGAACTAAAGTACCACAAAGAATGACTAGAAATGTTGCACCTTATATTTTGAATTTTAGAGACAACCCAAGGCCCCAACAACCCTGTAGCTGTAAAACCATGTCCATGCTATCTGGTTTATGACAATGTTGGAGAACACAAACTATAAAATTAGCAAACTGTCTTCCCCTGTCAGAAGTGGTCACTAAACAGTAAATTAAATTCACGCATAGGCAAACGTTTCTCATTGCGAATATTTTTTCTGTTACCGACTTTTATTACATTCCCCCATTTATTCTATATTTCTATATTTCACCACTCCAATATACATCAGTAAGAGGTAGGGCTTACTGAAACTCTTGCTTTAAAAACTCCCAGCTTTCCATTACAGGCTAAGGGTCCCTGGGACCAATGCCCCACCATAGGTGGAAGCGGGAATCCAGAAGACACATATACATGGAGGTGAGGAAACCTAGAGCAATACATTTCAAATCAAAGTGCAGTAAGTATTGGCAAGTGGTATGAAAAAGGTAAGTCATATTATTCTATTGTGGCTGTTACTCCTCTCCTATCCAGCAGGTATGGTTTACCCCCCCCCCCCCCAAGAATGCAGGCAAAATCTGATGAATAGCTTTGTTCTTCATGAGCTTATGAGAGTCTAGATCCTAGTACAGAAACAATTCCTCTAAATAGTTTTAGACATAGTTGGCTCCTCTGTGAATGAATGGGATTTTATAATTACCAAAAGGTTAAAGAGGTAATTCTGGATGTTCTTGTATTTCAATAATTTGTTTTGCTAATATATACATTATATAAACCCCTCACCTTTATATAAATGCTATACTGACCACCAGCCTACCAAACTGAATCCAAGTTATAATTTTCATATGAACAAATCCCTTCAAAACTGCATAAATGTGGGAAAACATTCACCTTTAGCTGTAATACTTTAAAGTGATAGCTTTCATGCTTCGTATTCCATTCAACTGAATACTAAGGGTTTGGTTGAATCTGAATCCTACAAAAAGGCTGGGATTTGGACAAATCTTTAATTTTTACATACCTAGCAACAACCTCAGACTAGGGGTCTGGGCCCACAGAGATTGCCTCCTCAGGAGCCCCATGCCACCTTGGCCCAGCCACAACCCCCCTACCCCACCCCAGACGCAACCCCCCTCCACCAACCCCTCTGCTTCTACCATGTTTTTTCTTCTTTCACCCACAGTCAGGGCTAGTGGGGGAGGCAGCAGCACCCAGAGTCTGGGGTAGGGAGCAGGTCAGGGTCGATGTGCCCCATTGGGGTTTTCCCAGTGTCCTGCTGGCCAAGTCCGACCCTGTTTTACTATCATAAATATGTTTAAAATATGTCAAAATTTGTGTAAAATAAATGGTGTATTTATGAGTTATGAAACTATGTAGTCAGAGTATGGAAATAATTAGCAATCCATGACAGTTATTAGCTGTCTATTTTTTTTATGCTAGGTTATCTAAAATGACACCATCATTTCATACCATGTTAGAGCTAACCTAATTGGAATGAAAAGGGCGCATTTTCATTAAAGTGGACCCGTCACCCAGACACAAAAATCTGTATAATAAAAGTCCTTTTCAAATTAAACATGAAATCCAATTTCTATTTTTTATTAAAGCATTCATAACTGTTGTAAACTCATTTAAAAATCTCAGCTGTCAATCAAATATTGTCTGCCCCGCCTCTATGCCTAGGCATAGAGGTGGGGCAGACAATTGCTTTCACTTTCCATTCAGCACTTCCTAGATGTCACTGCTCTCCCCACATTCCTCCGTTCTCTTCACCGTTTACTTGTGTAACCAGGGCACAGGGATGGACTCTAGGTCCCCCATTCTGGTGCACAAACAAGATTCTGAGATGATACAAGGCTTGTCCTAATGACAGTGTGCACAAAATGGCTCCTGCCTGCTTGCTATAATTATGAATTCCCAGACTGAAGGAAACAAGATTCAAATAATTTATATAGTGTAATTAAAGTTCATTTTGCTTGACTAATGTGATAAAATAGGATTTTGAATAATTTTTTTGGGTGGCGGGTCCACTTTAAGACTTTGGGAAGCTAATCCTCCCCAAACCTGCCTGACACAGGAAAAAAAAAGACAAACAAAATGGCATTTATATCTCCCTTACTACTGGAGAAGTCTGTCTTGAGTTGGTATGGGGAAAACTACTAACAGCCTATATGTCAGATGAGGCGTGTCTGCATATTTAAACATTCACAACAAAGATCAACTACCTGTATATTTTCTTTATCTGCTACAGCTTTGGTGCATCACTTTAAGTTTAAGTCCCGGTGCAGCTGCTAGTAATCAGATTGGCTGTAGAATGAAACTTGCACCTCCTTCCAGCCAATCCAGTTTCTGCTCCATGCTCTGGCCCTTAAACTTTGTTGGCAAGTGCAGCAGCCATGAATAGTGTCCAGGCATGCAGTAACTAACATTCCCCAATGGTTCTGGCCCTATGAGTGTTATAACCTAATGGCTGCCATCAGCACCCACCCCCTGCTATCTTACACAGCCTTTACACCAGCAGGTCAGTGAACATGATTTTTATTTGTGAAAATAGAACATAATGGGGGGAAATGAGTCATGGTGGGATAGAATAGATAAATATGAAAGTGCAGAAGAAAAGTGTTACAGAAGAAGAAGAACTTGGATCAGAGTAGGAGAAAGGAGAACAAAATGGAATGTGTGTGTGTGGAGTTCCAAATTGTTTAATATTCTGTATGATATGGTTGTGGGCCCATTCCCAACAGAGCCTGTGTTGGTAGCAGATTAGACTGTGCCTAATCTGACAGCATTGTGCTTGGGTCATGTACTTGGGGTATAAGTGCCCACTACTAGTCACAGTATGCACTTGGGGTGCCAAAATCCACTGTCTTTCACTTTATTAACATGCTTGTGGTGCCAAAATCTAGTGTCCTAAGTGTATATTATACTTGGGGTTCCAGTACCCACTATTTTAAATTATTACTATGTTTAATGTGCTCCGGCCAGTACTCACTTATTCTATACAGAGTAATCTAACCCTGACCTCAAAACTAAAGTAAAAAGTAAAGTTCATTTACTAGGAGTCTATATTTCCAAGTCCCATCACTTTATACTTCCGCAGGATTAAAAATCAGCTTTAATGCAATAGCACACGGGACATTTTGATGCAGATGGTAATTCGGAGCAATGGCTGCAGACAAAATATCCCCTGTTTCCTTCCCACCAGCAGTAATGGGACTTGTGATGGGAAAACATACACATCACTAAATTAGCCCGAAGTATGTTTCCCACCATTAATTAACATTACTGCCAGTGGAATGGAAACTTGGTTTAACTGCACTGGTTTGCTATGGCCAATGAATTGTCTTGTGTACCTGTGTGTCCCCACCTTTAGCCTCCCCAAACAAAAATATCACTCTCCGCCTATGCACATTTAGATGGAGAAGTAGAATGCAAAAGAGGTATAAAAAGCAGCTGGGCACAATGCCAGTTTCTACATAGCCTTTTTTACTTTACTGCCCATTTTCACACTAATATTTTAAACTCTACTACACATAAACCAAAATGCATTACAAAGCGTTAGAACTACATGTGATCTGAAGCATTGTATCATCATGTCGAAGTAGAGATGCATGGTCAATATCAACGCAGGTCTTTTTTTAAATACCTACAGTAGCTTTATAAATATGCACCTAAGACAGCAGCCTAAGCTGTTTTAGTTTATTACTTTGAATTAGCACTGCCTTCACAGTTAACATTCACACAATGTGGTTTAAATAAATGTCATGACAGGCAGAGTAAACTATCTTCTCTAGCTGACACACTATTTTAGCTTTCTGTTGGTCGCCTCTGCGGATACAACTGAACACATACTATATTTCCTTGAGTTGTAGCTCTTCTACGAGTGGGCCTTATCTACTTGTAGCTACTACTTGGTTGGTTGGTTGATTGATAAACAGTGTGTACACTTACTACATCTATTAAGATTAACATAGGGGTGCTCCTGGCAATTCTGCCATGCTGGAAAAGCAATATTACCAGTTACAAAACACAGTCTCCATTGGGGTAAATATGCAGTACAAAATATCCTTATCTAGCATACTTGTCCTTGTTTATGCTGATTATAGCATTATACTGTATCTAGAAGCAGACCTATTTCCTCTTTCACTCTCCATGGTTATTGTCACAAATAGTACAGTATTTGCTATGTTCTTCTGCCTTGGGTCTTTCTACAGGTGGCAAAAATATCTATGAAAAAAAGCTACCAGAAGAGCAGTCAAGAAGGAGACTAGACTGGCTGGTCAGCAAGAGAATCACAAACAAATTCAATTTAAGATCACAGGCAACATCAGGGTTCAGAGCATTCAGTCAAGGTAGATTGTGTTTTTTGGGGTAATTTTCTTTGAAAAAAAAGATGTTAATAAGGGGACATTATTATGTTTACAAGTACGTTAGAGGGCATTATAGCCAAAAAGCGGGGGATCTTTTTTCCCATAAAAAGGATGAATGCATCAGAGGCTCCAATTTAGACTAGAGGAACAGAACTTTCATTTGAAGCAGCATAGATGGTTCCTCACTGTGAGGGCTGGGAGATCATAAAATACCCCACTGGGCAATAATGTGAGCATGATGTGTGCATGTGCTATTAATGTCTTGGATGACTTATTGATAGTGATGGGCGAATTTCTCCAGTTTTGCCGAAAAATTCATGAATTCGCGAAACAGTGAAAAATTTGTGAGACGCAAATTTTGATTCCAGCGTCCAAATATTTTCAATGACGGCGACAATTCTGGTGCCCATTAAAGTCAAAGGGCGCCTAAAATTGCTGTCAGAATTGTCGCCAGCGTCAGAATTGTAGCCGGCATCAAATATATTTTCACGCCAGCAAATTTTTTTTGCAATTTCACGTCTGCTGAATAAATTCGCCCATCACTACTTATTGAACATTCGCAATATTCAAGACCTTAAGATTTACAGTTATTTAGTATAGGTAGTGGTATCTACTGTAGAGATATATATATATATATATATATATATATATATATATATATATATATAACATCCTAATTAAAAGACATAGCTCTGTCCATTTATTTGCTAATGTAAATTGTACAAGCCTGGTGGTAGTATTATTATCGGGAATGCTTTCCGGATAAGTGGTCTTTCCATAATTTAGATCACCATACCTTCGGCCCTCGTTTTTTTTATGATCATGGAACTCTTCGGTAACTAACAATATCCTTATATTTTACAAAATTAGTACTTTATTCACTATATATTTTACTTTTATAAATTGTACAGTGCTGTGCGTCCTGTACAGTACTTTACAAAAAATTATATACATACATACATATATACTGTTCATACATAAAGAAATTATTGGAAAAAAATAGTTATTTGTTTAAAATATATTCTATGCGAGATGCCCTTCCCATAATTCCGATGATTCTGCATAACAGGTTTCCACAAGTGAACCCATACCTGTACTAAAAAAGTATAAAGACATTGTGTGCATTAAGCTACTAAAAAGCTCTCCCCTTGAAATAAAACAGGGATTGTTTGTCCATATATTGCAATAAATTCAAGTCGTCAACTACATCAAATTTGTTTGAGGACACAAGGCCATATATGGAGAAACAACCCCTGTTTTTTTTTTTTAAAGCGGATTCCATTTTTAGTAGCCTAATGTACAAAATTCATTAATATCCTAAATATATTGATATGGATGAATACAGAGGATCTCTGGTCTGTATAAACTTTGCGGTCACAGCCTAATTGCACCCCCCCAATGGTTTAAAAGGTTTAATGGTGAGCACAACTTTCACTTTTTTGCTATAGATAATACAGGAGCTGTGGCTGGCTCCCTGCTGTGGGTCTTATTATTCCCAACTTCCCAACAACGACAGTTGATTCCTGATTTGTTTACAGAGAATGGCATTTTTTAGTTGCTTAATACACATACAGGGGAATGTAATAAAAGTCGCAAAGAGCAAAACAATTCGCACCAATAAGACTAAAAATCCACATCTCGCAATGTAATATTGTTCCTTAAACTGTTATTGCATTGCGAATTTTAATTGCGCATTGTGAATTTTAATTGCGCATTTATAAGAAGTGCTTGAAGGTGTCGTAATCTTTTGGAGCAAACATAACGACTTTTTCAGTAAGAAGTTTTATTACATTGACTGCGCATTGGCGCAAACTATAAAATTCGCAAACGGTCTGAAGTGGTCGCTAAACAGTTTCCGGGCTCGCAAAAGCTGTATTAAATTCGCACAAAGCAAAATTTGTTTGCGCAAAGGCATAACTTTTCGCATTGCTAATAGTTTTTCCGTTAGCGATTTTTATTACATTCCCCCGATAATGTCTCATTTTCCTTACTATATTGAACAGGTGTATGAAGAGAATCTATACCAAATTCCTAGTCAGTGGATATACAAAGGGAGTGGTGTCAGAGTGGTGTACATGTATGATTAGGAAACCCCAGGGTCGGATTTACATAGTGGGCACCCCTAGGCCTACTACCATTCATCGTCCCTGTCCAGGGGGACAGGAGCATTGGGGATTGGTGCATGGGAAATTAAAAAAAATATTGTATCTATAGCGCATCCCCAGTGTTTTTGAACCAATGTGGGTGTGGTTGGGCAGCATGCCGCCCCCCTAAAATCTTGCCGCCCTAGGCCCGTGCCTAGGTGGCCTTTCCACAAATCCGGGCCTGGGAAACCCTGAGAAAGAGAATGTCAGCATCAACACTATTACCTTTTATGAGACAGACCAGAAGTAATAACAAATTGATATTTGCTGTATCTATTACTGATCAAGTACAGTTAAAAATAAAACCCTCATATGTTTTAAGGACAGTTTTTCCTTAAGGGTCATTTGCCCAAACATAAGAAAGTGCATTTAAAAAAATCAGCCTATAACCCAATGCACATTGCCTTTTGTTTATATTTCTAAGCAATATATGATGGATTGCTTTAAGTAAAGCATCTGTTTATATTGTACAGTGTATTCAAGTATCATAGTTGTGCCCTTAAGTCAACATTTGAACATTAACATAAGGTAGTAGCAGATGCCATTGCCATTGACAAGGTTACGGAATATTATGTCCTTTTAAAGGATTATGGTATCCCTGATTAAATGTGGGGACATGAGACTATTTTTTCTGTTCTTTTAACCACCTAAATTAGTAAACATGAAAAATTGTGATTCCATTTGATATCTGCTGCTGAATAGATTCAGAAGAAGAAGGCAAATAATTAAAAAAATATGCAAAATAAAAAATACAGACTAATTGAAACGTTGCTAAGAACTGGCCATTCTATAGCATACTAAAATTTAACTTAAAGGGATTGTCATGATTTTTATGGAGTTGTTTTTATTTCTAAATTACACTGTTTACACTGCAAATAATTCACTTTACCATATAAAATTTAATTCCTGGACCAATAAGTGTAATTTTGTTTAATTTTAATATTTGTGTGTAGGCAGTCATCTCAGGTCATTTTGCCTGGCCATGTGCTTTCAGAAAGAGCCAGTGCTGCACTATGGAACTGCTTTCTAGCAGGCTATTGTTTCTCCTACTCAATGTAACTGAAGTTGTCATTGTGGGACCTGGATTTTTACTATTGAGTGCTGTTCGTAGATCTACCAGGGAGCTGTTATCTGGTTACCTTCCAATTGTTCTGTTGTTAGGCTGCTGTGGAGGGGGGGGGTTCAGCAGTAAAGAGTGACTGAAGTTTATTAGAGCACAAGTCACATGATTGGGGGCTCCTGGTAAACTGACAATATGTCTAGCTCCATGTCAGATTTCAAAATTATAAAAAATCAGTTTGCTCTTTTGGATTTTAGTGCAGAAGTCTGCTGGAGCAGCACTATTAACTGATGAGTTTTGAAAAAACATGTTTCTTTTTTTAGCTTTGTATTTGGCACAGTATTGTATAAAAGTATGTGGGGCAGTTTCACATATTTTGTGCACAATTTAGTGCAAATCGGTTCTGTAATTCTGCACAACCAGCTATTAAGGGTATGAAATATAGCACTTATACTTTACAAATACTGGATACAAGTGTTGTGGGATTGTTGGTTATCTTTGTTTCAAAGTCTGTATCCCGATGCATTTAGATGAGTTTAAGGGTCATATGTGAATGCAAGGGAAAGTTATACCATTCACTCACAATTTGTTTTAAAAGCACTCCTGCTTCTGCTGCTTACTTCCAGTTTTCCACCAATTTTCCGCAGCATGAATAATTTGCATCGCAGCCACTAGTTTGCAGAATTGGCAATGACATTGAAGTTTTGGGGAAAAATGCTGCTTTGTGGGTTAAATACAATTCATTTTCTTAGTGCTTTGCCCATGGCTCTCATGGCTCTTGTTTTATAATACTGAAATGCAGAGCACAAAAGAAGTATTCATCAGTTTTGCAGTATAATGTGTATTAAGCATGTATTCTGTATAATGTTTATTGTTTTAACACATTTTAGTGGTGTGTGATTACCTTTGGCTGCTGCTGGCTTATTTGTTCAGACTGGGCTAGACAAGACTAATATTTATCATTTTACCTTGATTCATGGCTTGCTTTTTTAATGCTTTTTTCACAATCCTCCTCTATCTTGTTGCAGCTATTCATTTGACTGTCACCATTTGCCATAATAAATTGCACATTCAGCATTGTCAGAGCTGTGCTTGGAATACCAAAGTTGACAACAGTGCAAAATGGTAACAAAAGACCATTTAGTATAATTGTTTATCATGATAACGGTGTGGATAAAGAAGCAGACTTGTTTTGCAGAAGCTTCTCTGCAGCTGTGTGCCTTCATACACAACATGTTTCAGGGTTGACCTCCTTTATCACTTGATCTCATTAAAATAAGAAACTTTCTAAATATAATCAAAAGAAAAATTCTGGACTCTATATGAAATAAACAAATTACTCTTTATGCTTCCCCTCTGAGCAACCTTTCTCTCTTCATGCTGTAGGTGGAGTCAGTTTTTGATTGACAGTTCAGTCTAATAAATCCTTTGGGGGGTTGAACCCTTGACCTCGGTGCTCACTCTTTAAAAATAACCAGCTCTGATGGAAATTATGTTTGCCAGATTCTTTTATTTTATTAGCAGGTATACTTAAACACCTCAGGAAACATTGATGCCCTCAGCAGAAGCTTCCTCCTGGTGTGGGTAGGATAGCACTAGTGATGTGCCTTTTTTCGAGAATAGATTGATTTAGCCGCTACTTTCAATTGTCAAAAAAAAAAGGCTTCCGCCCAAAAAAATGTTTGTTGGTTTTTTTAAATGCCCCATTTGATGTTTCTGAAATCATATCTCCTAAATCTGAACCTCAGGATGTAATAAATATGTCCCTTACACATGTCCACCCCTATTAAAATTAGAAACACAAATGTAAAATTCTTTCCATTTTTATTAAACTAAAAGGAAAACTATACCGCCAAAATTAATACTTAAAGGGATTCTGTCATGGGAATTTTTTTTTTTCAAAATGAATCAGTTAATAGTGCTGCTCCAGAATTCTGCACTGAAATCCATTTCTCAAAAGAGCAAACAGATTTTTTTATATTCAATTTTGAAATCTGACATGGGGCTAACAATATTGTCAATTTCCCAGCTGCCCCAAGTCATGTGACTTGTGCTCTGATAAACTTCAATCACTCTTTACTGTTGTACTGCAAGTTGGAGTGATATCACCCCCTTACCTTTTCCCCCCCAGCAGCCAACAAAAGAACAATGGGAAGGTAACCAGATAGCAGCTTCCTAACACAAGATAGGAGCTGCCTGGTAGATCTAAGAACAACACTCAATATTAAAAACCCATTCAGTTAAAGACACATTCAGTTACATTGAGAAGGAAAAACAGCAGCCTGCCAGAAAGCATTTCTCTCCTAAAGTGCAGGCACAAGTCACATGACCAGGGGCATCTGGGAAATTGACAAAATGTCTAGCCCCATGTCAGATTTCAAAATTGAATATAAAAAAATCTGTTTGCTCTTTTGAGAAATGGATTTCAGTGCAGAATTCTGGAGCAGCACTATTAACTGATTCATTTTGAAAAAAAAAATTACATTTATGTAAATATATATTCCAGTTTGGTAAGATTCTTTAATATGTCATTCAATTTGATATAAACTATATGTTGCTTAAGTATTCATTTTGGGGGTATAGTTTTCCTTTAAGCAACAGATAGTTCATATCATATTAAGTGGTATATTAAAGAATCTTACCAAACTGGAATATATATATTGAAGTAAATATTGCCCTTTTACATCTCTTGCCTTGAACCACCATTTTCGTGATGGTCTGTGTTTTGCCTCAGAGATCACTTGACCAGAAATACTGCAACTCTGAGGGGCCCATTTTAAGGGTCGAAGTGAATTTTCTAATTCAAAAACGTTGAATTTCGTAATTTTTGGGTACTTTGACCATCGAATATGCCAAAATTAGATTTGATTTGAAAAAACTTCGACTTCGAAAATCGAAAATCGAAGTACTGTCTCTTTAAAAAACTTCGACTTCAACACTTCGCCACCTTAAACCTGCCGAAATGCTGTTTAGCCTATGGGGGACCTCCTATAGGTTTTGGCTAAGTTTTGAGTAGTCAAAGTATTTTTTTGTAAAATCGCTCGAATAGTTTTCGATTGATAAAAATACTTTGACTATCGAAGTATCAAATTCGATGGTCGAAGTTTTTAAACTTGACCCTTAGTAAATGTGCCCCTAACTGTAACAGGAAGAAGTGCGGAAGCAAAAGACACAACTCTGTCTGTTAATTGGCTCATGTGACACAACATGGCTGGCTCTCACTAGTGCACTAGTGCACTCTCACTAGTGCATTATCTACAAATTTTCACAATATCATTTTACTAATAATCTGTAACTTATGCCTGTCCAAAAAACTTTGTACCATTTCCTTTTTAATCTAAAAAACATCCATATGGACAAACTGTTTTACCAGGCATGAATGCATATTTAAAGGAGAACAAAAGTACTGTATTTCTATCTCGGCAACCTCTAGAGGCCTCCAAAACAGTGCCTTCCTTATGTTCTTCCATACCCTGAAGGTCAGCAATGATTGAACACATGCTTTCAAACACTTGCTGTTAAATGGGATTCTTGGGGACTTCTTTTATAAAATGTGAGATATGTGTAGGTGTAAGAGAAAGGTTAGAGGACTGTGTTACTTCTCTGCTTAATATGTGTAATGTACATCACATCTTGCCTATAACCCACCCAAAATATAACATATCATTGCATATTGAACAACATATGATTTAGCTCATTACCTTCCAATGATTCCTAAGTTTTAAGCCTGATTTACACACACATTTTGTTCCCATAATTCTAGCATAATTGCAGTCACATGCTAAGTTGTGTCCATTGCAACATGTGCAAGACACACTAATATGAATACAAATGTCCATTTGGCAAATCCTTTACAAGTTGAGATGGATGCAGTTTCCACAAGATTTGTTTTAGACTGGCCTTAAAAAGCATTGTTTTATTAATGGCATTAGCAGCCAATATGCTTGATGCATTAGCAGAGCCTTTTGATACAATTTCCTTGTTTAATGCATGAATAATGTGTAATTTATCAGAACATGATTGGAATTCCCACATGTTGTTACAAGCAAGTGCCTTTGTGTCAGTTCATGCTCAATTGTTCATCCCTTTTAGTGCTTTGCCCTTGTGTTTGTGATTGTAATTGAGACTTTTCAGCATTTTTCTCCTATTGTGTAATTTGGAAAACGTTTAAGGTAATAGCACACCGCATATTTCTGGGTGTTTTGTCTACTACACTCCTACACCATTTCCAACTCGGCAGGTGGCAATACCCATTTCCATTTCAAAAACAATTGTGGGAGCACTGGAGGGTCAGGAGACAGACACTGAATGAAATTCATTGTTTTAGAAATAATTAACTGCAATTAAAAGAGGCCATAGACGTCTGTTTGCATTTCGCTCTGCCCTAGATTTCAGCCATCATTTTAAAGAACGGATATAAAACATTGCCTCTTTGTTCCATTGAAAATAGACTTTTTTCTCCCATTAACTGGCTTTTATTGAGATATATATATATATATATATATATATATTCTTTTTTACCCTATGGGTTAGGAAAGACACACATTGGTGCATATCACTGCACACAAAAAAGTAATTGCTTTTCCTCAGGTAACATTCATTCTGAAAGTAGAACACATTAATAGTGTGTCACAGTGAGAAAAGAGGGCAGCTCTGTAGTGCATTTTATTTTGGTACTTAATCCAGCCATCAGGGAATGGCTGAAAATTAAAAGTAGCATTAGTAAGTATGTTATTCTGGTGTTCCTGTTCTGTGCTCTATTTTAAGCCAAGCATTTGCTTTGGTGTTAAGTGAAACTTTCACCACTTCATTGCTTACACTTTAACATTACAAAAAATATATGTTAGCAATGTCTTTTTTTTTTTTCGTGTGAACTAGATACGGTACAACAGTACCGTATCTAGATACAAAGACTGACATAGACTGGATACAAAGGAAAAATCCCATAAATAATGTATTGCCCTGTACAACTTTAATAGGATGCCAGACAAAGACTTCTGAACAACCCTATGCCGGAATAGAGTAAGGGCAAAGGGCAGGAGCAAATGGTATATTTTTTTAGTCCTAACATAACGTGCCTTATTACAGTTTGCTACCATTATACCAGGAATGAGCATAACTGTATCAGATACATGACCATTAGAATGTTTTTTTTTCTTTAGTAGAATTGCAGCCTGAATACCTAGTTAATGGCAAATGAAACAGTCAAACCGTTGCAGATATGAGTTGCACACTCATCTTTTCCCATCATCTTTAAAATCATATTTAAACTAAAACCTATAAAGGTGTTAATTAGTATTTACAGATAATGCAAATAATTTCATGGACACCTGTGATCTAGCTGTAGCTAAAGTTAAATGGGAAGTTCTCAGTTTTTTTGCACAATGAAAGGAAATGTAGTTCTAAACCAGTAGTTCTAAACCATTTTCCAAAGTTATTAAAACTGTTTAATCATTTTAAAGTTATTTGCCAATGTAATTGCAACTGAATGCAGTTTCTCTCTGTTCTTTGCTACTGCCTTCTAAATTTGCCTGACTGCAGAAATTAATTCCACACTGCCTTGCATGTTTCTGTTATTCTTCCCCTTCACATGTTTAATCACAGAAAATGCAAGACATTCTGGGAATCTGAGTTTTGGTTGGAGGAGAGTTAATTGCTGCAGATCAAATTGAATCTGGCCCAATGGAGTAGTCAATTACAGACATATGAAGTGTATTTATTAACACTGGAAACAAACATAACCAGTGATGTTACCCATAGCAATCAATCAGATCTTTGCTTTTGTTTTCTAACTTGTAGGTGGCTGTTTAAATCTTATTGCTGATTGGTTGCTATAAGCATAATCACCGGTAATTTTTGTCTCCAATGTTAATAAATATGCTCCGCACCGTACTGCTTTCAGCTGCAATTGCATTTATAGAAAGGATCATTTGTAACTGCAAGTGCATGGTCATGTTTTTTGCCCTTATTGCAGCTTTTTTCATATTTCTGGCTGCAAAGGTAGGTACAGCTGGTGCAATTGTGTCCAAAATGAACATGTTTGTGATTGTGTGATAGCAAATGGGTGCAAAATGCAACTAACTTTTACAGGTTTTCAAAATGATGTTTGTGCAATTCTTTTGGTGCAAGCCTGCTGTGCTTATTAACGGACTGTAGATACCCTGAAATTACTGGCAAATTAAAGGCGATGATGGCTCCAAGGTTTTATAGCATCAATATGTGTATTTACATGGGATTTAACGCAAGAGGCAAGACAGACTTAAGGACCATTGGTGCAACTATAAAGAAGTGCAAAACAATACTTTTTATTCTTATTTGCAGCTGGTTTTACCTCTTATATCTCTCTGCCGACCATTTATGAGACTTACATGTGAGGGCCTATTTATCAAAAAACCCTCTATCTCTATTAATCCTTTTCTAAGTATACTTCAGTGACCTTGATAAGTCTACCATTTTCTATATCTGTGCATTAAATGTGTGGCAGCTGCAGTACATTTTGCATAGTAAAATAAAAACAATTCTTAGATGGCAATGAATGTCTATAATGGTGAGTTTTTATAGATATGGTTTCCAGTTTTAGATTGCGCATGGCTTTTCTTTATTGTAAAAGCCTGTTTGGGTACAATTACAAAAATTACCAAGGTTTTTTTTTGGCACGAAAACTTTCATTAGTAAACTCACATGGGTTTTACTTCAATTGGCCCCTTAGTAAGAACAACCAACAAATTACATTTTTAAAACCCATCAATGATCAGTATAATACCAATACAAGTTGTGGTCTAAAGAGCTAAGAGCTTTGAGACCTGTTATCCAAAATGGTCAAGACCTGGAGTTTTCCGGTTCAACTAAAAAGTAATTTTAAAATTAAATAAACACAATAAAATTGTTTTGCCTCCAATAGTGAGTAATTATATCTTAACTTGTCAAGTACAAGGCATGGTTTTATTTTTACAGTGAAAAAGAAAATTATTTTCAAAAATTTGAATTGTTTAAAATGGAGTCTATTATGTCCCATAATTTGGAGCTTTCCAGATAACAGATAACAGTTTCTGGATCCAAGACCTATACTATTTTTGGGTTTACAGACATGAAGCAACTAGTCTGCTTGTTTATTTTATTTAGGAATGAAACCATGGATATTCC
This sequence comes from Xenopus petersii, assembly GCA_038501925.1. Classification (NCBI taxonomy): domain Eukaryota; kingdom Metazoa; phylum Chordata; class Amphibia; order Anura; family Pipidae; genus Xenopus; species Xenopus petersii. The sequence continues at coordinate 102,772,232 of CM076682.1, forward strand.
TTTGAGAAATATAAAAGTGCTGCAATTTCTCTGTCATGCAGGTTGACAAACTGGGTACTATTTGAACACGTGATAGAAATTAAAGTAACCATTCTAATTTTTTGCAGCAATTATTCTCAACAGTTTAATTTGTGTTACTTGCTTGTATTGATAAAGGTAACCTGTATAAATTGTTCATTTATCATATGCTGGATTTTCTTTGGGACTGCATTCTATGACTCAGATGTGGTCATAAGAATAATGAACAGGACTTGGTTTTTTGATTGATCCGGGGATTTTGATGAGATTTTTGTCTATGTGCCAAAGTCCCTAGCAAACTTTCCAAAATGAAAACTGAACTTTGCCATTTCATGACAGCAACAGAAAAGGCAAATTTAAGCAATATAGAAATGAATCCTTGTATTTATTCATTCATTTCACAAAAGTAGGTCATTATACAGTATCTTGCATATATATTCTGTATATTATGTCATATGATTTCTGCCTAAAGAAGGGTATAACAGATATACTTATTTTTGAATGTATATTTGTGAGGACTACAACATTCTTTTTTTCTTGTATAATTCTAATTTTTTCTTGCATTAATCTACAATGCATATTCCTTAGTATGCGGAAAATATTCCAGAATATTAATATTATTCATCAGCTTAATCATTACTTCATGGTTTGTGCTACCTTTTATGACAAATATTAAACTATGTAATCCCTCCAAACAAATGATGTCAACAGAAAGTAAATTCTTTATTATCAGTCAAAGAACGTCACAGACAGCAAGTGTAATACATATGGCATTAAAGATACAATGCACTGCTTTATTTGGACAGAGGAATAAAAATAGTAGCACAATTTTCCACTATGTGCAGTACAAGGAAATGTATGCACTCTAGAGAATCCCATTCATTATATAATGTTTAACTACCTAAAGGTCACATTGTAACAAATATGTTCAGATGTACAGAAGGTCAGCTGTTGTGTTGAGCTGAAATGATCTGTTCATCATCTGATTGTTGAAGGTCAGATGCTTTAATCACTTCAGACATACAGTATACAGCTTATTACAGCTTAGAAACAGAGTCTTAATCATAAATACCTTCTACTAGACTTCACACGTAGTTCAGAAAATGTTGATGAGTACTGCCCTAAATACCAGGGATTTTAGAATCTAAAGCATTGACACAGATGTACTAATACCAAAATTTTCAAAAACCTTTCTTTTGCAAGGGTAATGTTTTGTCAAAGGTGAGGTTAGGGCGCAATGTGGAGGCAGAAGATGGAAGGTGAGTGCTTAAGGCAGGGACTGGCTGTGCACACAAGTAACAGAGAGGTTGGTCAGGAACAGAGTGAAGAGGCTGATGAGTCAGACTGGTACAGGATGGTGCAGACAAAGAAAGCAGAACAGGAGCAGACTGGACAGGATGGAGCCGGCACAGCACATCAGGAGCAGACTGGACAGGATGGAGTGGGTGTAGCAGATCAGAAGCAGACTGAACAGGATGGAGCGGGCATAGCAGATCAGAAGCAAACTGGACAGGATGGAGGGGGCATAGCAGATCAGGAGCAGACTGGACAGGACAGAGCGGGTGTAGCAGATCAGGAGCAGACTGGACAGGACAGGAAGGAACAGGCATAGCAGAACAGGAGCAGACTGGAGCAGAAACAAGTGGGCAAGGCAGACAGGACAGGATAGCAAGGTTCAAGGCAAGGTTCTATGTACAAGGCTGAAACAGGAGCAAGGTCAGACAAGGCAAGGTCAGGACAAGGCAAGGCAAAGTAGAAGAACAAGGTACAAGTTGGGTTCAAAGGAAAACAGTTGCAGGTCTGAAAATTGAGGAGTCATGGCACTGATATCCTCACCATTCTTTTTGTAATATGTGGAGCCTAAAATTGTGCATTATTTCTCATTCATATGTGTCATGATACAGGCCTGTTATAGTTAATAAAACAGGCCTCTCTTCACTAAGGTCTGGAGTCAGCCATTTGTAATGGGGTCAGAGCTGTGATGCCCTTCTCCAAGCCCTAGCTGAGCCATTCCATGTGAAGGAAGGAAAGCCCAAAGTTCCCAGCAAGGCCCCATCACAGGTGAAGTGAAGGTCACACATAACATATCCTCAAACATATTTATCCTCACAGAACCCACAGCTGTTGTACCAACAGTATAAAAACTGTTGATGGGTTCAAAGTAATATCAGCTTTCAGATAAGTCCAAACATGACTAGGTGTATTGCTATGATTGGTAGCTTGACCTACCCCACCCACACCTCACTGTATTAAAACAGGAAATCAATTATCATGCAACACTTTTTATTACTTACAATGATCAGTGAAAAGAGTTAATATATATATACAGAGTTAATGAATTAATACGTTACCTAGATATTATATCATCACTCCAACCGGGGGACACGGCATTTGGAGGCAGCATAAACAACAACATCACACAGCTCGTCAGCAGTGGCAAAGTCCCTAGATATTATGGGAAAATCTCAAGCCTTATACTTCATTCGTGGGGTTGATCCCACAAGGCAATTACTGATTGGGCCTGATGTTGCACAACAACATCAGGCGAGTTTGACTTTTAGTAACCTACAGGAACTATTGAATTTGGCAGCAAATATCAGTCTCATGACTATGATTCACGCTTGTGACAACATGTTTATATGAATTGTTCTTTTGACTTTTAGTAACCTACAGGAGCCTTAATCATTATCTCTATTGCCTATGCTTCATTATATTGACCCCAGTCCTTTCTATTCTGGCTAATCAATTAGTCAGTCATAGACACACACATCACATTTGTATCACACTAGGTTAGGTACTCTGTATATCAAATGTGAATATCTGGGCAGGGGCAGATCACACATTATTGATGTTTAGTATCAATGGAATCCATGAGAGAATTAATAACCAATGAATATAATATCATCTCTCTCCTATGTTCCTATAGGGACTTATGGTCATTATATTCTACTCACAGGAGGTCATAAAAAACTCAATCTGTGTCCTGCTAGGCCACACCCCTTACATTCCCGAGGAAGGGTGGAGTATGCAGTTATCTGATGCCCCTGAAATCACTGATAAATAGTCAGCTCTTCTGACTAAGAATTGGATTCACTTAGGAGGACCAATTGTTGTTGGAAGTTATCCTTTTAGTTTTCCTTGCCTCCAGGACCAGAAATTCAATATCTTTGTTAAAAGTATAGATTTCTATGTTTTTCTCTTTTTATTTTACAACTGTTTGCATTGTATTATTAATGCATGTCTCTTTTTGTAACATCTTTTTGTTAATTGCACTGTTATATCATATTTTTATATTTGTGGTGCTCTAAACAAACCTATCCTGAAATAGTGTAACTGTTTTAGCCTTAACCCTCTGCATGCTGAATGGAAACGCTAGTCTGTCTGTATGCTAGTTAACCATTTGAGTGCTGGCAGCAAGTGTGTGTTTCAATTACATTAACCCCTGCTCAGGGGCGCTCCACCAATGAGGCGAGTTGAGACACTCGCCTCAGGCGACAGCGCCCCCCTGGTTACCAGGGGCGGCAAAAATGCCGCTCCTGGTAACTAAGAGCCGAATTTCCGGTTTTCAACCCGGAAATTCGGCTCTTCTAGTGCAGAGAGCGCAATTGCGCTCTCTGCACTAGCGTCGTGCAGTGCCCCGACCCCCTCTTGCGCAGAAAATGTGAGGAGGGGTCGGGGCGGCAATGGAAGGCCGCCTCAGGCGGCATAAAAGCGCGGATCGGCGCTGCCCCTGCTCTCTATTGGATTTTTAGAGGGGTATATATCAATGGATGAATGTTAAAGTTCATCATTTGATACAACTCTACGGGGCACATTTACTAAGGGTCAGATTTCGAAGTGGTAAAACTTCGAAATTCGATAGTCAAAGTTTTTTTTTGGAGTGAATTTAGCTGTTTTCGATCGATTTCAAATCGTTTGATCGATCGTATAAATCGTTCGAATCGAACGATTCGACCGATTTACTCGATCGATCAAAACGATTTTCAAAAAACTTAGCCAAATACTGGCTATAGGTTGTAGGAGGTCCCCATAGGCTAACATAGCAATTCGGTAGGTTTAAGGTGGCGAAGTGTCGAAGTTTTTTAAAGAGACAGTCATTCGATTTTCGAATATTCAAAGTTTTTTCAATTCGAATCGAATTTTGGCTTATTCGATGGTCGAAGTACCCAAAAATTACTTAGAAATTCGAAGTTTTTGAATTCACATAGATTTTCCCGAAAAGCCACAATTTTTAACATTTTGCCCAAAATGTCCGAAATAGATTATCGTGCTAATTCTAGAGCAGACCACATAAATTTCCAAATAGGATAGGGACCTCTCCCATTGACTTATATACAACCCTGGTAATTTTGAGATGCCAGATTTTCAGATTCTGACTTTTTTCTTCCCTGGGGTATAATAAATCTCAAAACATTGAGTTTTTTTCCACAAAAAATTCAGGTTTTATAGTAACAAAAAACTTTTTTTTTATTTCTTGGGATTCGGACTTTAATAAATTACCCCCCATCTCACACTTTGATAAATCTGCCCTTAAATGTCACTTGCTCAGTAAGTATATCAGTGTGCTAATTCTAACAGAACAATTTATCAAAAATGTGCCACAGTAATGGAATTTTACAAATTCATATTTAATGATATTTTCAGCATCACATTTCATTGCTGTCTTCATGCTTGAAGAGTAAACAGGAAGGCACATATTAGGTATTTCTATTGAGAACACTAAGGTATTTGTTGGTGGAATTAGTCTACTGTATTTCATTATGTATCAGTCGGATGAAAACCTACCTTTTAACCTTTTAACACTATCGGTATCAAGCAGAGGTCACAATGAGTTTCCATGTTCAGAGAGAAGACTTTCCAGTGCTTCGCTGAAATTAAAATGTGGATGCTTCCTTCACAAATAATATGACAGGCCGCTTTAAATTAAATCCATAAAACATTTAGTAACCAGCAATATAAACAGGTAAATATATTGCACTGCAAATTTACATACGTGTAGTTTTTGAGGTTTCAAGTTCAACCTTTTCTGCAAACAAATCACAATTATTCTAGATCCAGAGGAAGCTAAAAGAAATTCATAGCTGTCTGCAATGAGCTTCAGAAGCAGTGCCCTGGGGCCCTTTAGTTCAACTAAATGTGAAGCCACCTGATGAGAGTAATGGAATTTCATTGCCAGTACAAATTACAGTGTTCAAGCTATTTTTTTATCATGGCCCTTGCAATCCTTTTTCCTTTTATCATATTTAATGTCTTGTCTACTAGGAAAATGTATTGATGAATAACCTTTCATTCTACAGAGTCCTTAAAATATATTCTTAACCCTTACCCCTAAGACTGTTTGTCTATTATTAACAAAAGCATCTTGGCCATACAGTCTTCCTAATGGTCATCTTGCTTGTCTTTTATAACTGTGGAGCTCTTTAATGGAGTCTTCCATAATGACCATTTTGTAAATTAGATATAAATGTCTTAACAGCACCTTGCAAAGAGCTAATAAATGTATCAGTCAATAACAAATATTAACTATTATATCTTTAGCTACTACAGAGCATCATTACAATGTACTATAATGTATTTTATAGTTGTTCTGGGTGTGTTTTAAATATTATTTGCCTGGATCTATTTTCTTTGATTATTAAGACTATGGGGCCCATTTACTAATAATCGACTTTTGGGTTTTTTTTCCATGAATCTCTAAAATTTGTGGTTTTCCTATTTTTTATTTATTAAGTGTAAAATCACTAATACAAAACTTCTCCAGGTGTAAAAGTTCTCAAGGTCCTAAAGAAGTTAATGGAAGCTGTGCTAATCCTGTTGGACCATTTTAAATCAATTCAGACTTTTAGAAGTTTTATGATTGATTTTCGTTACGAATTGTCTGAAATTTGAATTTTTAGAGGTACTCCTATTTTTAGCGCATAGTTCAGCATTATTTTCTGTTTATATATTTTCTTTTTCACAACTTTTAATAAATGTCATGACATTGGTAGTTTTAGAGTTTAGAGTTTAGTCGTGGTTTCAAAAACCTCTGATAAATAGGCCTACATAGTTTTTTAAAAAAATTTTATATATTGGGTCTTAAACATGTTATTAATTACATTTTAGTGAAGGGGTTTGCTGTGAGAAATGTGGATAAACTGGTATAATGTTAATGGGTGCTGGTTTGCTGCATAGAAAATACTATGGGATTGACACCTCATATATCCAGAGCAAGCCACTGATATACTGTATTGTGTCATGCAGCTTCTAGTTAGGAGTTTTAGTAAAAATGTATACTTGGTTGACACTGTTATTGAGTGACCGCTTCTTCCACAAATCCAGGGCCATAATAATAATAGACAGCATTCTCACCAGCAGGAGAACCACCCTAGAGTAAAGACGAGCTGATAACAATCCTGACTATGCCAAAATACGTAACCGTTAATTTTCCTTGCCATTGATACATACGTATTTCCAATGTATGCCACTGCACAAATGTAAATGTATTATTATGCTTGTCTATCAGTTATTTTTTGAAATGCTTGTGTTTAGGAAACATTAACTTACAGGATATGATGTGTCATAATCATGACGAATAATATATCAGGTCCCTATAGAACATGATTTAAAATCCCATTATGGGTTTGTTCTTTCAAACAAAATTTAATAGGCATCAACTGCTTGTATTTGAAACATAACTTTGAATTGTACAGCACTTTTAAAATTCTATTCCCTTTGGCAATTCTCTCCCTTTAATTGACTAGCTATGTTGAATTGCTAAGCAGTACTTGGGTACCACAGTCAATGTTCAGTCCACAGGGAGAAATTGGTACCAGTCTACAGAACATTACAAGCTAATTGTCTGTGCAGGCAGAATCTCGCAGGAATACATTTGCAGGCTAGAAGGCTCAATTAGAGCTACAAAAGTAGAATTGCCTCAATAAAAAAAATTATTTTATTGTTTTCTGTACAAGAATTAGAAACAGAGGGAAGAACAAAATCAATATATGTTTATTTTTATGAAAATGTTATAAACAGACAACCTACAGATATCTCTACCAATTAACAAATACCATTTAAAGGAACAGTTCAGTATAAAAATAAAATGGATAAATAGATATATAATAGAAATATTTTTAAGGTTTTTAGAAATATCTAGAGAAAATATACTGCCATTGTTTCATTTTCTTCTGTCATCACCTTTACCTTATATTAAAGGAATTGTTCAGTATAAAAATAAAAACTGGGTAAATAGGCTGTGCAAAATAAAAAATGTTTCTAATATAGTTAGTTAGGCAAAAATTTAATCCATAAAGGATGAAGTGATTAGATGTCTAACATAATAGCTAGAACACTACTTCCTGTTTTGCAGCTCTCTAACTCTGAGTTAGTCAGCAACTTGAAGGGGGGCCACATGGGACATAACTGTTCAGTGAGTTTGCAATTGCATGTGACTCCCCCTCAAGTCACTGATTGGTTAGTAGTAGTGTTCCGTTCTGCTATGCTAGAAACATTTTTTACTTTGCACAGCCTATTTACCCAGTTTGTATTTTTATACTGAACAATTCCTTTAATATAAGGTAAAGGTGATGAAAGAAGAAAATGAAACAATGGCAGTATATTTTCTCTAGATATTTCTAAAAACCTTAAAAATATTTTTACGAAAAATGCATTTTGTCAGACATATTTTATTATCATTAATAGCAATAGTGCTGGATTTGGGGAATAATGTGCAGGGATGCCAAGAATGCAAGAGTTTTGAATTCCAGAAACATTTTATTGTAATACCAGTACTTTCTTTTTTTCCACCCTACTTCTGCATGCAAATAAAATAGAGATAGTTAAGAAACACAAGAAAAAGAGCAGATAAGGAGTTCATCATCACTAATTTGAATCTGGTAATTGCTGCTGTTTAGTTTATGCAAAATTAAAAGACCATCTCTAGGTTCAGAGCACAAGGCATCCTGTAGATAGGTTGAAAGTAATGGACTCTGCAGCCCCTTTGGGTTGCTAGTGCTTTCTAATATTAATGCCAGACGGGTTGGTTCAGCCTATCTGCTGGCCTGTACCGGCTACTGTGTCAGCACCGCAAGGCGCCATGTTGACCTAGGAGTAGATTTTGGCACGAAAATGCATTCTCAAGCATTATGTCATATATAAATCAATGACAAAAAACTCTATACTTGTGTAAAACCTTCAACTATATTATATAAAGGTAGTTATTTTTAGGATAACATTATTTTATGCAGCAAGTTGCTATACTCCAATCTAAACATCGATGTACAGTAAAGCATAAAAATGTAAATGAACTATAGATGATTCTGGGGGTTCCCTGTATCATTACCTAAATCATGATCAAGCTCTACTTACAGAAGAAGCAACCACATCTCTGCATCAAGTTTTTTTCAGCATACACTGGACTATAAATTATTCTGAGCAATAACTTTTAATATACTGAATCCACCAAGAATGTATCAAAGTCAAGAAATTAAACATGCTTAAAATATCCAAGAATTCTAGCAATTACCTTTATAAATTATGTTACATTATTAAGCTATCTATAAACTATTCCCATGGCAGAAATACGGCTATTAAAGATGTTGGATTCAAAATTATATTGCAATTATAATTTAATGTATGAAGTTATAATTTTGAATAATTCATTTCAAATGATTTTTAACAGTTTGACTTTTGAAATGGATTGTACTAAAATGATTATGTAATTTCAAGAAGTCTGTGGAGCTTTTGTGCAGGTAGGAGGCCATAATAATTCCTTAGATGGCTACATACAGTCCCCAGTGATACCAATGGCATTTGGATTGCCACTACTAACAGTAATATAATTAAATTTATTGTCACCACCACAATTTTGAGGACAATCAACCAAAGCATGACGCTTTTCACCCAAAGAAAAACTACCCCCCCCCCAAAAAGAGGGTTATCTTTGGATGAAAAGTGGCATGAGTAATTATTACATTAAACAGAGACGAATGTTTATGCTTTTGAGTTTGACTTAGGTGACACTTGGGCAAGCATGACATTCAAAGCTACTGTAATCTTAAACTCAACTGTAAGTTTAGTATAAGTATTGGTATATAGTTTTATATTTGCACGAAGTGCAAGGCAGGGTGCAAAGTTCAAAAAACACACACACACCATTTCCCACACCATATCCCACAATTTGCACAGACCTGTGCTTTCCCCATCAATAGAGTGGAGTCTGCATTCAGCATTGTATTCATAAAGGGGCAGCATAGGAGTCCTCTCTTCAGCTCCCTACACCCATAAGGGGTTTAATTTTGTTTTTGGTGCATTTATAGCTGACTGAAATGTTGAATAGGTGATTGTAAGCTGCAACAACTAACCGGCTTTACCTCCTATAACAGTCTCTATTTGTATGTAGGTTTTATTGAAGTATATACCCTTTGCTTGTTGTACAATGCTGATGAATATGTTGGTAATAACTAAATTAACAGAAGCAGCCAATGTAGAAGTTCAAGTAACAATCATTGCTAAAAGGCCCATAAACTCTGTTAATCTTTTCCTTCAGTCTGACAATAGCCAATATAACAATGTGTAACAACAAGTATAGAAATAGCCTTTCAAAATTGTTTCTCTCCTGCTACTCAAAGATATCAATATTTTCTTGTAGGGACAGCGCCTAAAGCAAACGGAGAAAGCAAAAACAGAAACAAAATATGGTGTAGTATTTCTGGTTATTCTTGTAACACCCTTGTGCTGAAGATGAAAAAAAAGGGTAAGTATTTGGTGGTATAAGTTCCCCATTAGAAGAGACTTCTTCCTCCTATCCCCAAAGTGTGCGCAGTTATAGTTATTATTTTCAGAGTCCTTCACCGGATTTTGGTAAAAATGCCTACTTACAAGATGGTGTAGGTTTATGTCACATGGGATAAACAGAGAAGATCTTCTTAAGGAGGGGGACACTAAAAATAATAATAAAAAAATGGAGAACAAAGGGGAAGAATGCATGTTTATTACTACATATGCCCCGGGCAAACAGGCTATAAAGAAAATCATTGCTAAGCATTGGAATATACTGGAGGGGGATATACAACTAAAGGGCAAACTCCCAAAAAAACTTAGGGTAATATATAATAAAGCAAGAAATTTAGCCCAAATTCTAGTACATAATTATATTCCCACAGAAAGAATGAATAAGAAGAAACAAAAAGAGGAATGGAAAGGATTCTACCCCTGTGTTCTATGCAAAGCCTGTAGATATGCGGAGAAAAAGAAAAATTTAAAATCCAATGTTACAAATAAGATATATAAAATTGAAGAATGTATTAAATGCACAACAAAAAATGTAGTGTATTGTTTGGAATGCCCTTGTGGCTTACAATACATAGGGAAGACAAACAGAAGTCTGAGAGAAAGAATTAACAAACACGTTAGGAACATTGAGAAAGGAGTGGAAAATCATAATGTGTCGAATCATTTTAGAAAAGCTGTAGGCCTAAAATTTTGGGTTATCTCTGAAATAACAAAAAATTGGAGAGGAGGGGACATAGTGAAAAGAACCCTACAGGAAGAGAGTAGATGGATTCATAATATGCAAACTCTAGCCTCGCAGGGACTAAATATGGATATGAACCGCAGGGCCTTTTTATAAGACTTCAAAAGGCACACAAGACACTGGGCACTGAATAAATTGAAAATCACTTTTTTAGATATATTTATTAAACATATTTATAAAACAAATAAGGACACAAAACACTGAGTATCACAAATTGATTTTATTTGGAATCTGTAAATATTATAAGTACAGTAATGATATGTATGATAAATGAATTTCTTTCTCGATATATACACATTATATATACACATTTATCATTATATTTAACGCAAAACAAAAAGCACTAAGCACTTTAAATTGATTGATTTAATAGAAATCAATGAGGAGATAATTTATATGATTATATATTTACACTATACACAAAATACACACACAAATAAAACATTTTTTTTAAAAATTATTAAAATAAATTGATCGAATAATTTTATTAAATTCGAGAAAGAAATATATAAGTAGATTGTAGCAATATTGAGGATTTATTTTCACTGATTGAAATACAAATGATGGAAAGGAAGCATGGAATGAACATAGAAATATTGAATGAAAGAGGAAACTTTTTTGAGTGTTTAAAAGACATGAACAATCAGCGATCGTTAGAGATGATATATCTATACCTTCCTGATGCAAAACCTGTTAGATCAAGGCACCCGTTTGGAAAGAAGGCAGATCCGACACTACCGAATGCTGCCTAAGTAAAGTCACGGAAAGCTGATGGGAGATTTGTAAAAGCTTACGAGGTTGCCATAGCAACCCGTTGCGCCAAACCCGGAAATGACATATAGACTAGTGGAACGCATGTACCGGAAGGGGTCCCATGACAACCAAGGAGGATCAGCCCTTTTAGGGGCACCTCGCTACAGACACTTTATGCCTCTGAGGAAGCTGATTGGGTCGGTGAAACGCGTAAGGCGGAAGTGAGGTCACAGGCAAGCTGCAGGGGAAACACCACGAGGGAGAGAGACGCCGGCAAAAACCTCCTCCTTTGATTTTCAACTGGTGACACTGCTAAAGGACTTACCTATATGTGACTTAAACTATACCAACAAATGTGAGTGTAAAACTTTTTAAATGTTTTAAATTTTTTAATAAAACGTTATTATACTATGCACAATTTGTATCCTTACCTTGGAGCCTAACAGTGGCTGGAGAAGGAGAGGAAGGCACTGGGATCTGTTACTACATGTGACATAAACCTACACCATCTTGTAAGTAGGCATTTTTACCAAAATCCGATGAAGGACTCTGAAAATAATAACTATATCTGCGCACACTTTGGGGATAGGAGGAAGAAGTCTCTTCTAAAGGGGAACTTATACCACCAAATACTTACCCTTTTTTTTCATCTTCAGCACAAGGGTGTTACAAGAATAACCAGAAATACTACACCATATTTTGTTTCTGTTTTTGCTTTCTCCGTTTGCTTTAGGCGCTGTCCCACAAGAAAATATTGATATCTTTGAGTAGCAATATTTTTTCTTCCTTTTTCATTACTCTGACAATAGCACTACTGAATTTTTGCTGTAGTTTTAAAGTTTTGACAATAACTGGTATCACATAGTACAAAGTAATCTATTTCCCTTTTCTGAACTTTGGCTAATACAATTAACAAATTTCTTCCAAATACGGTTCCCAGACAGCTTCTCCAAACCCATTTGTTGATGTGGTGGATAATAATGACATCTGTGGAGGAGGGTCTCAGTGCAATAGACCACATGGAGAAATTCTAGCACAGACTCACGAAAATATCATTGCTGATAAAATCATGAAAATCTATCCCTTGAACTCTTTATTTAGATTAAAGCCAGACACCCAACATTATGAATCAAGAAGACATGTTATATATGTATCAAATAACAATAAAAGCTGCTTATGATGTTTTTCTAGGATGTTCAATATTGTTGAATAAATAATGATAATTACAGATGCAGCCACATTGGTTTGTCTGTTTGACACAGAATAACTAAACACAGATATCCCATTTATCTCATTTAACACAGAAAACTGCGTCACAACATCCCATCTAATTAAAGCATTCACCATTGTGAACAATGGTGCTTTGGTATGCTAATGAAAAGGTTAAATGCATTAAATGAGTTAAGATGACTTTAGATAGCACAGTTTCTTCAATTAACCCTGAGTCACGACGCATTTAACTCACAAATCTAAGTGGCTTCATCTGTATTCCCTAAAAAACAATAACAAAAATAAACATATTCAATATTATTACAAGTCCTACATCATATCAAGTCTCAGTAAGGGATTATGTCCTAAGCATGTCCACTTGAAAATGATGAATGCATAAGGTTGTTTGAGAGCACTGTACCCAAAAGTATTATAAACCATATCCACAAAGCCTGTGTGAGTCATCATCTATAGCCTTGAAACGAACATTTTGTTAATTGAGTGTTCCCACTTCAGCGTAAATGCGTCAGCTTGATAGCTTGTACTGTATCGTGATGTAGGGCTTTCGGAATGATATGTCTGTCCTGCGTCTCCATCCACCCACAGCAGCTCAAGTGCCTTCTAACTACATTACATCTTATATTCTCCACATTTCTTTGAATATGATAGTTTCTCTGAATATTTTGTTTAATCAATGTAACATCTGCTCTGATCAGTTGATGTTTTTTTTCTGTTTTTTAAAAATTTATACATTTTGAGGTTTAAGTTTCTCATTTCTTGATTTAAAAGAAAAGTTACATTAAAATATTTTTAGAACATGATCCTACACTAAACTGTTCTAATATTTGAGGAGTAGTAGTAATTCTCCCTCACAACTATTTCTTCTGATTCACCCATAAATACTAACATACCGTATAGACTCGAGTATAAGCCGACCCGAGTATAAGCCGAGGTACCTAATTTTACCTACGAAAACTGGGAAAACTTATTGACTCGAGTATAAGCCTAGACACAACTACAGCCCTGTCTCCCAGCAGCGCACATTCCGCCAAAGCGACACCCCCAGCGATCAACCGGACTTCTTTGCAAAGTTGATGGTGACAGAGAATTGCCAAAAGGATTACTGTGTGCATTGTCCCACTGTCCCACTACCATGTTGCCATCACTGTTAATCTTTTGTATAACCAAGAGAGGGCGCTGTGTGATATTGCAGTCACTGTTATTCTTTCATGTAACCAACAGAGGGCGCTGTGTGATATTGCAGTCACTGTTAATCTTTCATATAATCAACAGATGGCACTGTGTGATATTGCAGTCACTGTTATTCTTTCATATAACCAACAGAGGGCGCACTGTTATTCTTTTTTCCATATAACCAACAGAGGGCGCTGTGTGATATTGCAGTCACTGCTATTCTTTCATATAACCAACAGAGGGCGCTGTGTAATATTGCAGTCACTGTTATTCTTTCATATAACCAACAGAGGGCGCTGTGTGATATTGCAGTCACTGTTATTCTTTCATATAACCAACAGAGGGCGCTGTGTGATATTGCAGTCACTGTTATTCTTTTATATAACCAACAGATGGCGCTGTGTGATATTGCAGTCACTGTTATTCTTTCATATAACCAACAGAGGGCGCTGTGTGATATTGCAGTCTCTCCCCAAGCGAACTGTTGGTATAGGAATGATTAAAAGTGACTGCAATCTCAACTACTGCCCACTGACTCCAGTATAAGCCGAAGTAGACTTTTTCAGCACATTTTGGATGCTGAAAAATTTGGCTTATACGGTAAGTTGGTAGTCTCTTAATAGGGCGATTGAGCATTGTACAACCTGAATAGCTTTGCATCCTGGAACTCAGTCCTGAACTGGACATGGCAGTTGAGCAGCGTCAGAAATCTGCAGTCAGAGCAGTGTCTTTCTCTCCTGCTGGCACTAGTTTGAATTTTTGGAAGTTATGTGAAGATTGCTAATTTTGAGGCTGCTTCACAATAATTCTGTCAAGTGATGACTTCTGGCCACGATGCTCCATCGTCCTATTCAAAGATGAAATATTATTTATCTATAATTAAGGGGTTGTTCACCTTTCAGGTAACTTTTAGTATGACGTAGAGAGTGATATTCAAAGATAATTTACAATTGGTTTTCATTTTTTATTATTTGTGGTTTTTGAGTTAGCTTTTTATTCAGCAGCTCTCCAGTTTACAATTTAAGTATTCTGGTTGCTAGAGTCCAGATTACCCTAGCAACCATGCATTGATTTGAATAAGATACTGGAATATGAGGAGAGTCTGAATAGAAAGATTAGTAATAAAAAGTAGCAACAACAATAAATGTGTAGCCTTACAGAGTGTTTGTTTTTAGGTGGGGTCAGTGACCCCCATTTGAAAGCTGGAAGGAGTCAGAAGAAAGAGGGAAATATTTCAAAACCTATTAAAAATAAATAATGAAGACCCATTGAAAAGTTGCTTATAATCGGTAATTCTATAACATACTAAACGTTAACTTAACGGTGAAATGCCCCTTTAAAGTTACAATTACTTTAATGAATAAAACATATTTACAGCAATCTGAATAGATTATGTGGGTGGTTCACCTTTCAGTTAACTTTTAGTATGTTATAGAATTACCAATTCTAAGCAACTTTTCAATAGGTCTTCATTATTTATTTTTTCATAGTTTTTGAATGATTTGCTATCTTCTAACTCTTTCTAATTTTCAGATGGGGGTCACTGACCTCATCTAAAAAATAAATGCTCTTTAAGGCTATAGATTTATTTTTATTGGTACTTTTTATTAGTCATCTTTCTACTCAGGCCCTCTCTTATTCACATCACAGTCTCCTATTGAAATCAGTGCATGGTTGCTAGAGTAATTTGGACCCTAGCAACCAGATTGATGAAACTGCAAACTGGAGAGCTGCTGAATAAATAGCTAAATAATTCAAAAACCACATATAATAAAAAAATAAAAAAACAATTGCAAATTTTCTCGGAAAATCCTCCTCTACAGCATACTATAAGTTAACTGAAAGGTGAACAACCCATTAATAATCAGTAGTGATGGGTGAATCTGTCCCGTTTTGCTTTGCTGAAAAAATTTGTGAAAAGCATTGAAGTAAATGGGTGTCAAAATATTTTTGATGCGCGACAATTTTGATGTGAGTAACTATATTCCAAATGCAAAAGTCAAAGGCTGTCCGAATAATTATGACGCGCAACAATTGTTTGGACGCAGCGGATTTTTCACTGTCCGGCGGTAAAATGTGGAAATTCGCAGCGAATCCATGCCTGACGAATTTATTCACCTATCACTAATAATCAGTAAAAGTAGACAAAAGCTAATGTAAACTATATCCAGTGCTGATCTTTTACTGGTATTTGTTCTTAATACAGTATGAATTTTATGTTGTTTTAATCACATATATACATCAAAATTTGATTATTGCATTGCCATAACCCTTTGTCATAGCTAACTGACCTCAGAAACGTCTTCATTTAAAATTCTTCGTTTTACTATGAATGTGTAAATAATACACATTCATCCTGTATCATATATCTACCTCTCTTGTTAATTTATCGGTTTACTGTGAATGTTGTGTTTCACATGTGGTATTCCAGCTGTACCCTGTAAGATTGTGTCAAACTGCCATTGTAAACGGTAATTTTCAAAGGAAGAAGATGTTTTTTTTCCTTTTAAGACAGATACAGTGAAGACAATTGGATGTGACATAGTTTTCAATTAAGCTATTAAAGTCTCATACTGTAGTTTATGTTTAACAAGATTTATTTTCTCTTTGTGTTCATCTGAGACCTATTTACACTGGCAAAATAGGTCCAAATTCTTTGTAACCATCTCTTGGTCCATGCCTTGATATCTAAACCTTATTATCTACTACTACTACTACTACTTATCTTGCTTCATTTCATTAACTACAAACACAGTACAGGATTATATGTGAATACATACAGAGAAGTTCGGAAAATTATGACATTTTGATAAATCTGCCCATTGTTAGGGCTGCTAAGGCGTTGTCAAGGAATGGCATCTACAGTATATAGGCCTGAATTTTGTTTCTTTGTTTAAAATATTTTATTTGATTTTCATATTAAACAAATGAAATCAAAATGACAACAAAAGTTATGCAGATGAAGAAAATATGTTGCAAAGGAGACAATGGCATGATAGTATCAAAACTATATCATTCATGAAAAATAACAAAAAACAAACTAAAAATTAACCAAGCCAGTGGATGCACAAGTAATAAAAAAAAGAAAAAGCCCATTTATCATCTGGAGTGTCAGATAGGTCATCTAACTATTGAAGAAAGCGCATTATTTGATCGCCAGTATTGGAGTTACAGATTTCAAAATAAGGAGACCAAACCAGCCTAAAAGAATCTTTGGAAATACTTCCTTTAGTTTTAGTTATTAAGGCTTCTTGCCAAGTAAGCTGATTCATATAAGAGATGATGTCCGATATTGAGGGGGGTTCCTTTTGTAACCAGAAATTAAATAAAGCTTTCCTAGAAGCAGCTAGAAAAAAGGAAGTCAATAATTTACTTTCATGGGAGATAATATTTGACTTAGGATTTGCAGAAAGAATATTAATATCTAGATGCAGTAAAGCAATACACGGAGATAGTTTAATTTTTATCTTCAGTCTAGAATTCAAAAAATTAGTAACTTCCCTCCAAAAAAGGTTAATTTTTGGACAGGACCATAAATAATGAAAAATTGACACATTAGTCTCGTCACATTTAGGACAAAATGATATAGGACTATTAGAGGTACTTTTAGCAAACATTTTCCCATATCCTAAATGAATAAGCTTAAAGTGTTGTATTCTCCAACTCTGCATTTTGTTTCTAACTTTGCTTGTTCAGAAAATGGAGAAGCAGGATGGAGAGTAAGCAGAGCCTTGTACAGGTAAGAATATTTCCAAAACTTCATCCTTGCACTAAAGACAATACAAAAGCATATCATAGTCAAATAAGTTTCAAGTAAAGTTTTCAAAATAAAAAGGCTTGAAGATTAGACAAGAGTAAGGGAAATGTTTACTAATAAAATTTACTCACTAAAAAATGTGAGACTTCATGTGAAAGTAGTAATAACTAACTTGTTGCTAACTTGCTAATGCAAATATATTGTATGGTCAGTTGGATGAGTTGGATGATCTTTAACATATTAACCATTGGATTTAAATAAACATCTTTTATGGCTATGGGATATTTGTGCAAACTTAACTTTGCACATTTTTTACATGACCCCCCTAAAGTTCAGCAGCATTTACTGTATATCTATAAGGGCAATCCATTATTTAGCATTTTTGTGTGAGGTGCCCCTTCAAGCCAAATGTATTGGGCTTAGTACTCATTATGTAGCTGTTTAAAACACTTTCAGCACACTGGTGCAAACTACCACATAACCACCTCTCCTCTGTTAGCAAATGGCATCATCTACTTTCCTCTGTTCTGTGGCTGCAGACCAATTTTTGTCTGATGTACTTGATTTTGGCACAAAAAAAGTTTTATGCATTGAATATGTCTTGCTTGATCTAAGCTCACAGTATAGCTTATGATGGACGTGTTCTTTTGTGTATTGGCAAAGTAGTGATTTTTAACTAAAAGATTAATTTTTGTATTGATATATGTTTTTGTGGATATAATAGCATATTTCAGAAACAGCAAATGCTGTGGCTGTAACAAAGGAGGTATGACATTTTTTACACCGATCTACTGTAGTGTGTAGAGTTCACATATGTGCTATTAAGTGGTAAGCTGTCCAAGTTTCTGTATATAGTATTTTATTCTCTAGCTTGGAACAGCTCCAATTTTATTTCTTAATGTGTTTAGAAGGTCTTCTTTATGGCCTGGGGTAATCTTGCCCATGTGGAAAATCATCTAATTTTATATACTAGCTGGCGGAATTTTCCAACTATACTGGTGCATGATTTATAGATTATTATATCCATTACAGTATATGTGCTTACATTTTCTTCCAATTATGAGCCAGGTTCAACTCCATGAGACAAACTTGTTTAATGAAAACTCAATAGCAGACTATAGGAAAATTTGGAATTGATTTAGAAGATGCCCTTTTCTGGAATCCTATGCCCAGAGACAATGTTGACATAGTAGATCAGTTTGAATATATTGCAGTATATGAACAAACAATTTCTGCTTTGCTTAAAGAGCAGGATATTTTTATTAGCTGTAAGCACAACATTTCATTTGATATATTAATAATGTTGTAGAGGATCACTTGTACAGAGCTGGGCCAATTCGTTTTTGTGCCCTAGGCAATACTATTTGGCCCGGCACAAACACATGCAATCTCCCCTCCACCCCGGTTCTCACTACCTGATACACGCTTTCTGCTCTCCCTTACAGGCCTTCCTACCAGTTCACTCCACCCCCTCCACCATGCGCACTCGTGAAAAAAAAATGCTTAATTTATTCACATCATAAGGTCAGAACTTGGGTTGAGACTAGACAGAAGAGGTAGGTGTCTTGGGGACTAGCACCTCCCACAAAACTCACATGCCTCTTCTGCCTACTCATAGTTCTGGTCCTGCTCTTCTCTTTGTCTGTATGAATGTTATGGTCATACCCTTAATACACCCCTGCCTAATGGTTTAAAATTGTTTTGCAGTACCCTCACTGGAGGAAATTTAGCATGGGCAACACAACAACCAAGTAAAAAAAACAAGGCATACTGTATGTCTCCTTGAACCTTTTGACTGTGAAGATCAATTCATTATATATCATAAATTCAGTTGACTCCAACACTTTTGAGTGTTTAGACTAGAAAGGATTTCCCTGGATTTTCTATGATCGTGGCTGGAATTATTTCAGTTGCTGCAAGTGGTGTTCATTTTTGAAGATGCAACTTTATTCAGTGAAATACCGTTTATCATTATCATAATGATGCATAGGTACTGGGTCTAAAGCAGTTGTTTCATACCAGGTAGGTACAATAGATGTGATTGGCTGTGAGTTCGCTAGACAGAAGAAATAAAAACAAATTGTTATGGAAAAATATATAGAAAAGGATTTTTTTTCATAGTGATCTTGAGGAATGAAGCTGTGAAGCTGTAAGAGAAAGATGCCAATGGCTGTAACAGGACAATGGACCATAAAACATGAATTAAGGCACAGGTTAATAGGTACAGTGAGGAGGACAGGAGTAACAAACTACAGAACAGTACAAAAAGTGGGACAGAGGAACGGACAATTATGTAATTTATGGAATGTACAATTCTGCTTAATTCCGGTCAAGCAGAAGCTACACAAATCAGAACTGCTAAGTACAGAGCACTATTGCCCAGCCCTATATAGATTTGTGCAGTACTCCATAATTCCACTGTCATACAAGCACCAAGGAAAATGGAAGTATTCACATGCCTCATGCTACACACATAGCACTGCCTTAAAACTTTCACTGATGCTCAAAATTACCGTCCCATCTCAGTTATCAATGTAGATGTCAAATTGTTCTCAAAAATATTGGCCACACAGCTTAGCAAGTACCTACCTCGTTTAATACAACCAGATCAGACAAGATTAATCCCTGGACGTCAAACCGCGCATGGCATCCGTAAACAGATCAATGTAATTTCTCACATGCAAATAACTCACAATTGCAGCTGTTAGTATTAATGTTAGATATATAGAAAGCCTTTGATTCCATAACTTGGCCTTATTTAGTTCATATCCTCCCTAAAGACAACATTGCAGGAGCTTTTTAGATGCCCTAATGGTATTATATTGAGACCCATTAGCACACATAACATTTTTTTAGGGTGGCAATCATTACAAATCATAATTCGTAGGCGGACTCATCAGGGTTGTCCTTTATTGCCCTCACTGTTTTCCTTGTCTATTGAGCCCTTAGCTTGTCTCATATGAAATAATAGTGATATATTGGGACATATCAAAGGAAATCAATCTCAAAAACTTAACCTTTATGCAGATGATTTATGCCTTACTCTCACCAAAACCCTGACGAGTCTCCCTAATTTATTCTCCCTTCTTGATAAATTTGCAAAAAATCAGAGAAATGACTTACAAAATATTTTCATGATGGTTTATCAACCCACAACGTAAAAAAGCTATACTCCCTGACTCTTCCCCACAGTGCTTTAGAGGCTATGGAGAAGTGAGTGAGAAGTGAGTGAGTGATTATAAACATTCTTGGTAGTCTTGCCCAATTGTAGAACATTTCTGGAAAGACATAGTCCGAATAGCCTCATTAATAAATAAAGGTCCCCCTAATACACTGCCCAAAACATATTTTGTTGAATTACCCCTTCCCAGGTTTAACTAAAGAAGCTACTATTTATTGCTACAATTATGGACTGCTGCTCGATGGTTTATAGCATTGAATTGGATTTCTCCTACACTTTCTTTAACACAATATGTTTCTTGACTTAATTATATAGAAGAAATGTTGTACCTCACTGCAATAAACGAAAACAACAGGGAGATCCACATGACAAACTGTGGAAAGAGTTTGAACAGTCTCCTTCTTTTCCATTACAAATTACCCAATCTAGAAATATCCTACAGACTTAAACCTATTAGTAAAGGACAGATGTGTATGGAATACAACCTTAGAGCAAGTTCAGCTATCTTAAACAAGAAAAAGTCAAACATTAGATATGTATCATGAAAACTGAACCCGGAAGATGGCTGCATCTGTGCTATAAAACCAGCAGTTCTGGGTGCATACAGTAGTTGGTTATGAGACATAACTTCTGTTTCAAGAATGCTCTCAATGCTTGTTTTGCATTTGAGAAGGGTTCTTTGGCTCCTTTCAGCCCTTCTCATCCTAACCAATATAGTTTTTTTTGCTTCTGTATGGAACATTTTAGAATTATACTCTTAACAAAGAACTGCAGGCATCCCCATGAGAAAGACGTGCTATAGTGTCTTCACAGTCATCCTTGCTTGCTTTATAAGAAAGGTGCATTTATTTCTACAACACCCCATAAGCTACATTTCAGGACAATTTCTCAGCTTATTGATCTAAAAATCAATGTATTGTAATCAACCTAGTACCTTTGCACATGAAAAAAATAATTGATGTGATACAGAAAAGCAAAAGAGACAGGGAATGCAATATGTTATATACAAATGAATTCATTGTCAATAAAAATAACCCTCTGGGATTCTTATTACCAGTACTGTTGTAAGGCAATGTTTGCATGCCTTATTGATAAAGAAAGATGACTTGACCTCCAAAAATCAAAAGAGTGTTTTCTTGAAGGGAGTTAATATTATGGAAATCACAAGCAGTGACAGTTGTGTTAGAGGATATATTTAGCAGTGCCATTAGAGAATGTTTATTATTTTTATGTCACTCTTGTCTTAAATTACATACATTTTTTTGTATGTTATAGAATGTCCAATTCTAAGTAACTCTTCAATTGGTCTTTATTATTAATTTTTTTATAGTTTTTTAAATTATTTGCCTATTTTTATGTATTGTTATTGCTTGTTAGTTCATAGTTCTTTTCAAGTTCTCTCCTATTCATATTCAAATCTCTTATTCAAATCAGTGCATAGTTGCATAGTTGCCAGGGTAATTTGGACCCTTGCATCCAGATTGCAGTTATTGACTCTGCAAAAAAGGTTCCCATGTTTAGGGGCATATTTACCATATAGACACTCAAGGACCTGTGCCTAGTGCACCAACTTTAGGGGCAGCCCTATATGCTAAACAAGAAATTTCCACAAAAACAAATCTTCCCCCCCCACCACAGACAAAAGAGGGGGGGATACTGGATAGCTTGTTGGCATTGATCTTAAAGAAGTGACTCAGTGTTTACAAAAATGACATCACTTCCACATATTATGCCACTTTTGTAATGCTCATGTACCAAAAGGGGCGCACTGAGGTCCAGTGAATAGAGCAGCACCAGACAAAAATACAGCCCTTCCCGTGTCCCCAATTTCTTTCAAACATGGCATTCTGAAAGGGGAAAGCTGGGAGGCCAGGATTTTTTCTGCATTTTTTCCTGGCACTAAAAAAAGAGTTTTTTCTGGCAAAACACAACACATTGCACATACCTCCCAACACTTTGGAAATAAAAAGAGGGACCACACCCATTTTGTGGCCAAACCCCCTACTTACCATGTTCATTTTCCAAAATTTGGAAGGAAGTTGTCAGGAGAAAGAAAGGGGCTGCTCTGGTGTTCTTCTGCTTAGGCAAAAAAAGTAGAAACTTTTCTCAAATCTTTCCTAAGCAGATGTACATCAGAGCAGCCTCTATCTTTCTCCTGACCACCTTGACTACTTGGTGGTCAGAGTGGTCAATAAATGACAAGCAGGTGGTGCTGTTGTCACCAAGTTCATTCATATTAACATTACATGTATCCCTTAATATCTTGGAATAAAAGCAAAATAAATAATGAATTTACATTACAAAAGTGCTTAGAATAGCATCATCAGTTTTACATGCACTTATTTTAAAGGTTTACTTAAACTTTATCATGACCTGTTTCAGACCTCAATCATTTTAAAAAGCTTGGATAAAATCCAAGTCCATGGTAGACGGCCTTTCCCTAATTCAGAGCTTTCTGGATAATAGAATTCCAGATAATGGATCCCAACCTAGTACTTAATTTAGTTAGGGAAAGAGGTCAGATATGGTGCATTCAGGCAAAAGTCCTGAAGTTAGGGTTCATAGTGTCTCCCCAATCTTATTTGTATAGACAGTCCTCTTGACTCACTTAAAGGAGAACTAAACTCTAAAAATGTATATGGCTAAAAATTTCATATTTTATATACTGAATTTATTACCCCAGCGTAAAATTCAGCTTCTTAATAGCAGCGATGATCCAGAACATCAACCTTGTCACGGGGGGGTCACCATCTTGGAAAGTGTCTGCAAAATTCACATGCTCAGTGGGCTCTGAGCAGATGTAGAGAAGCTAAGCTTAAGGGTCTTTGCAAATCATCAAGCACAAAATAAGGTTGGTCTGTAATATAAGCTGATGCTACCGTGCTGATTATTAACTTCTGATGCTAGTTGCACTTGTTTCTAAGCTGCGGTGTAGTAATTATCTGTATTAATTATTAATCAGCCTTATATTGTGACATTTCTATTCTGTATATACTGCATATTGTGAGTAGTCTTTAAACTCAGTAAGTGACAGCAGCACAGAGCATGTGCAGTGAATCAGCAAAGAAGGAGTTGGGAAGCTACTGGGGCATCTTTGGGGCAGAAATTTTACTGCTAAAAGACTGTGGTTACCTTGGGTTGGTACAGAAGCCCAAAACATAACGTACAAGTCTAATTCTATGGACAATGTCATGTACTTTTTTTTATTTAATGGACCGGGTAGTTAATACTTACAAAAGGATTTACTAGTTTAATGTATTAAAGATAGCAATATTTTCCTCATATTTGCAGGTGTCAGAACCATTCATAGAGTTAAATGCTTGTGGCATTCTCCGTGGTGCTTATGGTAATTAGGAGCATTTCAGACTATAAATAGCACAATTTGCAAATACATTTTCTGCTGAAATCTGCTAATGAATATTGATTAAGTCAATTTTGTTGTTGCTTTAAACTTTGATTGAGTGGTGATGGTATGTTAAATGCTCAATGAATAAAATTGAACAAAAATAGCTTGTTCAGAAAATGAGTCATTTCGTTTTCTCATTCATATCCATTCATTTTGATTTTGATTGGCACCTATTTACAACCATCTCTGGAAAACAGCCCCAAAAGCTAACGTATATGGTTTACTAGTCACAGTGCTCCAAGAAACAAGAAGTAAATGTCTCTGTGACAATTTTATGTTCTGTTAACAAATATGCTGTGTTTTTTGTTCTATGACCAGTGCGAGGCCTTTCTGTTTGTAAGAATTATTAGGGGAATGTAATAAAAGTCGGTAACTGAAAAACTATTAGCAATATGAAAAGTTATGCCTTTGCACACACAAATTTAGCTTTGTGCAAATTTAATATAGCTTTTGCGAACCCGGAAACTGTTTAGCCACCACTTCCGACAGTGGAAGACCATTTGCGAATTTTATAGTTTGCTCCAATGTGCAGTAAATGTAATAAAACTTCTTACTGAAAAAGTTATGTTTGCTCCAAAAGATTATGACGCCTTCAAGCACTTCATAAGAGTGCGCAATTAAAATTCGCAATGCAATAACAGTTTAAGGAACGACATTACATTGCGAGATTTGCATTTTTATCCTTATTGGTGTGAATTGTTTTTCTCTTTGTGACTTTAATTACATCCTCCCCTATGTCTCCAATATTCCACATTCAATCTTGTGGTTATTTATCACTGTTATTAGTAGAAAATAGCTAAACAGGTATACATTGCATTTAATTATTAGTTTGAAATATTTTATTTGATTTTCACATTAAACAAATAGAATCAATAGACAGCAAATATTATGCAGAAGAAGAGACTAAACGGTACAGTCGACTAAATAGTATGTTATTGTCAAAAAAGTATACCATATTAGAAAATTAACAAGAGCTAACAAAAATTAACTTACTAACTAAGTCAGTGGATGCAAATATAATAAAACAAAGAAAGAAAAAGCCCATTAATAATCTGGAATGTCGGATAGATCTTTTACAGTTGAAGAAACCGCATAATATGATCACCAGTTTTAGAGTTGCATATTTCAAAATAAGGAGACCAAATCTGCCTAAAAAAATCTTTAGAATCACTTCCTTGAGATTTAATAATTAAGGCTTCTTGCCAGCAAAGCTGATTCATATAAGAAATGGTGTCCGATAATGAGGGGGGGTTCCTTATGAAGCCAAAAATTAAGTAAAGCTTTCCTGGAAGCAGTTAAAAAATAAGTAGTAAGTAATTCATTTTCATGGGAGATAGACATTGACTTAGAAGTTGTAGAAAACATATTATTATCTAGATGCAGTAATGCAAGACCTGGAGACAATTTAAATTTTATCTTCAATCTTGTATTCAAAAAACTAGTGACTTCCTTCCAAAATAAATTAATCTTTGGACAGGACCATAAGTAATGGAAAAGTGAAACATTAGTCTCATCACATTTAGGGCAAAATGATAGGGGAGCATTAGAAATACTTTTAGAAAACATTTTCCCATAGCCTAAATGGATAAGCTTAAAATGCTGAACTCTCCAACTCTCTGCTAGAATTAATTTATTATAATTATAAATAGATTTCACCAAGTCTAAGGGAGATACTTGAGTTTGCAAAAACTCAGACCATTTGATGGAAGAATTTGATAATGGGTGTGAGTCTATACTATATTTTAGATAAAGAGCCAATAGAAATTGAACAAGGGAGTTCCATAAATCCTGCCAATTCATCTGCTAGTTTATGGTCAGCTAAAACCAGATTGTTGTTGTTATGGAGCAGAGAAAGACCACACTGACAAGCCAAATAATAGTATCTATCAGCATCATGAAGCTTATATTCTTCTTTAAGCTTTGACCAAGACATTAGGGTTTTTGTAAGAGGGTCAAAAATGTCTTTTACTAAAACTAATAAGTTTCTCTTAAAAGAAAATAAAAAGGAGTCAGACTTTTGATAATCTGAGGGTTTGAGTAACAGTTTAGCTGGCATGAAAGGGGTTTCCGTATAACTATACCCATGTCGAGAAAATAAATGTTTCCACACAAAAATGGAATGACGATCCAAAGCAACTCGATATTGGACACGTATTTATACCATGATTACTAGCATCACAGGGCTCACTTTAACTAAGCTTCCTGCAGTGGCACTGCTTCACGGCAGAGTCACTGGATGTAATAAATTTGTGAAAAAATTGATATGCCGTATTTTTTCGGCCGCCAAACAAATTATAGCTAAAGCTTGGAAAACGCCTACTCTTGATATTTCTTTGGTTAAGTCCAGATTGGATGGTTACATGGTGATGGAGAAGCTTACCATGCTAGCTAGTGACGAGATTGAAACTTTTCATGGGATCTGGGATCCGTGGCTCCGATATAGGGGACTTACTATATGACTCCAGTCCCATTGCCCTTTCTTAGAAAATACAGCCCTTGACCTATATATCTCCTTCCCTATATCATGCCTATACAATGTATACCACCACAGCTGTTACTACTCTGAGACGGTTCACTGTAAGAGTTGAGATGGTATTTTGTCTTTTTTTCTTTTTCTCCCTTGCCTTTTTTCTTTTTTTTTTTTTTCCTTCTATCTTTCCTGTCCCTTATTTTTCTTCTTCCTTCCATGACATGGGAAATTTCTTAGGGCAACTGTTCCATTATGGCAATGTTGACTTGATATGCGGACTCTGTACTGATGTGATGTGTATTTCTGTTTATACTACATTTCTGTTGGATATTGTCATACTGCCAAATGTCAAAATTTTTTGTTTTTTCTCTCTCTTTTCATTGCCCTTTTTTTTTGCTTTTTGTATTTCCTTGAAATTTGAATAAAGATTATTTTCAAAAAAAAAAAAAAAATGGAATCACGATAGAGAGGATTTCTCTTAAAATCACAAGGAACCTTGCCCCATTTGCTATGTAAAACAGATAAAATATCAAAGAAGGGTTCTTGAAAGATCTCAATGTCAGGATTTGTAAACTTATTACCTAGAGAGATCCACTCAATAAGATATCTGGTGAGGGCTGATAAATTAAAAGCTCTGAAATCAGGAAGGTTTAATCCTCCAAGTTTAACTGGAGCTCTCAATTTATAGAGGGCAATTTTTGCCTTTTTACCATTCCAAATAAATTTAGTTAAAGCGGAGTCAAGTTTCTTAATATCACAATGCCTTACAAGCAAAGGAAGATTAATTAATGGATATATTAGCTTGGGAAATATTAAGGATTTAAAAAAGAGTGATCGTCCCTTAATATTAAGGGGAGAATTGGCCCATTTTTCACACATGGAAAAAACCTTTTGACAGGCTGGGGTAATATTCAAAGAATATAAATTATTAAGATCTGAAGGAATTATTAATCCTAAGTATTTGATTTGATTCTTTGGGTTTTTAAGTTGAAATTTCTTAAGGAGTGAATTAGAAAAAGAACCATAAATATTCATTATTTCTGATTTCTCAACATTAATTTTGTAACCAGACAAAGATTGAAATTCTTTAAATAGATCAAAAGCAACCTTAAGTGAAGACTCAGGATTCTTTAATATTTATAATAAATCATCGGCATAGGCTAATACCTTGGATGTCTACTATTGATAGAAATTCCCTTAATTAACTTGGATTGATCCAGGGAACAGAGTAACGGTTCTAAAGCAATATTAGATAAAAGGGGCGACAAAGGACAGCCCTGTCTCGTCCCTTTAAATATTTCAAAAGGTGGCGACCTAGCTCCCCCCAAAATTACTTGTGTTCTAGGATTTTTGTAAAGATATTTAATATATTGGAAGAAGGGGCCCGTGATACCGAATTTTTTAAGGCAAAAAAATAGATGTTCCCAAGTAATATTATCAAACGCCTTCTCAGCATCAATATTAAGAATAGAGCTAGGGATTTTGTGTTGTTTGGCGTAATATATGATATGAATTAGAGTTCTAATATTCTTCACTCCTGCTCTATTTTTAATAAAACCATTTTGGGCCTCGGAAATTATAGAGGGTAGAATTAAAGAAAGTCTATCAGCAAGGACCTTAGATAATATCTTGATATCTTGATTTAAAAGTGAAATAGGCCTATAAGAGGAAGGAAGGGATGGATCTTTTTGTTTTTTTGGGATGACTCTAAGGTTTGAAATTTCACTAGAAGGTAGACTTTTTCCAAGAAATAAGATATCATTAAACAAATTTGTTAGAAAAGGTGATATTTTATCCTTCATAATTTTGTAAAAAGAGGGAGTAAGGCCATCAGGGCCACCTGCCTTTGCTGTTTTCAGATTCTTAATAATAGTGGACACTTCCTCTGTGGTAATTGGACTATTAAGCTTTTCTAACTGAATTTTCGAAACCTGGGGGATTTTGCAATTTTCAAAGAAATTCTCCATTTTCTCAGAATTAATTTTTGGATTAGAGTATAGATCCTTATAATAATCCTTAAAAATGCCTACAATTTTATTGGGATCATTTGTTAGCTGGTTATGAATATCTTTAATCTTGATAAGTTTAGCCTGTTTATTTTCAGCCTTAGTGAGATTAAAGAGTAGGTTATTTGCTTTGTTACTCAAATTATTAATCCTAGCCTGCGAAAAAGATGTAAAAAAGTTTTGCCTCACTTTGATCCAAACTTTAAGTTCATTCAAAATATTCTTATATTTTTGAGCATTTTCAAATGAAGGATGTTGTTTAAATCTAATATAAGAGACACTTTGTTTTTTACTCAGTTAAAGAAAATTTTTGTGTACTTTTTTAAAGAAGTGGGATTTAAATGAGGATATTTCCCCTCTAGCCAATGCCTTCCAAGTTTCCCATAATAAGGAAGGGTCTTTTAAGTGTATTTTGTTTTCCTTGAAAAACAAATCCCATCTATTACGTAGCATCTCTATGAAGTCGGGATTGTCCTTAAGCAAATCTGGAAAAGACCAAGAGACAAAATTTCTGGGAGCAGGTGAAGTGGAGACCACCAATGAAATTTGCGCATGGTCTGAGATGTTAATATTTCCTATATGTTTCAATAGTTCTATTGATTAGATTATTGGAAATTAGAAAATAGTCTATTCTTGTACCAACATGATGAGCAGATGAGAAAAAGGTGAAGTCTTTTTCGGCAGGGTGAAAAAGTCTCCAAGCATTGTTAAAGTTAGTATCTCTGCAAAAATGATGTAGGAGCATAGACTTTTTACAAGGATTATTCAATTTCCAATCTGATCTGTCCAAAGAACTAAGAAAGGACTCATTCAAGTCCCCTGCCAGAATTAAATTAGTAGCAGGGAGTAAAGAAATTTGTGTTTTAAGCCAATTGAAAAATTCTAGTTTAGTACTATTTGGAGCATACACCGAACACAAGTGCCACACAACATCGTTAATGAGTACTTCGGTATAAATAAATCTGCCAAACTCATCCTCAATTGACTTTGTTATAGCAACATTCAAGTTACGGTGGAATAAAATAGCTACTCCACATTTTTTATTAACAGCAGGAGAAAAGGCTATTTCACCAACCCAATCTTCTTTCAACCAGGTATTTTCTGAACCATTTAGATGTGTTTCTTGTAAAAATGCTATGTCGCATTTGGTTTTCTTTAAATTTCTGAGTATGCTCTTTCTTTTAGAAAAGTGATTCAATCCATTAACATTCCAGGAAACAAAGGACAGAGAATTTAATCTAGATGAGAACGCTAACCTGAAAGATGAGCTCGGGCAGATTTAAATAAAATAATACATATTTGGTTGCATCCACTGGTAAAAACAAAACAAAGCAAACACTATTGATCAACAACAACATATGGAACTGAAAAATAGTGAGCTATAAATCCTAATAACAGATTAG
This sequence comes from Xenopus petersii, assembly GCA_038501925.1. Classification (NCBI taxonomy): domain Eukaryota; kingdom Metazoa; phylum Chordata; class Amphibia; order Anura; family Pipidae; genus Xenopus; species Xenopus petersii. The sequence goes on from CM076682.1 coordinate 102,802,145, forward strand.
ATGTATATAGTAATAGAGCACTTCCTTTTTTCCCTAAGGATGGAAAGCTAAAAACTCTCTCTCTATGAGATGAGTTAAACAGAGAACAGAACACCCGCTAAAGGGTCATATTGAAGAACAATAAGCTCCCTTAAAGAGTCAAGTATCGGAGATCATTTCTTCTTCACTGGAGTGTGGAAGACTGCCAGATCTAGGAGGGAGTGGAGATCTTGATCTGGACCTAGACTTGGTCTGCACTTGAGTAACTTTTAAGTCATTTGATAATTTAGTTTGTCGGGGAATATCATATCTCCTCCATCTCTGATCTTTTGGGGGAGGGCCACTCTTTGAGTTAGTTACTGAAGCAAAATTTCCGCTGTTTTTCTTTTCCAGATGAGAAGTAAAAGTATGTGCCTCTCCAGGATCACCAAAAATTCTGGCACCAGAAGGCAGAAAAATCTTTAGTTTAGCTGGATACATCAATGAGAAAGTGATATGTAGATTAACCAATAATTGGCAAGTTTTGGAAAATTCCTTTCGCTTTTGAGACAGAAGCAATGAGTAGTCTTGAAATATCAAAATTTTATTTCCATCAACATCAAGTGTATTAAATTTTTTGTAAGCTTGAAATAGTCTATTTTTATCTGAATAGTCCAAGTATTTGACTATTACAGCTCTTGGTCTCATGGGTTGGAGATCCCTAGGTGGACCAATCCTGTGAAGTCTCTCTATTTTGAAATTTTGACAGTCCTGAGGAAGACCAAGTTTGAGGGGAATCGTTTTAGAAATCAACGAGTTTAGTGAGTCGTTTTGGAAAGATTCAGGTATATTTATAAATCTAAGATTGTTTCTCCTAGATCTATTTTCCAAGTCATCCAATTTCATTTTAAGTTCTTGGTTTTGTTTCTCTAACGAGTCCAACTTGGATGAAGAATCAATCATATCGTCTTGGAGTTGAGAAACCACATCTTCAATCTCGCCAAATCGTTTATCATGTGTAGAGAGTTTCTCTGAGATGTTGGTTATTTTAATCTGTATTTTGTCCATGGCCTTAGCAATTGAAGACTCTATGACCGGATTAATGAGTCTGGCTACTTCAGCCGCAATAAGAGAGTAGTCATCCGATAAGGCTCATCTGAGAGAAGCAGGTTTTTGAGATAACGAAGTATTGTTAGTATCTGAATCCTGCTGCTTTCCGAATTTCCTGTTAGCCTTTTCATATGTTCTGCCATTAGCTTTAGACATTTTGGTTATGTTTCCCCCTTGTTGTTTTTTTTTTTTTTTAATTTTTTTTTTTTCTTTCTTTTTTAATTTTTCTTTTTTCTTTTTTTTAATATATATATATTTTTCCCTTTTAAACTCTTTTTTATTTCTTTTTAAATGTTTCACTTTTTGTATTTTTCTTTATCCTCCACTTTTTATTTTCCTTCTTCTTTTTATTATCACAAAGGAGAAGTTATCAACCACTTTCTAGGGATCGAAATGCCTGTTGCAAGTATTGCAGGAAAAGGCGGTCTTTTCTTTAAGTGAAATCAATGACTGTCCCTTAATAAAAGCAGCGTAGGCAAGATCAATAGCAAAGCAAACAAGTCAGCCAGAGGCCCTGACTAAAGAAATCCTTATTGTCTCAGCGTCTCAGCAGCTAGACCCCAGAAACCATTTTGTATCTTCTCTTCCTATTTTAAATCAGGCTCCAAGAGTTTTACTGAAACAAATGTATCTAATATGTAACAAACTGCTCTGTCAAAGTCATTGGCCCAAAACAAACTTGCCAGGAAGAAAAAATTTCGGGTTTAATTTTAGGCAGTAACTCCCACAGCACAGCACAATAGTAACAGTAGCAGTAGCAAATCCTGAGGTAAATTAAATGGACTCCGCTCCAAACTCTGTATTAAAGGTCCAGGCAGCCTCATCTTGCTTACCACAGACCTTTCGGCAAACTAAGCGAACAGCCGAAAATAAACTGCCTGGCAGACCGAGCAACCAAGCAGACCGCTGAGCAGTGAGAAGGTTTCACCACACGGGAACTATAACAGCCATGTTGAGTCCTGAGGTGCTTAATGCGGGCACCACCACAAAATTTGCGCAGAGAGCAGCCCCTGAGTGATGCCAAATAGCTCAGTATGGCAGAAAAGGCCGGGTAATATAGGTTAAATCAAGGACCCAAGACTATCATGAAAGTCAGCCAGCAACCTTGACTCAATTAAAAGCTATTGCTTCAGTGTCTCAGCTGTCAGTCCGGAGCTGCTATCTTGTATCTTTTCCTTATCAGATTGAGACCCGCAAATTAGTTTCAAAAGTACTTGATACAATGTATCCTTAAACAAAGCTGGCAGTTCACAGACACACTCGCCGAGCAGAGCGAGTGTCAAGCAGGCCTTTCAGCAGTGACAGAAATAGCACCGCACGGGAACAAAATGGAGTAAGCAGGTCCTGAGGTAATACGAACAGACACTTTGCAAAGTCCGTGCAGAACCGAGCGACAAGAAGACAGCCTCTCCTCACCTTTCGGATCAAACTCTGATACTGGGGACCAGTAGAGGTTTGTTTCGGGAGGGAAAGTAGATTTTAATGGCAGATTATTGACCCGAAGTAGCAGGAGCTCTATCCCCGTCCTCCCATCTCCTCGGGCGCCAAACCGGAAGTCTCGCATTTAATTATTGATAGTAATGACTTGCACTGTGTTGAGCTACAAGTTAAGACCTAACTTTCCATTTATATTTACTATTTTTCCAGTGGTTTTTTTTGTATTTTGTAAGAAATTATTACCATGTTAAGCAGTCATATTTACTTATATTAGTTAGTTAGTTAAAAAAAGTGAATCAGAGAGTTCAAGGCAGTGGTAAGCAAATACGGTAATAAGCTATATTATATATGTTGTGCTGTCTTTTTCAACTGTGATAACAGTCTGCCAGTGATATCCCTCCCCACTCTATTCATTTCTATCCATAAAGTCTGATTAATCAATGAGTGAAAGTGAGTGTTCAACTTTGATAAACTCTCTTTAAAATCCCAAAGAACTGAATTGAGAGTGGAGAAATTTCATTTGCAGACTTGCAAGAGGTAAATTTGCTTTTTAGAAAATATAGCCCTTTATATGAATGAGATAGTTCACATTAAAATTTAGTATGTTGTAGACAGTGGCTTTCTAAGACAGTTTTGCAAATGGTTTTTTCGTTTTTTATTTTTTTCTGGTTATTGATTTATTCAGCTTTTTGTTCAGCCTCTCTCCAGTTTTTAATTTCAGTGGTTACCTGTTTGCATAGAGTCCAGTTTACCTTAGCAAACAGGCAGTGGTTTGAATAAGGGATTGAAATTAATAGGGCCTCAACAGAATGATTGATGGTTTAAAAAGTAACAAGAAAAATAAAATTGTAGCTTTGTGAACCAGTAATTTTTTGGTTTCCAGGCTTAGTGACCCCCATTTGAAAGCTGGCAAGAAGCAAAAGATGAAGGCACAAAATCTTAAAGCTATAACTTTTTAAAAAATTGAAAATTGAAAACTTGTTAATAACAGAACAAATGGCATAATAAGACTTAACTTAAAGGTGAACCGCCCCTTTAATGTTTCATGGGTATATCTTTGAAGGTAGAGATTCTGACATTCTGTAGAATCCCTTTGTATACAAACTTTTGGAAAATGTTTGAAAGTTATTTTAAGCTACACTGGTGCAGAGTTGGTTATTTGTCTTACATAAGTATGGTGATATCAAGGATTAGGTAGGGGGCGCTGTGGAGACTGAAGGGAGAGGACGAGTCCTTAAGGCAGGAGCTGTATGTGCCTAGGGAACACTTGAAGGGAAAGCAGGAACAGGTTGATGAGGGCGAAGATCAGGACTGGACTGGACTAGGCAGGAAGAAGAGGGTGACGACTCAACAGGAACAGACTGGACGGGCAGGAGTGGAACAGGAACAGACTGAATGGGACAGGACGGTGCGGGCGTAGATCAGATCAAACTGGGAATAGAGTGCAGAGGGAGACTGGAGCGGATAGCAAGACAGGAGCAGAAGGAGATTAGAGTGGATAGCAGAAGGAGACTAGAGTGGATAGCAAGAGAGGACTGGAGCAAGAGCAAGAGAGGACTGGAGCAAGATAGCAAGAGAGGGACAAGGTACAAGGCAGGGTCAGAAAGCAAGAATCAGGAACAGGCGAGACAAGGTCGGTACAAGGTGAAGTCAGGGCAAGGTACAAGGTGGAACAGGAAGCAGAAATCAGGAACAAGCAAGGCAGGGTAGAATCAAGGTCAAGGGTGGGAATGTACAAGATAAGGTAAAGCAGGACAAGACAAGGACAGGCAGACAAAGGCAAGGATGAATAATAAGGGAAATGGGGCAAGAGCTAGCACTACCTAGTTAGGGGCGCTGACACAGTACTAGGAAAACCATGCAATGCTCTGGCAAGGAGTGGTCTAAGTGCTGCCCTTAAATAGGGAAGAGTCAGCTCGGATTGGCTGATTAAACTAGGCAGCAGCTGGGTTGGGGCTATAGATGCCAAACAGGCTGCAGCTGAGCTGGGGCTGCAGAGGCCAGGTTACACATAGCAAGCACCCCTACAGGCTGCTCACCTGGCCAAATGGTTAAGGTATTGAGCCAGAAACCCAAAGGTCCCCGGCTCAAATCCCAGCAATACCTGACAGGTGAGACAGGTACAATATTCCTATAAACTCTAAATCAGGGTTCCACAACCTTTTTTTCATCTGTGAGCCACATTCAGATGTACAAATTGTTGAGGAGCAGCACAAGCAAGAAAAATGTGGTGCAAAACAAGGGCTGTGATTGGCTATTTGGTAGCCCCTGTGTGTACTGGCAGCTACAAGAGGCTCTGTTTAGCAGTACACATTGATTTTACGCAACCAAAACTTACCTCCAAACAAGTAATTAAAATATAAGCACCTGCTTTGAGGGACACTGCGAGCAACATCCAAGGTGTTGGTAGGCAACAAAATAAAAGGAGAGTAAATGGATATAGCCCAGAAAATTCAAGTGGCTTAACCAAAACCAGAGTAACCAGTATTGTTATGGAATCTAATGTGAATACTGGAATATAGATTACAGAGTAGTTGTGTTTGGAGACCCAAGAGAAGGCTTAGATAGGAAATAACTTTAGTCACAGTCTTAGGAGTGTAAGAACAGAAGCATCTATATAACACACATTATACGTTAAAAGCAATTACATTTAATAAAGTTCTATTTATTGGTATTTCATCCCAAATCTTAAAAATAAATCTAACTCACAAATTTGCTATTTTGCACATACCACTGATTGAGCTTTGGCCACAAACTAACCTATTTTCCAGTATCAATGGGATGTTCTTGTATGTAAAATCAAGTCCAGACTGAGCTTCAAAATGGGCCCAGGCATAGCAAATACACAGAGGGACAAACAGTCCCCCACATGCCCAACAAATAGTGACTGTGGATGGCATCTTATAGCAGCCCCTCTGTCATTTGCCAGAATCGACCAAAAACTCAAATCAAAACTCTCTAGATTTTATTTATGAAGGGGCTGTTATTGTTCATGTTAAACAGGTACTCCTAGGGGAAGGGCTAATATAATATATATATAATTTGCTACTGAATATACATAACATATCTATGGAACGACCATCATTAGGGACACGGCTATTTCTCACTCAGACTGTAACCCTTTGACTTTTTGTTCTCAGTCCATATGCCAAACACATTGTATTGAAAACATTCAGTTCCTTTTGAGTTAATTGTGTCAGACTGGATACATGCCCAGAACATTAGCTTCTTCTGTCACTCCAGCTAAGGAACTGAAATGCTAAACATCAGCCCTTTTCTAGGGGCCTTCCTTGGGTCAACATTAGCTTAAAGTAGTTGAGAGGCATTATGGGAGTTCTAGATTAATAAAATTGTAGCTCATTTATTTTAGGATAGAGTCCATTATTTCCTCTGTAGCTGGATCAACAGAACATCAAAAGCTACAGTCAATCATAATCTATAAAGATCCAGTTTTGAGTAAAACTCTTTCTTTCTTTAATTAATCTTTTTAGATTGTCATCCCTGGGAATGGAAGTAAAATCTCATCTCATCTAGCAAATCTCATGTGTTGTTACCCGTGTGCCAGATTGAAATGTAAATGTTTTTTTGGAGAGCAACATAATCATGAAAACAGTTCCTGGCTGTGCCAGATATGGCCTGTGATTGGCTATTGCTAGCCCATATGTGGATTGGCAGCCTACAGGAGGCTCTGTTAGGCAGTACACTTGGAAGCCTATTTATCATACTAAGTAAAACATTGGAGAAAGACATCGCCGGTGATGTTGCCCATAGCAACCAATCAGCAATTTGATTTCAACAATCACCTACAAGTAAGAAGACAAAAGCTAAGATCTGATTGTTTGCTATGGGCAATATCACCATTTTCTTCAATGTTTTATACAGCATGATGAATAGGCCCCTTGGTTTTAATGCTATTAAGCTTGCTGTCAAGACATAAATTCAAAAATAAACACTTGCTTTGTGGTTGGTGAATAACATGTTGCTTGAGAGTCACTGGTTGGGGATCACTGACACACAACTCCTAAAGTAGATTACCACCCCAGGGCTGAAAAAGTGGCATTGTCTACAGCACTAATAATTCAGGTTTTCAAGAATATTTATTGCCAAGTGCTTTAATTTTACATGCTTTTGTAATTTTGTTTAAGTTACTTTTTGTTTTATTTTTTAATGTTAACTTTTGATGGAAAACTGGCAATTTACAGTCATTTTTCTTTTAATTGTGACAGTTTTGTGGGCTTATATATCTATTTTTCCTTTTTATGATAAACATTAACGTCAAAGGCTTAAGTTAAAGTAAGTCCTAAGAAATTAAATTACAAAATGTTTAAATGTTTGGTTCCAAGACTGGAATACACGAGAGTCCACACAATTGCTCAGCTCCCAGATTTGGTTTATGTAGGTTATCACTGAGTAAAGCACTTTGCCTGAGCCATTGAATTGGCTGTATGATGTATAATAAGTTCTTCATGACCCCATATGCTGCTGTTCTGATTTGTTTTTAATTTATATGACTCATATGCAGCCTGCGGTCTCTAAACACTTGATTGAAAGACATGATAGTAAAGCTTGTATTACAGTTCAGGTAATTGACAGAGTTGTAACAGATATACGCAAGGGTGATATTGACATTTCCCTCTTAAGGAAAGAAGCCTACTGGATCTATAAGTTAAATACGGTGACCCCACATGGGTTGAACAGAGAATGGGAATTGACATGTTTCATTGATCGTTAATTTAGTTTATTATTTGGATTTATTATATTTTCCCTTTCTTTATTTAGTATTTTTTCCGTATTTTTTCCGTATTCAATCATTATTATTTATTTTTACAAATTTATTATTTTTTCAGATTTATATATATATATTTTTTCATATATATTTTTTCATATATTTTTTCTTTTTTTCATATTTTTCCTTTTCTCACCTTTTGCGTGTATTATATCATATATTCCTTGCATGCATTTTATATACATTTTTCTCTGCTTGTATCATTCCCAGCTGCTTGCTCGCTTGCTGTGTTTCCTGTCTACTTGTTAGAGATGTTTTGAATAATCTTCTGGTTGATATATTGTTTGAACATGTTTAATATTCCAATTTTTTCAACTTTATATGACAGGTGCTATTAGCACACCCTCACTTAATATTCATATTATATTATAGATATATTTTTCAGATTTTTGTTACTTTTCTATTATTATTTTAACACAGTGTACACTCGTTACGTGACTTTTAACATGTTTCCAATGTTCTTAATTGTGAATGTTATTTCAGTGAGGATCCAGCAGGGGGCATTCATGCTTCTGATGAAGTGACCTTGTCGTCACGAAACGCGTCAAGCTTGTTTCCCCTGCCCGCTATTTTTAATACGTTCAATAAAGATGGATTTGTTTTATACGACTTTGGTTCACACGTGTTAATGTCAATCGCTGGTGTCGGCAACCCCTATTCCCTGGTTTATGTAGGTTATCTTATCACTGAGTAAAGCACTTTGCCTGAGCAATTGAATTAGCTGTATGATGTATAATAAGTTCTTCATGACCCCATATGCTGCTGTTCTGATTTGTTTTTAATTTATATGACTCATATGCAGCATCACCTGAAAAGAAATTAGGCAAAGAACGCACGGCGTATGGAAATTTAATGTATTACTGTGTGCAGAGTCTTCATTTAGAAAATGTGTCAGATCAAGCTGCTATTGCCTACTGAGTTAATATATGAATCATACCAAGAAACATGAAATTAAGTTAAACACAGGAACTGAAGTGCTCTGGTCTGCGTAATTCATAACCTATGTCTGTAGCCAAGCTGTCCTCTTCAAAACCCCTATAATAAACCAACTAATTGAAATTCTGCTTTTGAAGATAGTGCTGCCAACATGCACTCCTCTTTAGCGCCAAGCACATGAACTTTCAGGAATGGCTCATGTTTGATGTTTTATTTATCTTTTATTTAGCAGCTTGATTTCCATTATGTGAAAAGCAGCACTTGTAACACTGGATGCTCTATAAATAGGTTAGGCATAGGCAAAATCCCACTGCCTCGATTACCTCTCCTGGTAAGCACTAACCACTTTGAGCCCAGCGGGAAAGAACTGCAAGGAAAACATGAGTCACAGCATAGATATTCTAGAGAATCATGAAATTAAGTATTAACAGTAGATAAAACTATATTTTACCAAAAACTTTGTAACAACACTCAAAATGTTTTTCAGTTGTATTACTCATATTATTTACTTTTTAATCGGTGGTTCACCGTAACGTTAACTTATAGAATGGCTAATTCTAACAACTTTTCAACTGACTTTAATTTTTTTGTCTTTTATATATAATAACCAAATGATCTATACGGCTACAAATGTATTGTTATTGCTACTTTGTATTACTCGTCTTTCTATTCAGGCCCTCTCCCATTCATATTCATGTCTCCTATTCAAATCAATGAATGGTTGCCAGGGTAATTTGGACCCTAACCAGGTTGCTGAAATTGCTGAATAAAAATCTAAATTACTAAAAAAAAATGAAAACCAATTGCAAATTGGCTCCGAATATCAATTTCTACATCATACTTAAAGTTAACTAAAAGGTAAGCAACCCATTTATTAGTTCTTACCTTTCCAGCTTCCATTTTAAAATGCTACTACTTATCAGGAGTCACTGACAAGTGATCAAGAAAATGTTGCCCTGTGAGTCTACAGTTTAATTTTCTAAATTAGAATTTAATCTAAATGATACTTTACATTATTATATATATATTGGATAAAATCAAAATCCTTAATCAAGCCAATTCATTATCATAACTGCACGTGCAGAAAAAAGTCTACAAAAAGGTAATTTCAAAATTAATTAAACCCAATCAGATAGTTTTGCCTCCAGTAAGGAATAATTATATGTTAGTTGGGATCAAGTACAAGGTACTTTTATTACTGATGAGAAAAAAAAATTTAAGTGTTTGCTTAAACTGGAGTCTATGGCAGATGGCCTTCTGTAATTTGGAGTTTTTTGGAAAATTGGTTTCCGGATAATATATCCCATACCGTTACCAGTGATCTTACAAGAGTCTGCAGTCAGTTGGAAAGGTAACTTAAAGCAGTTCCCAGTATTTTCATGAAGAATATGAAAAAGGTCCCACTATTATTCATAACGTAGATGTAAATCAGGCATGTCCAAAGTCAGGCCCGCAGGCCAATTGCGGCCTGTTTTCAAATTTACACCGGCCCTCGGCCTCCCTTATGAAATGAATAATAATGCTGCTGGCCGACACAGTGCAATCAGGAATCACGTAGGTCCATCTCCAGCAGTGAATGATCCTGATCACAAGCTAGCTACCTCGGAATGGATGTCAGGCTGAATGGTCGGCCCTCACACATTTTCACTAAATCACAACGTTTGGACACCCCTGATGTAGATTATTTACATTTTCCTCAGGAAGTGTTATAGCAGACTTTGTTCCTTTTATTCCATAATTCCCATAGACTGATAGTAACTGAGATGCAGCTTGACTTGCTGTCTGTATAGAAATGTGTTTGTTCAAGTATTTGGACTCCAATCATTTAAATCCTCTACATTTGGTTTTAAAAATCCAGGTGTCAGCAGTGTTGATGTGCAAAAGATTGATATGTGTTCTTAAAGGAGAAGGAAAGGCTAAAAGTAAGTAAGCTTTATCAGAAAGGTCTATATAAATACTCCAGTAAACCCTCAAAGTAATTCTGCTCGGAGTCCTCTGTCAAAGAAACATCACATTTCTTTGCTTTTATTGTGTACTCATGGGCTTCTGTATCAGACTTCCTGTTTTCATCTTAAACCTCCAGGGCACGGCCTTGAGCATGCTCAGTTTGTTCCTCTTCCCCTCCCTCCTCCCATCCCTGCTGTAATCTGAGCTCAGAGCTGTAGGTGAGCAGGGAGAGACTCAGGCAGGAAGTGATGTCACACCAGGCTTATATGGCAGCTTCTATCCTGAACAAACAGAGTCAGTGTCTAGAGCTGATTACTCAGGTATGGTAAAGCATTCTGCAGAATAAATATAGTGTTATAGCTTGCACTATTGTGGCTAATCTATTGGCAATAAACTGTCTTGTCTTCTCCTTTAACTACCACTGACACACAAGTTGTCAGAGACATTCAAATTTAATAAGGAATGCACATTATGTTAGGCTGCCAGTGGATGGTAGAGGGATTAATAAAGCTTTAAATGAATTGTTGAAATGTGATTTGGCCTTTCCTTTCATTATCAATGCCTACACCAAGATCACTTATCAATGCATTTTCACCGCTCCATTAAATTAAAGGAAATAAAGTATAACTGCATTTTTACTTTAGCGTGACATAATATGGAACAGTTACTACCTCAGGGTGCATACACAAAACTAGCTGAGGCAAGCTGCAAAAAGCAGGTCTATTTGTGGCCATTTCTTGCACTTTGCACCTAGAAAATTTCTGATGAATGAGGCCCTGTTATGCTTGTAAAATAATCTCTTTGTTATCCTTGAAATACACTGTCCTGGAAGAAGACTTTTCTGTAGAAATAACATTTTTACTAAGCTGTTGAACTACTTGAAATGATCTCTTAGCAGATTTCAGGAGCGAGATTGCCTGGTTGTTGGCTATGTGTCTACTATACGTGCAGCTACAGCTGTAGCAACCCAGCAATTGCTGCCACTGAAGTTTGCCAGATGGTAATGTCAAGCTGCTCTCCAACCTAAGACATCGGGTCCTGGAAATGATGCCAGAAGCATTTTTTAATGAACTTTATCCCACTTAGCACCTTCCCTGCAAATTTCCCTATGTGTAAATGCTTATTCTTGCAAGCTGGAAGGTGAGTAATATGGGAATGCAATTAGGAATTTTCCACTTATAGATTTTTTTGTAAACCAAGTTAATTTTGTTGCTGCAAGTGTGCCTATTAAATCCTAGTGCTAAACTTCACCAGCTATTTTCTCAAATCAACTAATTATAATAATGTATTGAAATCTGTCATGTGGTGCAGTCTCCAAAACTTCTTACAAGCAGAGTTTGCAAATTCAATACAGCTACATAAAAATAGTATATATTCAATTCAATGCAGTAATTGGTGAATTATGACACTTGGGATTACAGTGAAGTGAATATGAACTACTAAGGGATTTACGAGTTAGCTTTTCTGTGTTGGCAAAGGGAAAAAAAACGACCAAACAATAGAACCTTATACCCCATATAACTCTGATTAAGACCTATAAATGTATCAGTTCTACTATATCGACATTACATCACAACTGAACTTATAGCACTGTATATACCAATGTACACTTGAAAAATAGACAATCCAATGCATCTTAAATTCCATTGTATATACTGTAGCATAGTGGTGTCCAAGAACCTCCATGCCATGGATCAGTTATTCATGCTTTTATTTGTTTGATGACCAAGTGTAACTCTTTGGCATGCTAGGTGCTTTCAAAATTGCCACATTGTTTTATATTGGGGAATTACAAGTGGCCCTCATTCATTCCCTTTAACAAGTCTTGCTGGTACTCACCTGCAGATATTCACAGCTGGTGCCTTTTTCATGTAGTCTTTTTTTTTTACTGCATTAAATATTTTTTTAAATGTTTCTGGGATGGTACTCCTTTGAATTAAAAGTTTTTAAATCTGCACACCCACGTGTATATGTGTATTCATCCATCTGGATAACCAGAACTGATGCTTTATTGGATCTAATGATCTCTAACAACCCAGAACACCTGAGTAATAGTAATCATAATATTATCTCATATAACGTTTATTGGAAAAAGTAAATAAACATTGGGCCAACACAGACTCTGAGAGGGTTATTTACTAATGATTTGTCAGGAAAACCATTATATTCTCTCAATGTTGCTAATTTTGAGATTTATTAAAGTGTTCTCGACATCCAACGATAATTTCAGGGTTTTTTCACAAATTGTTAGAGTGTTTTCAAGAAAAGTATAAGTCTTTCAGGGGGTTTATATCTAAAGAAAATGGTGAATTTGGGAAACGTATTGAGATGTATTCATTTTAAGTCAGATACGCCAGATTTGACCTGGCAAGAACCATTGAGTTCTATGGAGGGCTTAGAATACACAAACCTTTTGAGTTTAACCTTAAAATAAATGAAAATATAGACTTTTACCAAGGGAAGCTCTAGAAATAATTTTAGAGTCACAATTTAGGGGAAGTGATGGGAATGTTTGACCCCCCAATTTAAAGGGGAAGTAGTGGTAATGTTTGACCCCCCCCCACAATTGAAAGGAAAGGTGGTGGCAATGTTTGACCCCCCCCCACAATTGAAAGGGAAAGTGATTGCAATGTTCGACCCGCCCCCCCACAATTTAAAGGGGAAGTGATGGGAATGTTTGACCACTCCACATAATATAAAGGGGAAGTGATGTCAACGCTTGACCCCCCAATTTAAACGGGAAGTGACTCTTACCCAGCGTGTGTAAAATCCCATTGCCTGTGTTTCCTCCAGTCAATGGCCACTTACTGACTGGAGCAATGTAAGTTACCAATATCTTTTACACCTTCTTGCCTTTCACAAAGAATTTGTTTGAAAAACTATTCATCTTTACCACAAATAAAGAAAACTTGAAACATTTTGAAGTGTAAGTGTTTAATGAAATATATTAATAAATATTAAACAATACTTTAAACATCCACCAATATGTACTGATGACAAAAGTATCATATTTTAATAAAACCTTAGGCCTAGAGCACATCAAAAGCCCAGTCTGGGCAAACCTTTAGCAACGGTTACTCGGTTGCTGGCAAGCACTTATTTCATGAGACTTGATGCACCTCTACAGCCAAGAAGGGTTGCCACCTTTTCTGGAAAAAAAGACCGGCATTCCTATATTTTTGTGGTTTTGCCCTATGAATAATATTGGCATCAAGCAGCATTTTTACCAGCCAGGTGACAATCTTACAGTCAAGTGAGCATAACAAGGCACAGCTCAGTCTGAACGTAGACATTAGGTAAAAATATAAAACATCACAAGCAATACTTAACATCAATAAAACTTGTAAACATATTTGGTGCCTTTTTCTCGCAGCCACAAATACACAAGGTCAGTGTTGGGCTGCAGAATTAGTAATGATGGTTGGCCCACAAGGGACTAGCCCCCATATGTAATAAAATGCACTAACTTTGCCCAGGAGCAGTAACCCATAGCAACCAATCAGAAGGTAGAATTTATTGTTCCCCTTTTCAAAAGCAAAGATCCTATTGGTTACTATGGGTTACTGCTCCTGGGCAAACTTAGTGCCTTTTATTGCATATGGGGGCTAGTCCCTTGTGGGCCAACCATTATTAAAGTGAATATTAGTACAACATGCAGTCGTCCTTTAAGGCCTTGGACTTGCATTTTGGAAAGCAAAAGAGAAGGTGGACTGGCGGTACCCAGTGAAAAAGCATTAATCCAGCTGCCCTTATGCTCATTGCTGGGCTGCAGACAAAGTGCACAAACATTCAGTTGCCCTATAAGGCTTGGACTTGCATTTTAAAAAGCAAAGGAGAGGGGCTATGAAGGCTGCCATGTCAGTACAACACAAATGTGCCTTTTAACACATACAAATATAACAGGCATACATTTGATAAGCAAACTGCAGTGTTTGAGCACAACACAATGTCAGTATTATCACTGCAGTCATATAGCATTCACATATACATAAAGGTGTTTCAGATTTTCCCAAAGAAAGAGAACTTTGTATGTTTTAAATTTGGATGTAACATTTGCTTCTCAAGTGTGTTTTGTTTCCATAGGCTAACACACAGGTATGGCAACTTGTAATACACAATAAAGATATTATAGCAAATGCACTTAAATGTTACAAGGGATACAGATAGAACACCTACTAGGGCTTTTAAGTGGGCCCACAGACAGGGTCGAACCTCCCCCTCCATATCCCCTTGACCTAGCTGGGTGGGCAGCATGTGGGGGTGGTGGCAGAGATGCAGCGAAATGTCGCCAATGCCCCTTAAAGTCTATGGGCATCAAAAAAATTGTCGCAAAATTATTTTGACGCACACCACCATACAAGTCTATGGGCATCATTTGTGCGGCGAAACAAGGCGAAAAAATTTGCCCATCCCTACTCGGAGCTCCATACAATCCATGATGACCCTTCACAGCTGATAGTTCGAATCCTTGGAGTGGATCCTGCCCACTTCCACTAGCAGCAGCAACTGTCGCAGCATCTACAGAAACAAAACTTTAATTAAAACTATTGCTGGGAAATATTTTTTCAGAAAGATAAGAAGATTGCAATGCTTGAACTTAAATAGAATTTCAAGCACCGGTGTTCTATATCTGTGTTTACGAAAAGAGCTTCTGCAGCAAGTCCAGACACTTTGAGCTTAGTTTTTGTAATTTCAAGAAAATCTTGGTGCTAAGGACTAATGTCTGTTACCAAGATCTTGTATCGCCTTAAACGGAGCTTTGCATTGCAAACTTTGCATACTGCATTTGCATTGCAAATAAGACGTCTTGTCTCCTGTCACCCTCCTCTTCTACGGTGACCATTGATGTGTGTGACCACAGCTGTGTTCAGTGTTGTAACACCTGTTGGGGAAAAATCCAAAGACCAGAGATCACTTGAGGTGAAAGGGTTAACCAAGTTTATTATTTCTATAATAAACATACACAAGCTATGTGGATCCTGTACTCAAGTGAGACAGAAGACAGAACAAAGGATTGACCAGACATTATATACCCTCTGGTACGAAACTTCATGAAGGTAAGGGAATATAAGGAAGTGATTTCAGTGTCCAATTAACTCATATGGGAAAAAGAAAGGAGTAACAATGGGTGAGCTTCAAGGACAATTCACCTAGGTACAAGGATACAAAAACAAAACAGAATACTGATAAGAACCGACTCAGATGTTACACAAGCTTAGGGAAGCCTTGAAACAGTCTCTTGAAGGGCCCCTTGGGCAATATGAAACTGTTCACGCCATTAAGGGGGGCCAAGAATCTGCAAGCCAAGTGTGGCCTGCATAACTTCTCCTCCACACAAGCACCTGGCCTAGGCACACAACAACCTTACTAACCATCCATACTTACAAACACAAGGGGGTATATTTATCAAAGAGTAAAGTTAAAGCTCCCCACAGCCCTCTAGAGTGAAATTCCGCCATTCCGTGTATTTATCAAAGGATGAACTTTTACTTTCATCCATTGATAAAATACTCTTTTAAAAATCCCATACAAATGAATGAAGAGTGGTTGACAGTGGTGATCTCTTTGATAAATATACCCCAAGGTATCATATCATACCCTGAACTGGCCAAGGACTGGTGATGGGGTCCAGCTTGTTCTTCTGAAAAATATAAATAGGACATAGATATAAGAATACTTTGGAAAAAATTAATTGCATGGTTGCATAACAATACTAATAATGTTTACCTTCAGACAGTACCAATGGCCCTCCCCAGTACACAAACTTGCTGCTGAATCACTTGTAAGCCGTATATCTATCAGGGCACACAGCACTTACAGCCAGACCCAGATTTGTGGCCGGGTCACAAAGGCCCAGGCCTAGGGCCAAGCAGTTCGAGGGGAGGGGTAGTGCGGGCACTAGGACCGTGCAGAATAGGGGGGGGCTGGGAAGGAAATCTGGCCCTGCTTACAGCGCTCACACGATCCGCCACCTGCTGCCATAGTTGCCATCTGGCTCCAGTGATCCGAATGGGTCTTCACACCAAAAATTCCATTGTTGCAGCACCTCATCCACTAACACTGTATTCTCCTTACTGGAGAAACATGGATTTTTGGAGGCCAATCCCTCCTCTGCTCCTTGTTCCTCCTCCATCCTCCTGTTGGGTTTTGGGGCTGGTACTGGGGCCCTCCTCTTTACCCCACTACCTGATGGGTGTTGCCCATCATCCTACCCCTCTTCCTGGCCACCCTCCTCCCTACCTACTGGGCTCTCCTCCCCAGGTGACCTCCTGCAATTTTTAAAATTTTGAATTAAAATAGAGTCTATGGGAGATGGCCTTTCATCCAATTTGAAGCTTTCTAATTAACAGGTTTCAAGATAACTGATTTCCCTGTATTATGAAGCCCTAATTCAAGAATTATTTAATTTGCTGTATCACTGTATTGCCTATATATATATATATATATAAAATATATATATATATAAAATATATATATATATTATATATATATATATATATATATATATATATATATATATATATATATACAATTTTACTCTACCTCCTGGTGCCATCTAGTGTGATTTTTCAATATTACAAACTGCTGATTATCTATCATCTATCTACATACATGTATCATATATTATATAGTGAATAAAGTACCCCCTCTTGTAAATTATAAGGATATTATATGTTACAGAGGAGTTTCATGACCCTATAAAAACACGAGGGCGAAGGCCGAGTGTTTTTATACAGGTCATGGAACTCAGAGGTAATTTCTAATAATCTCATATTTTGCAACAGGGGGTACTTTATTTATTAAAATACACAAGTTTCAGTGAGTCATGTGACAGAAATTACATCAGAACTCACCGTTTATAGCTGATGACATCAGAACTCACCATTTATAATGATATAAAGATATTCATGGCTTTTTGTGTATTATATAATCATAACACTAACAATTTTTCAGTGCAGGGTATAGTGAAGGTGAGATTGGGTAGGAAACGTGGTGACCTGTAATGTATTTTGGTAAAAAAGGTAGTGTTCCAAATTTTTAGTTACCTACTAGTCTACTTCTTGGTTTAAATTATGTATAACATGCTATAAGAAGTAAATAGCAGTGATTTTAATTGCACATTTTTAAGAAGCTTTTGAAGGTGATGTAATATTTTGGAGCAAACATAACTTTTTCAGTAAGAAGTTTTATTACATTCATTGCGCATTGGTGCAATCCACAACATTTGCACTTACAGTTTCCGGGTTTGCAAAAGCTATATTATAGTTGCGCACAGCAAAATTTGTTTGCACCTAACTTTTGGCATTGTGAATAGTTTTTCGTTACTGACTTTTATTGCATTCCCCCATCAGTGTAAAGCAGAGTATGATGTGGTCTCTATGTACTTTTAAACATTATGATCTGAATTATGATCTGAATTAACATTCTAGATCTTTTATGGATAAATTTTAAGTTGGTGGATATTTTCTCCTTTTGATTGGCCTGATTTTCTCTCTCTCTCTTTTATATATATATATATATATATATATATATATATATATATATATATATATATATATATATATATACACACACACACATATAAACACTCGCACTCTGAGCCAATCGCAATGTTCTTGCAGATGCTGGGTCACCTAGAACCTATTTCGAGTCAATTGGTGGACTTTGAAAAATCTGAGGTTTTTTTGGGGAAAACTTCAAATCGAATTCGGACCTATTCGATCGAAAACGGACCTATTCGACCAAAAAAAAAAAACTTTGACTTCATTTTAGTTGGTCTTTTTGAATTCAAATTTTGACGTTTTTTCAATTCGAAATTGCACCCTTGGTAAATATGCCCCTACATGTTTCGGATACAAGCCCTTTATCAACATGCTAATAATAATGTTAATAATAATTTCTGCCACATGACTCACTGAAACATATATATTTTAATAAAGCACCCCTTGTTCTGTATGAGGATATTATAAGTTACCTTGGAGTTCCATGACCTGCATATGTTCATAGATCTGCTTGGTGACACAGTACAGGTATGGGAATTCGTTATCCGGAAACGTGCTTTCCAGAAATCTCCTAATTATGGGAAGGCCATCTCCCATAGACTTCATTTTATTCAAATAATTATATGCCATCAGGCCCTGGAGCTTTTTTACATTAATTTTTATTAAAGCTTTATAAATCGTATCCTGTGTCAGCCACTGACTGGGCTGAGCCATCAATGCAGCTATGAGTAATAAAATAAAAACTTGTACTTGATATAATCCTTATTTGGGCAAAACAACCCTGTTAGGTTTAATTTATGTTAATGATCCAAGTTACAGAAAGACCCCTTATCCAGAAAACCCCAGGTCCCAAACATGTGGGATAACAGATCATGCTGAAACTGCAGAATGCTCACTAAATATTAATACAGAATTAATACCAGAGTTTCAATAAAAATTTTAAATTTGTAAATTACCCAGTACAAAAATATATGAGGATTGAAAGAACCGCCATATGCACATTTTCCCAAGCAGTTAACTAAGTCAACTCTATGGGTCATATTTATCAAGGGTTGAATTTCGAATTGAAAAAAAAAATCGAAATTCGAATTCAAAAAGACCAACCAAAATTAAGTCGAATTTTTTTTTTGATCGAATAGGTCAGTTTTTGATCAAATAGGTCCGTATTTGTCCGAATACTTCCCAAAAAAACTTTGATTTTTCAAAGTCCACCAATTGACTCCAAATAGGTTCTAGGAGGTCCCCCATATGGCAGGTTTTAGATGGCGACTGGTCGAAGTCGAATTTTTAAAGGGACAGTACATGATAAATTTCGATATTCTAATCTTCTTCAAATTCGAATTTGAACTATTTCCTAATCGAAGTACAGGAACACAAAAAATAGCACGAAATTCAAATTCTTTTCATTCGAAAATTCACCTCGACCATTGATAAATCTGCCCCTATATCTCTTTATATCTCTTATTCTATATATTGTGTATAGTGTTTAAACTAGCAGACCCTCCTACATATACACTTTATATATATATATATATATATATATATATATATATATATATATATATATATATATATATACATACATATACAAGGATCAGACTCATTCACTATTCTCATTATACTCATTGTATTATTTACTAATCAGCCTTATGCTGCAACATTTATATTCTATGTGTACTGTATATTTTGAGTCGGTCCCTAAACTCAGTAACTGTCAGCTGCACAGAGCATGTGCAGTGAATCATTTGTGGTTGCCTTGGGCTGGTATAGAAACCCATATAATTTACAACATTTTTAGCCTGCTTCTTTAATTTTTAGTTCTCCTTTAATTCTTGGCAGAGTATGATTTAAGAATACTTCTATCATTACTAAGAAATATTCTGTAGCTTACAGGAAATATAGACACCAAAAGGCAAAGTAAGTTATTGTGTGACATAAATGTTTTACACATGTGTATTTATTTCGTGGACAACAATAATTCTGCTCTTAATAAAGCAGAAGAGAGTTCTCATTTATTATCACAAGATGGCAGTATAGTCAAGGCGAATCTTTGGATCAAAGGTTCTTTCATTTTTCTAAAGTATATTAATGATATTCAAAGGAAGTTGTGACTATTAATTTATATTTGATATAATGCAAGCATATTTTAGATTAGTTTTATTGTTCATTATTTGCATTCATCCCTGTCATAGTAGAGCTTTGACAGTTTAACCCTTTCCTTGCTAACAACGCAGACTCTACTATTGTTGGCAAAGAAGTTGCAGAATGCCATAAGCATGCAATCTGCATTTCTCCATTGTTGTTATATAAACAAGAAAAAAGTATTTTGCACAGCAACACCATCACCTCCCACTACCTAGCATCATGGTTGTCCTGTATTAATAGGTACACTGCATGCGATTTACAAGAAGCAGCATGGAAGCAGTAGCGCACAAGTAAAGGAAAGGAGAAGCTTTACCTTCCAAGAATGGAAAATATTGTGAAACACCTTCAGCAAACTTTGCACAACCACTTTGGTCATGTATTAAAATGTTAAAGTAGAAATCGCATAGCTCTCTATTCACTTGGTTATCAAAGAATTAAGGTAGAGCAAACCTCTGAACAATATTTAACAAATTATACTATAGCAGAAGTCTCAGATACTGTAATTGATTATTATTGTAAGTGTAAAGTGAGAAGTTCAGCAAATTTTTTTCCAGAATTCTTGTGCCAAGCAGCATCCATTGCAAGTTGTATGTGATTCGCCGATATGGATGCAAAATAGCAATTGTTCTGGTAAACAGCATGCAAATTGTAGTGCATTCTATAGTCCCTCCATTTGTGTTGGAATATTGTAATTTCTGACATGCACAATTTATAATGACTGATTTACTTAGCCCATGTCACAAGCATCTCAGGAACCCTGGAATTACAGGCAGGTTCAGGTTTACGGAAGTATCCGGGTTTCTATGTTTCAATGCATGCACTTGCTCATAATTCATCAGAGTAGGCTGAAAGGAAATTCAAGTGCTGCCTGAGTATAAGAACTCTTGGCAGTAGATCCTATCCAGAGTTACCTCAAAAGGGCAGGTTATTTATTAAAGACTGTGTTAGAGGAATGTTTTTTACTATGTAGTCAGTTAGGCCTCTGTGTGACCCAAAAAGTGCATTAGTCATCTGTTATTTATTTCTTTTATATTAATTTTTGGTGAAACATTCAAGAATTACAAATGCTGTACTAAGTCCATTGATCTAAAGCCAATGGTGAACGTGTTCAAATGAACCTGTACAGCTACTAGGAATGCACCAAATCCAGGATTTGGTTTGGGATTCGGCCAAGATTCTGCCTTTTTCAACAGGATGATTATTATTAACATGTATTCATATAGCGCCAACATATTGCGTAGCACAGGATTCAGGCAAATTCAAGTGCCTGGCTGAACTGAATGCAAATCAAAATAAATCCCATGGTTTTTTGTCACTCAACCAAGAAAGTAAAAAGATGTTTAGCTATGTGCTGCGCTCCTGGCTCTATTTCCCTCTCATTCCACTAATTTACATATGCAAATTAAGGTTCCAATTCGGTTTGGTATTCAGCCAAATCTTTCACAAAGGATTCAGGATTTGGCTGAATCATAAAATAATGGATTCACAGCATCCCAACAGCTACTCTCTCTAATGTGATAAATAAGCTACATAAACAAAATCCCATATAATGTGTCCTCCACACTACAGGGCACATTTATGTATATATTATTATTTTTTTTTTTTTAGGAAAATAGGTAGGAATTTGTTTCTTTTTATCTGCTTA
Organism: Xenopus petersii; assembly: GCA_038501925.1. Taxonomy (NCBI): domain Eukaryota; kingdom Metazoa; phylum Chordata; class Amphibia; order Anura; family Pipidae; genus Xenopus; species Xenopus petersii. Next base: position 102,823,611 of record CM076682.1, read on the forward strand.
TGTACGTTTTAGTTAATAAAGTGCTATTTTAGAAGATATATTGATAAACAACTCATTTATCTGGCCATAGTAGTACACTACTTTTTAAATTTTTGTGTTGTGAGATGGAATCAGCCTCTAGAGGGGTGCTGTCACTACAAAGAAAAAATTATAATAATAAGTCATTACTATAAGTTGTGTGCAGATAACATACAAGTTGTGTACATTTTTCTGCCAAAGAAGCTATAGTCAAAGAGTTGAGCTGCACCACACAATCTGGGAATGCCTTATTTTGCTGAGAGGTATCAGATGCTATCACTGTAACTAGGCTACAAGCCAGCATTGATCTATGGTATTTGATTCTTTGTCTCCTCCTGACAAACATGTTGAAAGCAACACAGTAGTTACTTAATCATAGCTAAAAGTTCAATGTTAAGGGAAAATGTAATAATAAATAAAGTATGCACAAATATAAAAACTATGAAACTGTAATTTAGATGAAATAAAGATGTTTATTAAGCAAAGGTTCTACATATGTAGATGGTGATATACTGTAGATTAGACCAAAATGTGTTCTCAGTCTTCATGTTGATTGCACAGGCCCCTTTGTGTCAAAAGAATTGGAAATAAGCGCATATGCACAACATGAATGCCATTTATAAGCAAACTCTTACTAGCTTTGTCGCAGCACAGTATTTAGCATGGGCCATCAAATGCATTTGTTTCACTGATACCATTGTCAGAGGTTCCCATATCCTGAACACAAAGAACCCCTTTAGAAAAGACTGTATGTTTGAGACCTTTATCTCAGGGGGCAGGGGGTATTTGTAGACAAAAAGAAGGAAGAAGTATAAGAATTATATAGGAATAAAGTAGACACAATAGATAACAAATAGTGCCTTTCTGATAGGGCGGGAAAAAAATACTGGACTTTCTTAATTGATTGTATGCCCTTCCTATTAATAACATTGACATTAAGTTCAAAATAATTTTTACAGACTAAAATACAAGCCAGTTAAACCTATGCACAAGTAAAATTTATTATACATGTATTTTAATTTAAATGGATGGTAAAGATCAGCTTACTGTATTTTATAAAGTTCATATCAACATTATTTTATACTATATGAATGGTATCTTACCTTACCTACCTTACTTAACTTGGCAAAGGCAAATTTGAATAAATGTTCTATGACTATTAATTTATATAATCTATATCAGGGCTGTCCAACTGCCCCCTCCACACACATGAAAGTCTGCCTGCTGTGTCTGCTTACTATGTGTAAAATGTAAAAGGTATCACTACAGAGATTAATTGCTGCATTGTTTAAACCTCAAATTCAGACTGTAATCCCCTGTATTGTTCACATATCTAATCCCCCCTGCATTGTTTACACCCCAAAACCCTGCATTGTTCACACCTGAGACCCAGATTTAAACTGCCCACATTGTTCACACTCATACAAACTGTTGAATGGGCAGCAGCACTGTGTCACTGTATGTAGTACATTTTAGAGTGGTCCCTGTCTCCTGCTCTGTTCTGCCTTGTGTGTGTCATACTCTGTCTGCCCTATGCTCCTTGGGTATGCTATACTCTTCCTGTCCTATGAACCTTGTGTGTGCCATACTCTGCCCACCCTATGCTCCCTGGTTGTGCCATGCTATGCCTGCCCTATTCTCCTTGGGTGTGTCATACTCTGCCTGTGTGTGCCATGTTTTTCCTTCCCTATGCTCCCTGTGTGTGCCCTGCTCTGCCTGTGGAACATAAGCCTGGTATTTGTTCTGGGGGTTTGTTAGCATTTGACAATTATTGTTAGGGGCCCCCTAAGGTGTTTCATGTGCTGGGGGTGTTGTGTTATCCACAGGGCATATAAGGAGGCATATGGATTTAAGGGTATGTCTTAATATGACAACTTTTTTTCACATATGAGTGATAACTTCAGTGAGCACCAACAATTTGGTTTTTAGGTGTGCTACCACCATTCATGTGGACATGATATTGTGGTAACATGGGTGTGGTTTAAAGAGATACTGACACCAGAAATGTAACTCTTTTTTTACATCTATCATGAAATTGCCTTTGAAAACAACATATAACTTTTCCATAAAGCATTTGCACAATGCTTTTACATTACCAGTCTGATGCCCCATGTTCCTGTATGAGGGGGCTGCCATATTTGTGCAGCAGGAGTCCGTTAGCATTAGAAAGTTTAACTGACAGGCTGAGATGGGACAGTTAGTTTGGCAAAACAGCCAGGTTTAGTAACTTCAACTAACAATTGCTTACAAAAACAAACCTCTCAGCAAAAAACCATCAACATGACCTAAAAAGTCGTAAGATTGCTTACCTGATTCAGTGGGCCAGTGCTCCTGTTCGCTAAAAACTGCATCAACCACAGGTATGTCTGCAGAAGATCCTTGTCACTTTCTTCTTTGGATTCTTCTGTCTTCTTTTATTCCGGCTCGGACAGGTGCATTTGAAGTGGAGCAAAAGCCGAATTTAGAAACAAATAGCCGTCTTTTTCACTCTATTGTAGATAATAAACTTGGCTGTAGCAAGCAATGTCAGTTAGCAGCATCAAGGGCAAACAAGATATTGAGCTGTTTTAAAAAGGGCATTGATTCACAGCAGGAGGGGGTGATTCTTTCACTGTATAGAGCACAGGTAAGGCCCCATCTACAATATGCCGTACAGTTTTGGTCTCCAGTGCTCAAACAGGACAATATTGAATTAGAGAAGGGCAACTAAACTGGTAAAAGGTATGGAAAATTTTAACTATGAGGAAAAACTGGCCAACGGTTTGTTCACACTGGAGATTCCAATAAGGAATGGGCCAATTGGGGTAGCAGAGCAACGGTGGAGAAAGACACAAACTGATCCTGACTTCATCCACTTCAAATTCATGCTCTCCTGCTACAATCAAGCTCTATTATTAGCTAAAGAACAATACTTCTCTTCTTTAATCTCCACTCTGTCCTCTAAACCGCAGCAACTGTTTGCCACATTTAACTCACTCCTATGCCCCACCCCCTCAGCCATGTAACTGCCCAAGATCTTGCTCATTTCTTTAATGAAAAAATCGATCTCATTAGGCTGAGCATACCGTCTGACAACAATTTCAGACTAACGTGCAATCCACTCACGTCCACTTTGCACTCCTTCACCCCTGCAACACTAGATGAAGTTAGTAAACTTCTAGCCTGCTCAATGCCCACAACCTGCTCCTTTGACCCCATGCCCTCTTGCCTCCTCTATCCAATAAGTGATACACTCTCTCCTGCACTTACCCATCTATTAAAACTTTCACTCTCTACTGGTACTTTTCCATCCTTATACAAACAAGCATTAATTACTCCTATCCTCAAATAACCTTCCCTTGATCCCAGCACTCCCGCTAACTATCGTCCAGTTTCCCTTCTTCCATTAACATCAAAATTACTAGAAAGGCTTGTTTACAAACGCCTGATACATCATCTTACTCACAACTCCCTTCTCGACCCCCTGCAATCTGGCTTCCGTCCAACACACTCAATTCACCAAATTAACCAATGATCTTCTACTGGCAAAGTCAAAAGGTTACTATTCCATACTAATCCTTCTAGATCTCGCTGCAGCCTTTGACACAGTTGACCATACTCTCCTCCTAGATATTTTATACTCAGCTGGCATTCTTGACACTGCTCTTTCATGGTTTACATCTTATTTGTCTGACCGTTCCTTTAAAGTTGCCTTCTCTATCTCTTCTTCTACTACGTTTCCTCTCTCTGTCGGAGTTCCTCAAGGCTCTGTTCTAGACCCTTCACTAGGAAAACTTATTCAGTTGTTTGGACTTCAGTATCATCTTTATGCTGATGACACCCAACTCTACTTATCTTCTCCTGATCTTTCTAATTCTGTCTTTTCCCAAGTTACAGACTCTCTGCTGTCTCCTCCTGGATGTCACAGCGCCACATGAAACTGAACCTTTCAAAAACAGAACTCGTTATATTTCCTCCAAGATCTTCTCCTGTCCCTCAGATATCACTCACAGTAAACAACACCACCTTTCATTCCACCGCACAGGCACCCTGCCTAGGAGTTATCTTAGACTCACATCTGTCTTTTTCACCACACATTCAAACACTTGCAAAATCTTGTCGTATTCAACTGCTCAACATTGCCCGAATACGACCATATCTCAGTTCAGAATCAACTAAAACATTGATTCAGTCTCTCATCATCTCCTGCCCTGATTACTGTAACCTACTCCTCGCAGATATTCCAACAAGTCACCTTTCACAACTCCAATCTGTTCTAAATGCGGCTGCTAGACTCATTCATCTATCTCACCGCTCAACATCAGCTGCTCTCATATGCATGTCCCTTCACTGGCTCCCAATCTCCTCTAGAATCAAATTCAAATTACTAACATTCACTTTCAAGGCCCTTAATAATGAAGCCCCTCCCTATACTGTATTTCATTTCTGATCTCTAAATACACTCCTTCACACAACCTTTGCTCTGCTTCTGATCTTTGCTTCACTTCTCCTCTGATCACTTCTGCCCATTCTTGTCTACAAGACTTCTTTCGGGCTTCTGCTTATCTCTGAAACTCTCTGCCTCGAGCTGTCAGACTTTCTCCTTCTTTCCAAACTTTCAAGCTCTCCTTAAAGACCCACTTGTTTAAAGAAGCTTATTCAATGTATCTTAAATAATCAGTCAATGCTGTATCAAAAATCACAAATTGTTGCTAAAATCCTAATGTCTCAATTGTACCCTAACCTTTAGTTTGTAGGGCCCTCTAATCCTATTGTACTCTGTAACCATTGTTTGTTATCCACCATTTATGCCCTGTTTGTTATAACTAAGGTAAAGCACTGCGTATCTTGTTGGCTCTATATAAATAAATGATGATGATGATGTCATTCTGATATTTGAGAAGGGATTACAGTATAAACATGGCAATTATGAAGCACACATTTCAAACATATTTGATTGCTTGTTATGATGAAGAAAGTGGGAAGTTAGACAGCAGTGTTGCAGTAAACAACAGCAGGCTGGCACTCAGATCAAAATAAGCTGTTCTCATGTCTAATTGTAATCAACAACAGAGTATGATAAAGTGCCCCTACTTGGTTGTCCAGATTTTGTAATATGTTTCATGGAAGATTCTCTAAAAGTGGGGTTGCAGAATGTATTAAATTTGATACAGTGCCATGCATACGTTAGCTTTATAATATATTTGTTGGTCTCTGTAATAATGTTTGCACATGTATAGAAAAATGGCTAAATTATTATGTACAGAGGGTGGTTGCTAATGGTGCATTGTCTACTTATAAAAGTAAACATAAGTAGACTATGAAATGTATTCAGCAGTTAATGGCTGGGTGTTGGGGTGTCCATTGTGATAATTGACGCCTTGTTAAAAAGGGATTTCAAGTTTTACAAGTAGAAATTTTACTTGGTAAACATGTCAGAGCTAATTTTTAAAAGCAGGGTGCAAAGTATGAATATCAGACGCAGGCCTGCATTTTTCTCACTTTGCACCCTGATCCACTGTCAGCGCTTTCGGGCATATTCATATTTTGGTTTAAAAGGACCTGGGGGAGGGGGAGAAGCATAGGCCTCCATCCCCTATACATACACTAACCTGCTAATCATTCTATCTGTATATTAGGGAGAACCCTATACCTATTGCAACCAGTTATAACAGAGCTGCTTTGTGCTCACCATCACTGAGCTGAAAAAAAGTGGTTCACACTAAATTTGAATGTTGAAGTTAAAATGCTTTGCCACCAATAGTATGTACACAAATAACTTTCACAGATCAACCAGATTAATAGAGAGACTCATAATGTACAATAATTCACTGGGTCATGAAATGTACCTTGAGAACCATTGAGTAAAATGCTTAGAAGCTTTCTAGGTCTCACAACCAGTAGGGCAAACACAATCATTGATTATTAACATTAAAAAAAACATTAATAAAGCACCCAATATTCCACAGGAAAAGAGGGCAATCCAGAAAACATAGAAAAAGGTAAAGGTGAAAAACATGGAATTGACTAAAATTGATATGGTTACAATGGAGACACCATTTTTAATACATGGAAAGAAAAACTTTATGACTCCTTTTCCTTATTGAGGGTAAGTATGCTAGAATTGAAAGGAATGCCAAAATAGCTAGCCCTAGCACTGCTGCACAGCAACTGAATCTCACATCTGAGATATTGCAGTAAGGCAAAACAGACACACAGCAGGTGATGCTGTTAGAAGCACATGCTACCATTTGTTGTCTGTCTTCTTCTTATTGTCCTGAAATATTCCCCCAGTCTCCAGTTAACACAAATGTTGTGTTCTATCCATCTGTATTTCCTTGATTACCCCTTTGCTTGCTTGTGGTGTGAATGTCTGATGGCCATCAAATGAAAATCAAATTTTTTGTAACAGGGCACCCTCTAACTCCTATGCCCTGGTGCTCTTGCATCCCATTCACCCCCTGTAGCCATATCCCAGAGCATGGCATTACCTTGCCACCAAAACTCCTTTGGGCAGGGCTTTACCGTGTGCATTTATCAGTTGCTTTGTATGTAAATATTGTTAATTAATGAGGGGAGGGTATTGTAAGTAATGTATCAGTGTTTGCAGATGACACAAAACTATGCAGCCCAATTAATTCCATCCCAGGTGTGGCATCCTTGCAACAGGATCTTGACGAACTGGCAATATGGGTGTCTAAGTGGCAGATGAGATTCAATGTTGATAAATGCAAGCTTATGCACCTGGGATGAAAAATATGCAGGCCACTTATACCCTTAATGGGACTGCACTAAGCAAATCCATTATGGAAGAAGACCTTGGAGTCCTTGTAGATGATAAACTTGGATGTAGCATGCAATACCAGTCAGCAGCTTCAAGGGCAAATAAGGTCTTGAGCTGTATTAAAAGGGGCATAGATTTGTAGGAGGAGAGGGCCATTCTTCCACTTTACAAAGCCACATTCCAGTCTCATATAGAAATCAATGCATTGTTGATTTGGCAATTTGGACCCTAGTAATGAATTGCTGAAATTGCAAACTGGAGAGCTGCTGAATAAAAGGCAGAATAACTCAAAAACCAATAATAAATAGTGAAAACCAACTGCAAATAGTCTGAGAATATCACTCTCTACATCATACAAAAGGTTAATATAAAAATAAATAACCCCTTTAAAGGGCATGTAAAGGGAAAAAAATAAAATCCCATTTTTACTTTCTTTAATGAAAAAGAAACCTTTCTCCAATATACTTTAATTAAAAAATGTGTACCGTTTTTATAAGAAACCTGACTGTATGCAGTGAAATTCTTGCTTCATTTACTGCTGTGGATAGGAATTGTCAGACAGTCCCTAACTGCTCTGCAGGGAAACAATCATACTTATGAACAGCAGGGGAAGGTCCCGCCTTACTTCCCAGCCATGCAGAACTCAAGCAGCTTTGTTTATGATGATCCCTAAGCAACCCAGACCACACTGAGCATGTGCACAGTCTTAGCCTTGCAAAGATGTTTAGCAAAGTTACAAGATGCTGACCCCCTGTAGCCAACTTTGAAAGCATAAATGATTTGTTTGATTAGGCTTGTGGTGCAGTAAGTTCATGTTTATATTTAGTATACAAAATACAGCAGTTCTAGCCTTATTCTATTTTAGACTTTACATGCCCTTTAACTGGGTATTATTAGAGAAAGAGAGTCCAGCTTGTATATGGAAAGTCTCAGTTGTGAAGAAGGACTGGTAAAGTTGGGGTTGTTTATGCTGGAGAAGAGGCCATTATGTGGACAATGGTAACTATGCATAAATATATAATATAATGATAACTATGCATAAATATATAATATAATAAACTGTTCAATGCTTTATTTATCAGTAGGTCCTTCCAGCAGACACAAGGGTACCCATTCCAATTAGAAGAAAGGAGGTAGAGTCCTGCAGCCTGTTGGGTACCTGCGGTACCCTGCAGGTTGCGGATAGAAGTTCCAGGGTTCGGGTAAAGATGCGGGTCGACGATTCTGCAGGTTTACGAGTCACGTTTCGGGCCGCTGGCCTTCTCAATAGCGATATTTACTCCTTTTTTCTGCCTACTTCCGGTTTACAATGACAGCACTTCCTGATTCTTGATGGTCAACGGGTCGCGGGTCCGGGTTGCGGATAAGGTACTTGCTGGTCAGGTCGGGTAAGGGGTCCAAGTGGGTAAGAATGCGGGTCTGGGTTGCAGATTGCAGGTTGCAGGTACGAGTCGGGTACGGGTCCCAAAAAATGGACCCGCGCAGAACTCTAAAAGGAGGTTCCATCTGAATATTCGGAAAGAGTGAGTAAGAGCAGTGAGAGCTATGATGTTGAAGAATTCTCTCCCTAATCAGTGGTACTGGCAGACAGGGCCGACATTAGAAATCACGGGGCCCCATACAACAATATTTTCGGGGCCCCGTACATCAATTTTTTACGGGGCCGCGGGGCCCTGCCCACCCTGGTGACCAAGCACTGCCCCAGACCCCGCCCACTCCACATCACAGTTAAAAGATCACACAGACATCAGCGCTAAAAAAGTAACCCCCCGTATAAGTTTTAAAAAAAAAATTGGCGCCAGGGCCCCCCATACATTTTTTATTTTAAAAAAGCACGGGTGCCAGGGCCCCCCTTACAAGTAAAAAAAATATTTTTTAAAAAAAACATTGGTGGCAGGGGCCTATAGAATATTAAAATAATACATTGGTGGCCAGGGGATTAAAAAAAAAACACAATTGGTGTTCAGTAGAATTGAACTCATGGCTTCAGAACTTTAACTTCGCCTCCTTTCGTGACTTTGGGTCTTTTCGCTGCTTCAGGACTTCGATTTCGGCTGTTTTCGTGACTTTGGGGTCTTTTCGCCGCTTCAGGACTTCGGCTATTTTCGCCGATTCGGGAGTTCAGCTCGCAAGGGGGCCCCCCTTGATGCCCGGGACACTTGTCCCCCCTGTCCCCCCCGATGGCGGCCCTGCTGGCAAATACATTAGATGGCTTCCAGAAGGGCTTTTAGCAAGTGGGAAAATACAGGGTTATTGAAAATAGCTCTTTGTATAAGTTGGTAATTGTAGAGCATATTGTAGAGGCTTCAGTCTGCAGGTTTTATATAGACATAAAAGGTTGAATTCAGTGGACAGGTGTCTTTTATCAACCTAACTTACTATGTTACTATCTGTATGTTCAATAAATACATCCATTATTGCACAGTGCTGTGAAATATGTTGCCACTTTTTAAACATATGCGGGGGAATGTAATTAAAGTCGCAAAGCGCAAAACAATTCGCACTGATAAGCCACATCTCGAAATGTAATATTGTTCCTGAAACTGTTATTGCATTGCAAATTGTAATTGCGCACACTTAAGAAGTGCTTGAAGGTGTCGTAATCTTTTGGAGCAAACATAACGACTTTTTCAGTAAGAAGGTTTATTACATTTACTGCGCATTGTCGCAAACGGTCTTCCACTGTCGGAAGTGGTCGATAAAAAGTTTCCGCGTTTATTAAATTTGCGCAAAGCAAAATATGTTCTCGCAAAGACATAACTTTTCGCATTGCGAATAGTTTTTCCGTTTGAGACATATTACATTACCCCCATGATAAGAAAAAATAGTGGATATCAACATTTACTAAAATAACACAATAGTGTGTTTTAATAATAAATTATGTAAAGTAGAGCTTTATGACATCTGAGAAACAAGCCCTAGGTCTTATCCTGTGTCCACTTAATATTGTAGTTCAATGATGGAGTGAAATCTGATTCTTACGTGTTTTGCATGCTATAGAGTTTTGTACAGTGCCAATATTGTGCTCATAAGAGAGTGATAGGGACACTGCAAGTACTACTTACAAGGACAAATGGGGAAAGAAATCCAGAATGATGTCTGAGCACCACATACAAAACTTTAAAATTAGGAGCTGTTGTCTGACAAACTATTACCCTCCAGATGTACAGCCTATAGGGACAATTCAGCCCTACACACATGCAAATCAGCCATTAAAGGAAAGCACCCAGCTGTGGCAGAAAGATTTGCCAGTCTTACTTCATGGTGGTTGAGTTAACTCTTTCACTGAAATCACTGGGACAAGTTCTGGTTCAACTACACTTAGGGGCAGATATATCAAGGGTCGAAGTGAATTCGAGGGAACTTTCGAATTAAAAAAATTCGTAATTTGAAGTAATTTTTTGGATACTTCGACCATCGAATAGGATACTACGACTTTGAATTTACTTCGAAGTACTGTCTCTTTAAAAAAACTTAGACTTCAATACTTCGCCAAATTAAACCTGCCAAAGTGCTATGTTAGCCTATGGGGACCTTCTACAAACATTTTCTAAGTCTTTACACATCAAAGTAAAATCGTTCGATTCGAACAGTTTAATCGTACGATTTTACTTCGATTGTTCGATGGCCAAATTCAGTGAAAAATACTTCGATATTCGAATTCAAAGTATTTCAATTCGATGGACGAATTTCAAAGTATTTTTTACTTCGAAATTCGACCCTTGATAAATCTGCCCCTTAGGCTTGTTTTATCTCCAATAAGGATTCATTATATCTTATTTTGGTTCAAATACAAGGTACGGTTTTATTTTTACATAGAAAAAAGGAATCACTTTTAAAAAATAGAATTATTTGGATCAAATTGAGTCTATGGGAGATGGCCTTTCCGTAATTCTAAGCTTTTTCGATGACAGGTCACCTATCCGTGGAAATTGTGCCAGTGCTCAGTGTAAATATTAAAATGTCTAACAGCAAAATTTACAGCAAAAAAAATCTACTCAATGTAAATAAAAGTTTAATAAACAATGCTAAATTGGAAAATGTGTGTTTTTATTTTAAATGATGTTTCTTTATAACTTTTTTATCTTTCCTCACAGTCTTGCTAATATCAGCAGTGTCATGTACTAGCAAGTAAAAAAACATTGATTGCTAAGTTTACACTTATTTGAATATCAGGCAGGTTACGGCTAAGGCACACTTTCACTCAGGTAAATGAGGAAAAGCTCCTCCCCTGATCTGTTGCTCAGTTTGTCAGGGCGAACTTGTTTTGATCATGAAGGAATATCACATTTACAATTCTTACTATATATATATGCACTGCTGTGTACTATGCTGCCCCTTGGACAGAAATACACTTGTTCCCTCCCTTCCCCTGGCCACCCATTTCTCATTGACAGCTCCAGCTCATGGGTTGGCATGCAGATCAGACTTTAGGGAAGGGCTTGGTAAAGTAAGCTGCTCTTATACAGGGCTTGCAGCTGCTGCCAAGGGGCGGGGGGATGGGACGCACAGTACCTTGACATCACAAGGATACAACAGTGAGAGAGAGAGAGAGAGAGAGAGAGGGGAGGGGGCAGCAGGGCTGACACCAATACCAGACTGCATGTAGTCCCAACAGAATGACAGCTGAGGGGATTCCTACAAAACTAGTCTGAGGGATCTCCAGCAGTAACTCTTGTTGTCAGATGCCTCTTCCTCCTTACAGTGACGGTAAGTGGATTCACAGTTGCACTGTCTTGGTTGCTGGGAAGTTGTGCTGCTGATCTATACCTGTTGCACATTTGCAGCCTTCTCCTGTGTGTGCTAGCTGGGGGACTTGCTGTGTGTGTGTGTTTGTGCTCGCTATCTCTCTTGTTGCCATGTGCTTGTGTTGACTCTGTGCTAAGGTTGCTGAGGGCAGGTTAATGGAGGAGATTCTCTCTCTCCTCCTTCAACTCCTTAAGCTTATGTCCCAGGGCTGGGATGTAGTAAGGTGGCAGCCGGCTGTCACTTAACAACAGTTGCAATGAAACGTAAAATATTTATAGCAAGAAAACAACTACAGTCACCTTTATTTCGATGGATTCTGTATGCGGAATGTGGTGCTGTTTGATGTTCCCATATTCTTGATTTTATTGAGAAGGCGCGTGTTCACTCTGTTGATAAAAACGAATGGAAAGGAATTATGACCTAATTTTTATGACCCAACAGGCATCTCTCAGTCATCTGTTTTTAGGAACTTATTTATATATTTGTTAACTGAACATGTGGGAGTTACTAGGTTCCAAATAGAACCAGGGCACAGCAACAATGTGAGCCCTAAAATCTAACAATACACTGTAACACATAGAAATGCCTTTTAACATGAAGGGGATTATATAAAGTAACAGCCTTCCAAGGTGCCAATTAATTAGAACAGTAAAGGAATTAACTTGAAAAAGCTAAAAAGAAACATAAGAAAAAGGTTGATAAATACAGGAATATTCAGTAGTGAAGGTGTTACAACATAAGCCTTCCAGCATGGGAGTAGGGTTGCCATACCAATCATTCTATATTTTTATCTATCTTCCCTATTATTAACATTGACATCAGTCATACTGATTACTGTCCAGGCCAGAAAAATACAGGCCAGGTAACAGCATGGGAGATTGGACCCACGAATAAAACTGGATAAGGAAAAGAGAATGCTAGAGGAATGTATATGGAACTGGGTTCAGACAACTTGTACTAATGGGGGCTGTGGGGTCTTTTTTTAAAGCTGCAATCAAATACTGTATGTCTCTCATTCAGTCTAGGGCATAAATGTGTTATAACTCTGTAAGCCAACTATGCCCAATTTGTAGACCTCTAGCCAACAATGACAAGAGCTTAATAGGGCATTAGGGAGTTGCAGTTCAGCAACAATGCAGATATGACAAATAAAACAAATTACACATTTTTAAGTTGCTCCCCAGTTGTAAAGATATACAAAATAGGCACAAAGAGTTGTCATTCTTTTCCCTTGTATATTTCTCTCTAACTTGAGCTTCACTGCCTTCTCAGTTCCTCACTGAACCAACACCGTGTGGGTCTTACATGTCAACTACCACCATGAAGGGCAAGACTTAGTAATCTTTCCCCTGGGAATGAATTCTTCTTTTGACAGTTACTTTGCAGTCATTGCCAGGTTTTATTGCTCTAATGGGCTGTAGGATATATGTGAAACCTGTTCCTATGTGGGTTCACAGATTTTCAGGTTTTAGGGGCCGATTCACTAACTTCGAGTGAAGGATTCGAAGGTAAAAAACTTCGAATTTCAAAATTTTTTTTGGGCTACTTCGACCATCGAATGGGCTACTTCGACCTTCGACTACGACTTCGAATCGAAGGATTCGTAGTAAAAATAGTTTGACTATTCGACCATTCGATAGTCGAAATACTGTCTCTTTAAAAAAAACTTCGAACCCCTAGTTTGCCATCTAAAAGCTACCGAAGTCAATGTTAGCCTATGGGGAAGGTCCCCATAGGCTTGCCTAACTTTTTTTGATCGAAGGATATTCCTTCGATCGTTGGATTAAAATCCTTCGATTCGAAGGATTTAATCGTTCGATTGAAGGAATTAATCGTTCGATCGAAGGAATTATCCTTCGATCGTTCGATCAAAGGAATTATCCTTCGATCGTTCGATCGAACTATCTGCGCTAAATCCTTCTACTTTGATATTCAAAGTCAAAGGATTTTAATTCCTAGTCGAATAGCGAGGGTTAATTAACCCTCGATATTCGACCCTTAGTGAATTGGCCCCTAAATGTGGTGCTCCAGCATCAGGTAAGGTTTTCAGGTGTACTATAAGTCTTTGAAGAATTAATTGCAGTGTCCATACTCTCCCATAAATCCCTTTCACTTGCACTATAAAAAGTTCTAAATTCAGTAATATAGCAAAGAATTATATATCTCATTACCTAATAGGGCTAAGAAAATCAGTTCAGGCACCGAGCATCAGACCCAGGCAAATCACAAGGCACGACACAGAATGAGTACATTAAAAGAAATTAAATAGCGTTGCACTGACACAGGACTCCAGTCTATAACAAAAGTTTGTGTGTGTGCTGGCAACAAATGTGCTGACAAACTGGCAATGGAAACTGTTTTGGATTGCTTGTGGATATTTCCTTCTTTTATGTGGACACCATGATCCCCCAGTTTGCCTTCTTGTTTTCCATTTGGCTCTACAGTTCCTGAACTGACCTACAATATTCTATTTATCAACAGAAGTGAATAATGTACATGCCACAACGTTTGAAACGAAAATTGTTTGTTAAGTACTAAAATAACTTGTTTTGCTAAATAATTCTATTATTTCTGGAAATGTACAGTATAAATAAAATAATAAGAATAAAATAAAAGAATGTACATTACTCGGACTATTGGATGTCATTTTACTTTGGTTGGGCTATAAGAATATTGTAGCAAGGTTCATAATTCCATATGATAATATAAAATAAAGGAAGAAACCACACAAAATATTGCACTACAAAAATTACACTGGGACAACATATAGCTGTGGCCTATAGCTAAGGCGGGTTATTCATGTAAAGAGCCTGGTTTGTCCAACATGTCAAACTTTCATCCACTTGTGCAGTACCTTCTGTATGGATAGGTCCATAAATCCATGAATCGTAACATATAAATAGTTTTCTCATTAGGGTCAATTTACATATGGAAAACAAACTGCATAGGATACAGAGGAATTATGAGAAAAGATACTAACTGTAGGGTACCACAGTCTGGGTGATTGCCTTGTTTTGATGGCTGCAACTTTTTTTTTGTACAAGAATTCAGCCACCCAAATATCTGGTGTGCATTTTCACTTATTTTTCCTTCCCATTCTGATAACATGCTCGAAAACCCCAAAATAAGCTTACTTATTTACCCACTGAGCCAGTCTAGACCCTATAGCTTTAATAAAAAAAGTCATTATTTTTGCTAATTCCTCTGTCTTATGTAATTTCAGCTAACGGATGTACAATTTCTCACTAAGGAACTGAACAGACTGGTTGTGAAGAAAAGATTAACATGGTGATTGTTTACTTTGGATATAAAATAAGGAATAATACTTGCTCTTTTTAACTAAAAGTAGCCATGGAGACTGCACTCAAACCACCTACTGGGTAAGTACCACAGGTGATTCATTTTTCTCTTTTTCTCATTCTCGCTGATTTATTTCGCAGCTTCAACTTTAATGCTGTAAAGTGATTATGTATATTTGATGTGTTCTTAATGAAACATAAGTGCTAACATATTGGTCTTGAGAAAGAATGATTCTAGCTAAGTAATAATATTGCATTTAACAATATTCAAAGTTTTAAAAAAATCCTCAGCAAATATTCTAAGGAGAGTTGCAAAGACATACGTAGGAATTTACAGTAACTGTTCTTTGAGCAACAATCTTTTTGCTTTTCTCCTGTAAAGTTAATACTGCATAAATATTATATGTCTGTTGATTTATACTGTTGCTGTAGTGAAAGGTATAGGTATTTCATGAAACATTTGAGTTCATTAAATTAATAAGTGCAAAGAGTAATAATATAAAAATGTCATGTTTATTGTACAGAATGCAAAGATTTGAAGATTTGTTCAGCTCAATTATAAAGCAAACATACCCTGCAAATTCTGGGGGGTCTAGATCCCACTGGGACTTTGACTAATAAGCACCTGAAATATATGTTTATGGAAAATGTCTTGTTCACAAAGTTTAGGGGCCTAATAACTAGTCATTCCACTCCTGAAAAGTTTATGTAGGCGATAGCTCATATAATTTGCAGTTTCCCTTTTTTATTACTATATTATATAATAGGATTATAAATAATAGTATTATAAATAGAACAATATAAATAGCCAATATTATTCTGTAATAAGTAGTTCATCTAAATAGTTAAATTATTTCATGTGCTTATAAGTCATTTAATTTGTGGTCAGTAGAATTTATCTTTAAGGAGAATTCAAAACATTACCAAAAAAAAAGAGCCTGCAAAGGGGAGCTCACAAAAGGTATTTAATTCTAGTGAGAGTATTAGGAAGGCCTCTCTGAGCAGGGCACAGCAGAAAGGATACCTGCCTGTGTTAGGAACTTTCAGATGTACTGGGGGTGCTGCCTGCCACTGCAAGGAGCAGAGGGAGCTTGTGACCAATTGACTTGAGAGCCTGAAGTGACAGAGAGAGCCAGGGGACTGAGAAATCCCCCCAAAGAAGTATTATGAGTACAGGAGTGACCCCAACCTATGTGTTTTTTTACTGGTAGTCCACAATGGGCCCAGTTTACTGAGGAAACTCATCAAATGTGTGAAGGTAGCGCCCACTGGGCAGGATGTATTATTTATGCTGAAATGGTCATCCCTGTGTATAAATAAACTGACTTAAAGTGGAAAAAAAGCGTCTGTTGTGGATCCCGTAAACTTACAATACGTAATAATCTATCATATAAATTTATATATAAGTTAAGCAAGTTACATAATTTTGTGTTACCCAGCTGGCCTCTTTCTTGGATTAGACTTTGATTGGTTGCACTTACACACCCTTTTGCTGTTAGTGATTTAGATGGTGCAACAATCAGAGGGATGGTTGGTGAAGTTGGGTGCAGCCCTCCTTTGTAGTACATGTTTTGTAAAAATGCTCCCTGTTTCTGTTTCATATAAAAATTCAAACTTTATAGAAAAGATGTTTTGCTTGCATGATTTTCTTTAAGCATAAGCAGCATGTAGATTGGATGTCTGGGGTACTTGTGTGCACATTTTGGATGTTGCCCAGGTAACATCCAGAATGAAAGCTGAAGCTCTTTATTTTGTTAAGAATGAGCTTTTCTTTGCCAAAGTGCCTCTCAATGGTGATCTGCACAGTAGCATTTACTTGCCACAAAAAGCATTTATTTTTAGTCTCGTAGAAAATGGGTAGCTTTACTTTTTCTTGGCTTAAACCTCAATCACCTTGCTTCTGATAAGGAAATGTAGCTTGCTTGAACAAGTAGAACAATGCAAGGTCAGCCACTATGGCTTAAAGCTGCAAAGAAAATAGTAAGGTGGAAAAAATATATTATTTTACACAAAATGTTAGACAAAGAACATCTCTCATTTTTATTACATTTGTTATAAACAAGCACAGTTATTTGTGTGTCATGCTACAGTACCAGATTCTTGATGTACTATGTTGAAAATGATTGGTGACTGAAGTTATCTGATATGATTTTAAAAATCTAAATTAAACAAACTGTATTGTTGTAATTATGTGATTCAACATACACTATTTATTCTACATAAGTAGCCTCAAATTTATGTGATGGTTTCTTAAATATAATAGAGAGTGAAATCACTGTTTAAACTAGTGTTTAATGTAAAAGGTTGAACTAATTTATAGTCTTTTATGCTTAAGGTTTTACAGGGGTCATTTAAGAAGACCTTGGACCCAAGTGCTAGAACACTAAGGGGAGCAAAAGCACAACGCTACTACTACTACTAGTTTCTAAGGACATAAAATGTAATTAAATATAATATTAGCACAAATAGAACACTCCGCACTTGCAGATTGTCTTTTTGACACATATATAAGCTTTATAAGCTCTCTGTACCAACCCAAAATGGTTTTCATTAACCTTTAATTTCAGCAATTTAAATTAGAGCTTTTTTACTGTACATTGAATAAGTTACACAGTGGAACAGTTGCCCTTTCATTGCAGCTTGTGAATTTAGTTTGGTCAGATTTAGAACAACTGTTACTATGTGGGGCTGAGGGTTCAGTCTTTGAGCAAGTTTCTCAGCACCCTTTGGTCTCAGCAGCTGCACTGCAAACTTTAGATTACTATTTATAAATGCTAGTCATTTGTTGCATGTTTGAATAGCAGCTGTACACCATAAAATATGGGTCTAGAAATGCACACATACACACAAAAAATGGAAAGACGCAGTGTAAACATTTGAAAATAAACAATACATTATTATTTTTTTGTCTTGTATAATATTTCATTGAATAATTTCATGCTTGTTTATCTGTGTTTGCTACTATTATTACTCAAATACAAAATAGATTAAACACTATTTTTTATTATTCTTTTTTTTTGTAAACAATACTCTTTCAAAGTGAGTCCCAGGTCCAATCTATTAATTGATCATACTCCTGTAGCTTATAGCGAGGATAAGAGTAAAGGAAAACATGGGTGTAACGCTTACCTCATTGGAGCTTTAACTTTGTAAATATGCAAATCATATAAATATGCATCCACAACTTTTACTGTAACTTGCCTTCGGGTTCCCCCCTCCCCATGTTTAGGCTTTTTACATGTTCCTCTATATCACAGTAGGGGATATAGAATAAAATAGAACTCAAATTTTACATCTACCCTCCTAGGGAATTCATAGGTGGAGTTTGGATTTGGATATTTACTCTGTTTTATTAAATATGTACAGTAATTACCTGTGTGATTAAGCACACCGGTTTCCCAGAGTGCAGATTTGTTTATATTGGATTGTTGTACCTCCAAGCAGATGATGTTCAGGGCTATTGCATCATGCAAGATTTTAGAAGCCCGCATTCAAAAGAGTTATCCAAGCATATCCATTGACTGCTGATGGTATATTTTATCGACACAGATTTACATACATGTAGCCATTGTAATGATAAAAGGAATGTCTACATATTGTAACATAATTGCTTCAAAGTAGCATGTTTGCTGCAGTTACATTCACAAGTATGGGATAGTGCTTGGCTTATTATTAATACCTCAGCTGTCATCAACAGCATCTGCCATAAGCAGAGTGTTGTTGCACATTTCTTCCAAAGGTATGGAGTAAGAAACACCTAAAGGAGTCCACCACCCAAAAACATTGAAAGAGAGTATAATTCTAAGTAACTTGCCAATACACGTTCATTGCAAATGTCCAATGGATTTAAAGTTATTTGTAAATGTAATTGCTTTTATAAGCAGTGCAGGGGTAGGATTTGTTACCTGGAAACCAGTTATCTGGAAAGTTCCAAATTACAAAAAGGCCATCTCCCATACACACCATTTTAACCAAATAATTCAAAATTTTAAGGGAAAGCAATCCTATTAGGTTTATTATTTTTTAGTTGACTTAAGGTATAGATGCAAATTATGAAAAGTCAACTTATCTGGAAAAGCCCAGGTCCCGAGCATTCTGGACAACAAGCCCCATACCTGTGTCTGTCTGATTGTTTACAATCTCTGTCCCCCTGGCTTTGCCTCCTGAAACAATGTGTTGCAATGCAGCATACAAAAGCTGATTGATAGACCTTAAAAGAAAAGTGACTTGTGTTTGTTTTAAGCATCAGACAACAGAAACAGATGAACAAACTAGGGATGCACCAAATCCACTATTTTGGATTCGGCTGAATCCCTGAATCCTTCATGAAAATAACGAACCAATCCTAATTTGCATATGCTAATTAGGGGACGGAAAGGAAAAAGTGGGAATTTTTTTTACTTCCTTGTTTTGTGATGAAAAGTCATGTGATTTTCCTCCCCTAATTTGCATATGCAAATTAGGATTTAGATTCAGTTCGGTCAGGCACGAGGATTCGGCTGAATCTGAATCCTGCTGAAAAAGGCTGAATCCTGGATTTAGTGCATCCCTAAAACAAACACTGATTTTAAATTGCAATTACATTTACAAATAGCTTTAGAACCGCTGAAAATTATGAATGTATATTGGAAAGTTTTTAGAATTACATGCAAAAAAAACTATTAATGGGTGTTTTGAAGTTATTCTTTAAGCATATTTGCAGTCAATACACTATGCCATCAAGTACCTCACCATGTCCCTGGTTAAGCACAGGGCTGCCCACATTTTACTATTCATCTAACATTTGCTACTCTCTAAACTCCATGCTATAGAGCAGCTCCTAATTATGCTAATTCTAGTCTTTGCTTGTTAAAAACGCTGCCAGGGTGACATCAATTACTATAGTCTGCAGCAGTGCTGTCCAACTTCTGTGGTACCAAGGGCCAAAATTTTACTGGCCTATGTTACCACAAGAACTTTTAAGATCATATGCAGATTAACGGTGGTAGCACACCAAAAAACCAGATGGTTGGTGTTCACTGCAGGGAAATCCCTCATCACTCATATGTGAAAAATTGAAGTCATGTTAAAATATAACCTTAAATCTATATGCCTCATCCTCCCCTGTGGATAATACAACAACCCCCCAACACATGATTAAACAGCTTAGGGGCCCTTAACAACAATTTCCAAATGCTAACAAACCCCAAGAACAAACCCCTAACAGGCTTACATTCCACAGGTAGTGTAGGGCAAGCAGAGAATGGCACACACAAGCAGCACTGGGCAAGCAGAGAATGGCACACACACAAGCAGCACTGGGCAAGCAGAGAATGTCAAACACAAGCAGCACTGGGCAAGCAGAGAATGGCACACCCAAGCAGCACTGGGCAAGCAGAGAATGGCACACACAAGCTGCACTGGCCAAGCAGAGAATGGCACACACACAAGCAGCACTGGGCAAGCAGAGAATGTCACACACAAGCAGCACTGGGCAAGCAGAGAATGGCACACCCAAGCAGCACTGGGCAAGCAGAGAATGGCACACACAAGCAGCAATGAGTAAGCAGAGAATGACACACACAAGCAGCACTTAGTAAGCAGAGAATGGCACACACAAGCAGCACTGGGCAAGCAGAGAATGGCACACACAAGCAGCACTGAGTAAGCAGAGAATGGCACACACAAGCAGCACTTAGTAAGCAGAGAATGGCACACACAAGCAGCACTGAGCAAGCAGAAAATGGCACACACAAGCAGCACTGAGTAAGCAGAGAATGGCACACACAAGCGGCACTGGGCAAGCAGAGAATGGCACACACAAGCAGCACTGGGCAAGCAGAGAATGGCACACCCAAGCAGCACTGGGCAAGCAGAGAATGGCACACACAAGCAGCAATGAGTAAGCAGAGAATGACACACACAAGCAGCACTTAGTAAGCAGAGAATGGCACACACAAGCAGCACTGGGCAAGCAGAGAATGGCACACACAAGCAGCACTGATTAAGCAGAGAATGGCACACACAAGCAGCACTTAGTAAGCAGAGAATGGCACACATAAGCAGCACCGAGCAAGCAGAAAATGACACACACAAGCAGCACTGAGTAATCAGAGAATGGCACACACAAGCGGCACTGGGCAAGCAGAGAATGGCACACACAAGCAGCACTGGACAAGCAGAGAATGGCACACACAAACAGCACTGGGCAAGCAGAGAATGGCACACACAAGCAGCACTGGGCAAGCAGAGAATGGCACACACAAACAGCACTGGGCAAGCAGAGAATGGCACACACAAGCAGCACTGAGTAAGCAGAGAATGGCAAACACAAGCAGCACTGGGCAAGCAGAGAATGGCACACACAGGGAGGGAAGGCAGAACAGAGCAGGAGACAGGGAAAGCTATCATTCTAATTTGTACTACTTAAAGTGGCTGGTGCCCCATTAGCATTTTGACTAAGGTGTGAACAGGTGAACAATGTGGGCAGTTTCAGTCTTGGTCTCAGGTGTGAACAGTACAGGCCTTTAGGATATAAACAATAGAGGTGTCACAAGTGTTAACAATACAGGGGGATCACATGTGTGAACAATACAGAGGATTACAGTCTGAATTTGAGGTTTAAACAATGCAGGGACCAGTTTATCTCTGTAGTGATACCTTTTAAATATTACATATGGTAAACAGACACAGCATCTGGGGGGCCACAGAAGGGGGGTCTACAGCATGGATGCAAGGAGGAGATGGTGGGAAAAAGAAAGTAACCTTTATTACTATTTATTGGACAGTGTAACTTGTAGCAGGTCTGTCTTTCAACTACATCCTTTGTTAAATGTATCCCTTAAAAATATATCAATGCAAAAAACTAATTTGTATGGGAACAGAGTTTTAAAAACATAGACATAATTAACTCTATAAACATACCAGAGATTCCTAATGAAATGTGCATTAAATATAAAGCATGCGAAATAAACAGAGAGCAATCACAGTGAGGCCTGGTTTGTTGTTGTGTATAATGCTCATTGGAAAGAACATTGTATTGAAATAAACCCATGCCATGTACACAGACAAACACTTGCCTACCTTGTAACATTGTTACAAGATATTTCTAGACACACGTGCCTTTTTGTTCAGTGAGCCAGCTGTACATTTAACACTTTCTGTAAGTATGACACTTTCTCTAACATGGAGTTTACGGTTTGGAACAGGTCAAAAAGGCTTTCTAAATAGTTTCTATTGTTACTCCATTAAATAGGGCATAATTACATACACAAGTGCAACAACCGTGGCTTACCACTCATTGCAACAACAGTACAAAAAGAAAATTAGTAATGGAGCTTAGTATTTATTTAGCTTCATTGCTGTCCTTAAAGGGGTTGTTCACTTTTAGTATGATGTAAAGAGTGATATTCTGAGACAATTTTCAAGTGGTTTTCATGTTTTGTTTTTTGTGATTTCTGAGTTAGCTTTTTATTCAGCAGCTCCAGTTTGCAATTTCAGCAATATGGTTGCTAGGGTGCAAATTACCCTAGCAACCATGCATTGATATCAATGAAAAACTATAATAGGAATAGTGAGGGTGCGAATAGAAACATGAGTAATAAAAAGTAGCAATAACAATATATTATATGTGTAGCCTCACAGAGCATTTGTTTTTTTTTAGATGGGGTCAGTGACCCCCATTTGAAAGCTGGAAAGATTTAAAAGAAGAAGGCAAATAATTTAAAAACTATAAAAAAATAAATAATTAAGACCAATTGAAAAGTTACTTTGAATTGACCATTCTATAAGTGTAGGATTACAAGGCCGTTTTCCGACGCGCTGCGACAAATCGCGTGCAATGGAAATAAGGTAAGAGATAGAAATATCAGATGAAAGCACAGCGTTGATCCGACGCGACACAACTGTCAGATGCAGCAAGCATGCGTTTTGTCGCAGCGCATTGGATCGCGTCGAAAACGTCCATGTAGTCCTACCCTTATATACTAAAATTTAACTTAAAGGTGAACCACCCATTTAAACAATTTTTGACCCCCTGCATTTGAAATAAGTAAATTTCAGGACAAAAGTAGGTTCTATGCTGAAAAGTGGTGTAAATTGGCTGTGTAAAAAGTACCATCACCCGGCATCAACTTGGCAACAAACACTTAAAAAATCATTACACAGCTTTACAAATAGTGTATAATTGTGTTAAAGTCTCAATATATGCTGTATTTCAATGTAGCTTTTACACATCAGTATGCATTATATTCTGTCAATACTTTGAAAGCATCAGTGAAATATCTATTGCGGCAATGTAATAAAAGTTGCAAAATTTGTACTGACTCTAGTAATCTGTGGTGGCCAATTAGTAACATTTACTAAAATCTAATTGCTTGCCATAGGTTATGGGACCTGGTTCAAACATACTGATTTTAATTTAATTTCTTTATAGGACTCATTTAAAGATCACATAGACACAAGTATTAGAGCTCTTAGGAGCACAAAATTGCACCTCTGAGGACCTATTCTCAGAACAATTGCAATTTCGGTACAGGTTGTGCTCTCAACCTTGTGCAGCCTCTAGTGAAAGGTGTACAATGCAGTGATGTGGGTGCAAGGCAGCCCTATACTGCCGTGGCAGGTGGTAAGTATAGGTATATCCTCGATCTCAAACCAACTCACTGGAACATAAGGAATTTTTACAGTGACCTTGAAATAAACACAAGCAAGCAAAGTGGAAAAAATTGTCACTTTCAACCCATAAATGAACCCCTGGATATTAAAATTAGTAAATAGTTTCTATAGCCAGGATTTTATAAGCTAATTTTCTTTCCTGCTTACTTAGAAAAGAATCCTCAAATAGCTGACATTTGCTAGCAGGTGGCAGTACAGGTATGGGATTTGTTAACCAGAAACCCGTTAACCAGAAGGAATTACAAAAAGGCTGTCTCTCATAGACTCCATTTTATCCTAATAATCTAAAATTTTAAAAATTATTACCTTTTTCTCTGTAATAGTAAAACAACACCTTGTACTTGATCCCAACTAAGATATAAATAATCCTTATTGGGAGCAAAACCAGCCTGTTGGGTGTATTTAATGTTTACATGATTTTCTATTAGACAAAGTATGAAAACCCAAATTATGAAAATATCCATGATCTGGAAAACCCCAGGTCCTGAGCATTTTGGATAACAAGTCCCATACCTGCAGTTGGTCCTATTATACTTTATTTCATTACAGAGCTCACATTTTACATACACACCAACTTATTTGGTTAGTAACATGCCTAACCAAATAATGGTTTAATTTCCCCACCACAAACATTAGGGTCAGTTTCATTGAAGCTAGAGAGCCACTCAATAAGTTTTCAATCTGTACTGGTACTGGCAGGGCCACAACTAGTGGAAGACTGGAGAGGCACGTGCCTAGGGCGGAAAAGTGGGAAAGAGCACTGGGCAAATACCTCTTCTGTTGCATATCCCTAGTCTGTGTCCTTGCATACTCATCATTCACTTTCTCCCTCACCATGTTGTCACTGAACTTGTTTGCTTGTTTGCATGTGCACTCACTCATTCACGTGCAGGGGGAAAGGTGGTCGCCCAGCTTGCCTAGGGCGCCCATTTGCCTTGGCCCAGTTCTGGTTGCAGGGTGATAATTTAAAGAGGGTTGGGATTAAGGTATATTGGTGTTGTAACCTGGAACACCTTGCCTTAACCCCCGTAGTAATAAAGGACTCATGGACCCTGATTCATATTTTAGCGCAGGCAGTCTCCTTACCAAACACAGACATTCATGACCCCATTAATTTTATTTATTCTGAATTTTCTAGTCACCCATCTCCTTCAGGGCCATAGTTACTATACTGTATATCCAGAGAACAATCTCCTTATAAAAAGTGCCCACCACCAGATACTTTTGGCTATAGCTGTTCGCAGAGCTGTGTATGAGCTCAGTATGTGTCCTTGAGTGTTTGTTTGGTCATGGTATGTGATTATATGTGCAAAAGAGAGAGGCCATAGTTTCAATGTGTGTTTAATATAGCTTAAATACTGCTGATATAAATAAAGATAGGTATCGTGTTGTATGAAAGTTAAGGGATGCCTGTTGATCCGAGTCCCTGTATAATCTAGCCAGCCTACTGAAGGGAAGCTTTGTCTGTTGGGCACAAACAAAAGTGAATGGGAATGGTATTAGAGGGGAGTTTCCTTTCCCTTGCCCTCTTAAGGGAGAAGAAATCCTAAACCAGTTCCTGGATTTGTGGCTCATTTTAAGCAAAGTGAAATGTACCTGGGAATGCTCTAGAGAAAACAGAAGAAAGTATGAAAAGGTAAATCACTTTATAGCTAGTTAAGGAAACAAACATATGGCTGCTGTTTATTTGTGCTTCAGATGGGATTGCATTGTGATTTTTGAGTACTGACTCCTGATGCAAATGCACACCAGTATTTATAATCCAAAGGGAAACGTGTAAAAAAATTTGCATTTCACAATGTAATATTACAGTTACTAAACAGTGAATTTTAATACTGCTTTAAAACATTTTTAACGGTGGCATATTTACTCTTTTGATGGAAAAATGTTTTTTTCCGTTTTAATGCATACACTGCCTACTGTCTACTGGTTGATGGGTCCCTAAATATTTTGCTTGGTGAGTGCCATCTGATTTCTCTTTGTTATTGCTACATGTATGGAACTGAAGAGCAGCAAAGTTCCCAGATAGAGCACCACAGTATTTAACCCATGGAGGTAGGATTCTATTGAAGTTTAAAAGGAAATTGTTCCTTTACAAAGGAGCAAAATGTTTGCACAAAGGAAAATTACTATTGCGCAGTTCCAAAATTGATGCAAGTGTTTCTATTGAAGCAGGAGAACCCTGGAGCAACCTCTGTAGATAGAGGTGGTATCAGGTTTCCCAGTGCAGGATGTGACAACATGTCAATATGATTCAAGCACAATTGCATCAGGTGTAATACTGGTATACTACTACTATAAAAGTATTGCAGTATAGTCTATGCTTGCAGGTTATCTCACTGTATACCAGAAGCCCTGGTTTAAGAAACTGCACAAAGAGACACACTTTGCAGATTAATCAATGGTGCAAAACAGGATCAAGGAGGTAGGGTGTTGGAGGGAGCCAAGGGAGGGTTTTTGTTCTCCTTTAGGGTAATAGCACACAAGGAGATTTGCCACCCACGGGAAATCTTGCTACCCAGTGGTGTAACAAATAGAAGTGTGGGAAGTGAGATCAAACCTGGGTCCGCACCCACTTGGGGCCCACTGGAGCCCACTGGAGCCTTATAACAGGCAGCAGGGCAAGGTGAGTCTTTTCAGCCCACTCACCGGCAACACACCAGTGCGACATTTCTGTGTGTGGGGGGTGTATGGGTGAATAGTCACACCAAGTTGCTACCTATGGGCAAGTGTAAAACACTTTACAAACACTAATTCTGGATAATCGTGATGCCTTTTTAGAATATTTGCCACATGTAAAGTTTCTTACATGTGGTGCTTCTAATGAATCCATATGACAAGGTATTTTCTGTCAATTTCTCTCACAGGACCAGCGATTTCCTAGTTGGCATAAAACTTTTAGACCTAAAACAAGTGGGCAAGGTATCGGTCATGGGGGCATGGCCTGGTATGTACTTTTTGATTCTCAGATATTGAGAAGCATACTACCCATAATATCATCACACTGACATTGGGCATTGTTGTATAATGCTTTTTGTAACCTCTTTGTACAACCCTTCTGTACTTCTGCTGTTACTTTGAGGAAATATTTACTGACAGCTGCATATCTGCAGCTTTCCGTGACCCTTTTGCTAGCTCCTTGCCTGGATTGCCTTATCGACAGCTTGCAGACTTTTACGTATCCCCATCTGCCTCCCAAGGTTACAGCATTTATTTGTTCAGCCACTTTCTCTGTATTATTTTAGCTACCATAAAAACACAAGTGTAAAACACAATCAGTTGCTCAGGTACATAGAAAGTCCTTCCAGTTTTACTTTTGGGCTCTCCCAGGCACAGGATGCTATGGGGGAAAGTGATCAAGGCAACCAGCTTGTAAGCAGCAGTGCAAGGAAAAGATTCAGTTCTGTGATGGAGAACTATTTTTACATGAATTAGACACTCCAAGATAAAATACCATTAAAGTCTCCAGGGCTACATTTGATTTCTGTGTGAAATGGTCTAGGAGCAGTACAGAAGTTAATATAATGTGTATCAAGGGCGAAGTAGCTGGAAAGTGTAAAATGATAGATATGTAGTACTGATCATGGGAGAAAATAAGCAAAACTGTATTTGACCACATAGGGAAACCAAGCCAAGCTGAGGGACCTGAAGCACTGAACGTGGTGGACACGTATACCGGTTGGGAAAGCTATATTATGCTTAGCTAGTATAGGATAGCTGGTGTCATAGGTCACTGTGAGTAAGGTCAAAGAGACTGACCTATAGAATTGGGACACTGTATTAACTTTGTGTCAATAACAATCTGAGTGAGTATAACTACAAATGTTCTCTCAGAAGACTTACACCATTGCTAAGCTTGTCATCTAATTAGTTGAAATCAAGATATGCATGTCTGACAATCCTTCCAAATTAAAATAAGGCATATTAGTGGCATTCCTGATCTGCATAGACCACATCAAAACCCAAAAGTTGTTCCACCTAATTGCCTATAAATATTGGCCTTATGTAGAGCTATGTTTTGTCCAGTGGCAACAGAATATACTTGCAGTGATTGTAGCTTCTGTCCCAGCCACAACAATTTAACAAGTTGGTTTCTGCAGCCTCAAAGGATCTTGCAGTTAATTAATAGTTAATCAAAATTGGAACTTTTGAGTCTTGCATATATTGCTACTATCTGTTCAGTACACAACCTCTATATCCCTCTTTCCAAATGATGGGTTGAATGTAAGAAAAAAAACTACAAACAGGAAATTTAAAGAAACTTTTATGTGTATTTCTCCCTTTAATGAACATTAAAGTGACCTTTATAGATGGTGAATGAATTCTATATATAAACTAGAATAATAGGAGGCTTTGTTTTACTTTAGCAATCAGAGGAGGAAGCCGATTTTGTCATCTTTCTTTTGCAATAGGAAAACCATTTTATGATTGTTTGTTTTCATAGTGTTGGAGCCAGATTCCTCCAACGGCTTCTCGCATGGAGTTATAAAATGTCTTTAGAGGTTTGTGGCATGGGGACAGAAGCAGAACAGCTGTCAAGATCAGTAGGGAAAAAATTTTACAGATCATTCATAATACTGATGAAACAAACCTTGTATAAGCTAGAATTGTTATAATAGAAGTTTCTTTCTTTCTTTCAATATGTTTTTCTTTCAATTAGTTGTATCTGTTTGTAGCCTCTGGTTCTCTTACTCCACCCTCTTAGCAGACACGATATGCTGTACAATTTATAATCTGCTGAATGCTGCAGGATAGGAATATACTATTTGCTTGGTTAGCATTTCTACTTATTGTTACAATGAAAACAGTTTGTACGTTCAGGTATATGATTTATATTTTTACTCTGTGATGTCTTGCCTTGTGTAACTTAATTTGGCTTCCATCTTTTTAAAAGGAAATTAAAAACCGCAACGTCCGTTTTAGTCCCAGAACATTTACTGCAACTCCACCCAAACGACAGAGGGGTCTTAGTGGCCTCTTCAATGTTTTATGATAATACAACTCATTTGTATAATGAACAAAGAAAAAATATATACAATATTCTGTTTATTTATTTATACAGGAATAGGATCTGTGCTACAGACTGGTTTTAAGCTCGTTGCTAGGGGCCTACAAAAAAACACGGGTTACTCATGCTGCAAATGGCTACAGGGGGGTTGTTATGGTTTAGGAGTTGCAGTTGAAACCTGAAACAGTGGACTGAGAAAGCTGGGTGAACAAAACGGGTGGGGGATGGTGTTAGAGGGGACATCTATAGTATGATTACAGCAGGATTAATCCTGCATGTTGGACCCTGGGCTGATACAAGTAAGCAGGTAAAGAGGGCCCTGCCCAAAAGAGCTTGCAATCTGGAAGGAGACACAAGGTGTGGGGATCATGTCCTGACTAACATTTTCAGCTAATATTGTATGTGGAATTTAGGCTATACTTCACAATGCCTAGATCACAAACCATGTCTGTTGGCTGAGGTCCATACTCTTTTCTCACTTTGCAAACTATTTGGTAGATGTAAAATGTGACTGATGCTCCTATCAGTATGCTAAGGTTTGCCAACTATTAGAGTCATTGGTATCCAGTCCACTACAAACACCTGTTTTCTGTTATGTGTCTAAAGTATTTATTTCCTGAAGCTCCTCTTTTTTGTCAGTAAAGCTGTAAAACATAAATGTAAAAAAATGCTATTTGCAGGTGCCTTCCAGATTCAATATTTGTCCATATAAAATAAAAAAGCAGCACCAGTTTGGTGTTATATGAGAAGGCACAAATGAAACTGCACCTCCATTTATCTCCATTTGGATTCTAGAAGGGTATCCGTAATGTAAATGGAACCCTACAGCCCTAGTGGAGCTTCAACAGCATCCCCATGGCTACATAGTAACTTATTTATATAATCTATATATTTTGAAGCAAACCATTTTTGCTACTTGGTAATTTAAAAGTCTGCGCATGGGGCCCTAGGGAGGGTTTTCCCGACTGATATATTTTAATGAGCTGGAGAGAGTGCAGAATCACACTAAACTGATAAAAGGGATGGAAGAATTAAACTATGAGGGTACACTGTCAAGGTTTAAGCTGTCTCCTCTATAGAACATTTTTTGCGAGTGCATATGGTTCCATGATTTTTCTATGATTTGGAAGTACATTAGTGTGCATTATAGAGAGATAGCAGGGGAAATTGTTTTGCCATGGAAAAGATCAGCACACCAGAGGCCACCCCTGTAGACTTGAGGGACAGAGCTTTCACTTTAATATCAACACCTGTTTGTTTTATGAATTTATTGTTCTGCATTCATAAGTAGCGCTATGTAAATAAAAATAAATATACATTTACATTTTAAGCAGCGTAGTTGGTTCTTCACCATACCTTCCAACTGTCCCATTTTTGACAGCTTTGCCCACAGTCCCTGCACTGAACAGCCAGAAAAAGATACAATGTTTCTGAAATGTAATTAAATAAGAGGCTTTTGTCAGAGAGCCCAGAATACACAGCACCTGCACATAGATACTTAAGGATTTAAGATAAGTAAAGATACATTTGTAACTATTTAAGACAAGCAGGTCTCTTTGGGAAACTGTGACTTGAAATTAAAGGGGAATTCACCTTCATTAGCAAAACTGTAATAACACATAAAACCTGATCATAAACCCCCAGAATAACAAACTTTTCATAACCTGCCAAATGTTGTAAAATGGATTTGGTATGTAGCGCGTGTGGCCATAAAATGGGCAGATGTTTTTGCCTCTCTTTCTATTTTTCAAATTTCAGGAGGTATGTTTCACAGTAAGGGCAGTAATCTTGTGGAAGACCCTGCCAGGAATAGTTCTTGAGCTGAGCTTCCAGAGACAATTTGGAAACCGGCAGTGAGATTGCAACTGAGGGCATGTGAATTCAGAGGGGTGACAAATATTTGACCCCCCACAGAGTTTTGGCCATTCATGAGTGTGGCAAAATTGCATTAGCATGTGGATGATCTAACCAACAGAGGGTGAGTTTTTAAAGAATTTATGTGAGCTTTTTGGGCACTAATGAATTATCAACAAACTTTTTGCAACTGAGTAACTGTAAAGATTAAGTTATTCTGTTGATAATATATTTTAAAGTATTGTAAAATGGAATAAGTCTTGGACAGGTCAAGTATTTTAATGTTGTATAGTCATCATAAATAGCCAGTTTAATTTCCAATACTTTGAATCTTTATCTGTGGTTTTAATATATGTTGTATTTAGTGCAATTTTCAGTGAATCCCTCTAATAAGCATCTGATAAGGGTGTGCTCTGTTTTGAATAATGGATATATGTATAATTTATGACTTTTCAATAAAGAGCATTTTCAGAGGGCAATATTGAAATAAAGAACTTCCCTTGTAATGCAATTATTTCATTATGTTTGCACAGAGAGGATTTCAGTGGTCTGTTGTCTGTAATCAGAAGCAGTTAAATGTCCAACGAATAATCTTTGCCTGATAATTTACTGATTCCGTGCCTAAAAATAAACAAAAGAATGGAGAACAGCTTCCAAGTGCTTGACTATAGAGCCAAAATTTAAGATGTGTTTTATGCAGGCAACTTGTGTCAGTTCACCCAGTTCCAATAACTCAATTATGAAGAGTATTAAGCGATTTTACCACTTCAGTGCTATCTCACACAAGTGTATGGACAATCATAACCTGTGGCCATATTGAGTACATATTATATATGTAACGATCACCAAGAAAAAGGGCCGATTGTTACGGTTAATTATTTAACAGCATGAATGTATGAGGGATAAACTATTTGTATACGTGTTAGTATACAGTGCTACTACTGCTGAGTAAATGAATGTGTGAAAAGGGTTAATATAAAGTTGATTTACTGTTATTAACTCAGTCACTAGGTGGAAGTGTGGGGTCAGGAATCATCTTTAGAAGGTTCTGATAGGAGGTTGTCCCTCAATGTCAATCTGGAGGGAGGTGGGATTACTCTGGGGAAGTCTATAAAAGTAGTGTGCCCGTTCTGTATTTAGTTTATGAGCATACCTCCCAACATTAGAAATTGGAAAGAACAAAAAGCTCTGCTTAGTGCGCCAACAAAAATGTTTTAGGTTCACGTTTTGTATTATTAAAGTTTTACGAATGAAGGTGAAATTGTCCTTTAAACTACAAGTCTCAGTTTCCAAATAGACCGGCTTATCTTAAATATTTACAATTGTATCTTTGCTTTTCACAAATAGTAACTAATGTATCTAAGTGCATGTGCTGAGTATTCTAGGCTCTCTGCCAAAAAAGCCTCTTATTTAATTAAGTTTTAGAAACGTTGTATCTTTTTCTGGTGTCAGTGCAGTAGATCGAAGAGGGACAATTTAGTAAGAAATCAGGACTACATCTGAGCTATCAAAATCTGTACTGTCCCATGAAAAACAGGACAGTTGGGAGGTATGTTATGAGGAGAATGTGCTAATAATGCTTATCTCTCCAGTCTGTTTCACAGTTGTAGGGGTAACAAATAGATAGGTATTTTATGCTGCACCCTTATAGGGGGTTATGTAATAAAAGTCACTAAGTTTGCCCAGGAGCAGTAACCGATAGCAACCAATCAGCAGGTAGCATTTACTGGTCAGCTGTTTAAAAGCAAACATCTTATTGGTTACTGCTCCTAGGCAAACCTTTATTACATATGGGGGTATGTGTGCTACATCTGGGACTGGAAATATGGGAGAGTCTCAAGAAGGTGAACAGCAGTAGAAGCTAAACATCTTGTAAATCCCCGTACTGTTATTATTAATAAGATAAGTGTACAAGACTAGAGGGGTATTTTACACAATTGGATTTTTTCTGCATTTTCACACTGTCTTTTGGTGTTGCTCTGCCTGCGTTCTGCAGCAATGTATCCATGAGGGGTGGGAGGAACATAGACATCCCCCATATCCCTTCCCTTTTGCTGGATTTATTTATCTGAGTTGTAGACCACGGCCAGACTGCAGCTTGCTGAAGGGGTTCTGCACTCATTTTTAGTTTGTAATGTATGCACAGCAGGAATCCATAGAATTTCCTCAACTTTTTTTTCCTTTGAAGGGGTGGTCTTGTGTAAATTGTGCATGTCATGAGTCATTCATCTCCATTCTCATCAATCTTGCTAAGCTCTAGGTGCAAATTCACTAACCAGCGAAAATTCGCCAGCGATGGCTTTGCACACCTCACAACACTTCGCCAGGCGTAAATTCGTCTGGACAATGCTAATTCACGAATATCCGAAGTTGTGTACAGGGTTACGAATACTGGCAAAATTACGTTCAGTGGTTCAAAGTTACGCTAGTGTTGGCTAATTATCATACGGCGTGAAGTTAAAGTACAATGGCCGTATATGCTGCAGCAAATACATTACACTACACAAGGCCAGGGAACCTTAATAAAATGAAATAGAGGTGTTATATTGCCCTACACATGTGCCCACAGTATAGTTTAGGTGCCATATGTTAGCAAATTACACCAGCTACCATTAGTAAATCGGTGAAGTGCCGAAATGATGTTACGCTGGCGAATTTTCGACCAGTGTTAGCCACTTCGCCCTTTAGTAAATTTCCCCCTAGGTTTCCATGGCTTGTGCACATTAGGAAATGATTAAGGGAATAAAGATGGGCAGCATTTCAGAGGGGACTATCTGCACAGATTGGGAAATAAGCCTAGCAATTCTATTGGGAAGACTGGTGTAAACTTTTTGTACTTTTTGTAATTTCCCCTCTATATTAAATCATAAAACAGATCAAACTGCTGTTAATCCTTCAGGATTCCATAATTTCATCTGTAATAAATCAGTCACAGCAGTGAACTCAAAATGAAGTACGCACAGGTATGGGATCCGTTATCCAGAGTGTTTGGGACCTGGGGGTTTCCAGATAACAGATCTTTATGTAATTTAGATTTTCATACATTAAGTTTATTAGAAAATCGTATAAAGATTAGATAAACCCAATAGGGTGGTTTTGCTTCTAATAAGGATTAGTTGGGATCAACTACAAGGTACTGTTTTATTATTACAGAGAAAAAGGAAATCATTTTTAAAAATATGAATTGTTTGGATAAAATGGAGTCTATCGGAGATGGCCTTTCTTTATTTGGAGCTTTCTGGATAAAGGGTTTCTGGATACCAGATTCTATACCTGAACCTTGTATTGAATGCAGATTTTATTTTTTACACCTGTCCACAAATCATTCAGTCTCTATCTGTGTGCATAAAGGGTGACCATGTTTTCTTGAATGACAACACTGAGGGCTATGGCACATGGAATGCAGCAGCTGCAGTAGAAATATCCAATACACTCATATTATTTGCAGTTGGTTTTGAAAATCCTTAAAGTCTTTTTATTTATAGATCTTGGGTGTGTGTCTGGGAACATCATTTAACACTGAATGGAATGATAAGTATGTCTTAGTATTTTCAAGCCAGATGGCTATAAATAAAAAAAATAATGGGGGGAAATAACATTGTTCATGTTGGGTATATTTTAATTAAATAAAAGTGACAGGGAATGTATTGGTATTTATTTATAATATACAGATTGTTGGATTACTTATGTGATACAAAATATAAATATGGGGGAATGTATTAAAGTGAGATGTTCCTTAAAACAGCAGATACTTTAATATAAAATGCTTATGGTTGAAATAGGTTATTAAACCTGACACAAACTTTGCACAAGAATTGCAGTCCTTGAATCAGCTGGTGAAGCATCTTTGTTACTATAACTTGGTTTTAAGCATGTAATCAGTTGTCCTACAACAACCTTATGTGATGCCTTCCAAAAATATAGTGCCCCTGGATAGGACTATAGGTCCTACATAGACTTTATGACCCTACATAAATGAACATTGCTTGAAGACACAGGTCTCAGCCAGGACTCAGTATTATGTAGCAAAATTCAAAAAATTATAGCAAAGACGTTGTTATGCCAAAGTGCCAAATATACATATACACTGTA
Source organism: Xenopus petersii (assembly GCA_038501925.1). NCBI lineage: Eukaryota > Metazoa > Chordata > Amphibia > Anura > Pipidae > Xenopus > Xenopus petersii. The sequence continues at coordinate 102,858,049 of CM076682.1, forward strand.
TAGTCACCATATCAGTCATATAAGATAAAAATCAACAGTGGAACCTACATCTATAAAAAAAACAAAAGGGGCCATTACATAAGTTAAAGTGATACTGTCATGGGAAAACATGTTTTTTTCCAAAATCAGTTAATAGTTCTGCTCCAGCAGACTTCTGCACTGAAATCAGTTTCTCAAAAGAGCAAACAGATCTTTTTTTATATTTAATCTTGAAATCTGATATGGAGCTAGGCATATTGTCAGTTTCCCAGCTTCCCCCAGCCATGTGACTTGTGCTCTGATAAACTTCAGTCACTCTTTACTGCAAGTTGGAGTGATATCACCCCTCCCTATCCCCCTCAGCAAGCTAGCAAGAGAACAAGAGAACAATTGGAAGGTAACCAGATAGCAGCTCCCTAACACAAGGGTGTGTATGAGCTCCAGGCCCATTTTGGGTCTGGGGGGAGCATTTTGTCTGCAAACTTTGCAGATTGTTTGGATTTCTGTCAGGAAATCCTTTTTCCACCTGTTCCTGCTTTTCCACCACAAACTCCTCCTAAAAATGAGGAAGAAGACAGAGGTCATTGCTGATAAAGGAGTAAGGACCCATTTGGGGTCTAAGAAGAAGACTATTGTTCCCAGTTTGGCAGCAGCAGTTGAGAACATTCAAGTGCACAAGGTGGTGGTCATGGCTAAGAGTGACAGCAAAGAAGGAGAAGGTACCTCCACATGCAGTGTTCCATCTGTAATGGAGTCTCCCAAGCAAGTGAATACCCTGGTTGACCAAGCTGAAGTTGCTGTGGAGAGTTGCAGTTCTGCTGCTGAGAGTTGCTGTTCAGAGGCAAGCCAAGAAGCTGCTGCAAGGCATGCTGGAAGCCAAGAATGAAGTGCTGCAGGCTGTGAGGAAGCCATGGAAAGTACTGAGACTGCATGCTGTGTGGCTATGGAGGTGGTTGAGAAGATGCTGGGAGAGAAGCCCAATCCTGCTGCTGCTGCAATGGCCCATGTAGGAGCAATGCACCTGTGTGAACATGGGGGAGAGGAGGCAGCTGGAAATGGTGCTGGGAAGCCAGAGACTGTGGGCTGAGCTGGGCCCAATCAGAGCCAAATAATCAGGGCCCTGAGAGACATTAAAGTATTGGAAGTGAAAATGAACATTTTGGAGGGGAGTGCTAGTAACATGGTGGCTGGACTGAGTGCTCTTAAAGGAGAAGGAAAATTGCGGAGGCATTTTATTGTCAATAGATTATTTGCAATAGTGCAAGCTATAACACTATATTTATTCTGTAGAATGTTTTACCATACCTGAGTAAAAAGCTCTAGAAACTCTCTGTTTGTTTAGGATAGCAGCTGCAGTATTAGCTTGGTAAGACATCAGTTCCTGCCTGAATCTCTCCCCGCTCACTTATAGCTGTGTGCTCAGATTACAGCAGAGAAAGGGGGGAAGAGGAGCAAACTGAGCATGCTCTTGCCCAGGGCAAGGAGGTTTAATCTGAAGGCAGGAAGTCTGATACAGAAGCCCATGTGTACACAACAGAAGGAAAGAAATGCTGTGTTTCTTTTGACAGGGGACTCAGAGCAGCACTACTTTGAGGGTTTACTGGTATATTTAGATCGACCTTTCTGATAAGGATTACTTAGTTTTAACCATTCCTTCTCCTTTAAAGGGACTGAGATATCTAAGGAAAATTGTTTTAATGTCTAATGAATTGGAGGAAATTGAGAATAACATTACCAGGGTTCTGTGAGATACAGCCCTGGAAAGAGGTTTGCGATAATCGAGAGAGATTCCAGGAAATGGAGGAAAATGAACTGAAAAAGTTACTTAAAGACTTTTCTTTTTCTAAAGAGACTTTGATTCCTGGGAGTGGCAATGTGGAGCCTTTGTGTGCGGATTCCCAGGCCCCAGAGACTGTTTCAGTGCCCAGAACTAGTGCCAATACTATTGCCAATATAAACGCTGTGAGTGTGGCTGGTGTGAGCATGCCCAGTGCAGTGAGGGTGCCAGTGTGTCAGGTGCAAGTGTGCAGTGTAACATGGCTGCGGGGAGTACTAACAAGGCTGCACCCCTGACTAATAAAACTGTATGTGACACTGCAGTAAGAGAGAACTTAGCTGGTAAAAGCTGTGTCACAGAGGGTGCAGGGAATCCTCCTGTAAATAGTGGAAGTAAAGGGGCACCAGTAAGGAGAGGTGTTTGGGATGGAAAGAAACTGTTTAGGCAGAATGTCTCTGAGGTGGGTGAGAGTCAGGCAAGTAGGAGGAAGAATGCGGTGAAAATCAAGTGGGTGAAGGAGAGGGGTGAGTTCCCGGGGCTCATGTTTGTAGCCAGGAATCTTATCAAAGAGTCATTGGGCTTTACCCCTGCAGATGTATTTGGGCTGGTAAGTGTCACTACACTGAGTTTGATCTGAGCTTCAAACTGTCTCAGGGGCTGGATGAGTTCTGGCTTAAATATGAGGGTAACAGCGAAGCCCCAGAGTGTTATCCCCACTGGGACTATCGTAAGTAGATATAAAAGACTTGGAGAATAAAGAGGTTGGGCGAGGAGAGGAGGAATAATAGTTTGGAAAGTGGAACCATGGCCTAAGGTTCTCCGTTGGGCCACTGGCATCCCAGTCCAACACTGTCTGAAATGTTTATATAATTTTCTGTAATGTTTTTACTGTTAATAAACTTTCCTTACACAAAATAGCTCTCTGGTAGATCTAAGAACAGCACTCAATAGTAAAAGACAGATCCCATTGCAACACATTCAGTTACAGTACATTGAGTAGGAGAAACAGCAGCCTGCCAGAAAGCAGTTCCATCCTAAAGTGCTGGCTATTTTCTGAAAGCACATGACCAGGCAAAATGACCTGAGGTGGCTGCCTAAACTCCAATATTTGAAATAATAAAAAAATACACTTGTTGGTTCAGGAATGACATTTGATTTATCTGCAGTGTAAACAGTGTAGCTCCAGTTTCCATAATATAATATATATATATATATAGAAGTTGTGGACAGCACTCCGTCTAGGAACAATACCTAGGTGCACGGTAAGAAAACATATATATAGGTAACCTTGAGAAAGGTCCCAATGGGGATCGAAACGTCACGTCGGATACATATGCAATAACACTTTTTCAATTTTGGCAAAATCCTGGTGTTGCTGGTCTTTCTTTTCATATATATATATATATATATATATATATATATATATATATATATATATATATATATATATATATATATATATATATATATATATATATATTCTATACATGTGTGTATGTATATATATATATATATATATATATATATATATATATATATATATATATATACATATACACCATATAGTCACAATATTTATTACATTAAGCATCACATTTCTAAATTTGGCATTTTTGCTCAGTTTCTTTAGTTTATTGCTTTATGTTGTTAAATGCTCCCCATTTCATTTATAAGGTGTGACACATTCTGATAGGGTTAATAAGAACTGTCAGTTTGTATTTATGATTGGTCAGCTTAAGCTGGAATTAAACTGCTGACCTCTTGTGCAAAACCTCTTAATACAAGTGTTAGTCTTCTCAAACAAAATGTCACAATCCTTTCAGGTTTATTTACTCTTAAGGAAAGTTAAACACCTGTGATACAGTACTTTTATATTCTTTCACATACAGTTGCACAAGGAGTTAAATAAATATTTTGTGTGTTTTCTTTCCTGGGCTGCGTTTTCTCTTTTGTTTCATATACCTCATAATTATTTTCATATGAAGCTGTATACCTTGCCTGTAGGTTTTACCTATATGTGTTTTCTTTAAATGTTTAAAAAAAATTTATTTCCACTGCATCATGAAAATGACCATTAAAATGTAACGTAGAACTATTTATTTCCACTGCATCATGAAAATGACCATTAAAATGTAACGTAGAACTGACCTTATTAAGCAGCCTATCTCTATAATGTAAGAGCTTTTGAACAATAGTTTATAAGGCCCAAAAATAGGTCTTCATATTGTTTAGGCTTGGTAACCATAACCACTGTAAGGAATGTGAAATTTCTTCCTACAATAATACATTCTAAAAATCATTAATTTTAAACCAAATGTCAGGCCAGTGGCTTTCAGATTTAGAGCCTCCCAAAAAAATAAGTTTACAATTCAATGTACAGAATGTAAAGTGGCTAGAACTGATTTCACAAAATAATTTTTTTAGTGAAACATTAAAGGGAGGCTTTAAATTCCATGCCATCAGCTTTGGGCAGAACAGGGATTACACTCATTGTTTTAGGCTGTTTTACTACCTAAAACTATTTACTTAATGCACATAGACACCACTCAAATATGGATGTAGCATAACTCAGGCTATTCTTATTTCATGGAAACTGCTGCTACAACTTATTTGAGAATTATCTCTCCTAGTGTATCAATGTAAATGCGGCCCTAAGCTTATGAATAATAGTTCAGGGCATGTTGACAGGTTGATTTAAAGGGGTTGTTTATCTTTAAACACTTTTTGTCAGTTCAATTGTTTTCAGTTTTCACCAGAAATAAAGACTTTTTTTCAATTACTTTCCATCTTTTTTTTTTTTTTTTTTTTTACCATTTTTTCAAAATCTTAAGTTTAAAATGTTTTGTTCCTGTCTCTGGTGTTTCAGTCTGGCAGCACAGTGATTCCGGTGCAGATTCTGAACTGTTACAATTTGCTAAATTAGTTGATACATTTCTCGGTAGCATTTGTGGAACATTAGCAACTATTGTATCGATTCTAACAGCTGCCTTTAAGGAAACTCTGGGATTCAGCTCAGCACGACGAAGAAAAAATGTATCTACTAATATATCAATTAAGAACAGTTTATAGTGACCCCGTCCCTCCTGCTTCAGAAAGACATACGAAGGTGAAAATGAAACTTTAAACTTCAGTATTAGAAAAACAGTCACAAATGGAAAATAGAAAGTAATTTTAAAAAAGTCTTTATTTCTGATGAAAACAACTGACCTGAAAAGTGTTGGATGGCGAACAACCTATTCAAAGTGGCTAGTTCAGTTTTTTAAGTATAAAAATGTTATCCTGTAGTTTTTTGTATTTTTCTGCACCACTCTATATAACTACTCTCATCTTCTCATACACTCCACCTGGGCCATGTGAAGAGCTGGGTCACATGTAAAACCCTTTCTTACTGATTGCATCACAGTCTTCTGTTGCAACACTAAACCTCTAATGTATACACTTGTTCTCCTCATTTTTGTTTCTGAATGTATCCTCTTCCTATCAGTTGTTAAGTTCTTCTCATACCAACTGATTATTGAAACACCTAGCCCAGTGTTCCCCAACATGTTGTTCACCAATCCCTTGGGTGTTGTTCCCAGAGGCCTCAAAGAAGGTTCTTATTTTTCAATTCTTGGCTTGAAAGCAAACTTAAGTTGCATACAAACTATGTGTACTTCCAAACAAAGCCTCCTGTAAGCTGCCAGCCCACATAAGAGCTACAAATAGCCAATAACAGCCCAGATGTGGCACCTCTAGCAATGTTTTGCATGCTTGTGCTTCCCTCAAATTTTATTTACATTTGAATGTGGCTTACGGCTACAAAAGGTTGGGGTGGTTCACCTTTATGTTAACTTTCAGTATGTTATAGAATGGCATATTCTTAGCAACTTTGCAACTGTTTTTCATTATTTTATCATCTTTTCAGCCTTCAAATGGTGCTCACTGTCTCCAGAAGCCAAAACACCATTATTCTGTGAAGATACAACTTAATTGTTATTGTAACTTTTTATAACTTATGTTTCTATTCAGTCCCTCATCTATTCATATTCCAATCTCTAATTCACAACACTGCCTGGTTGCTAGGGTAAATAAGACTTAACTTTTAATCCAGGTATGTTAAAAACACACGCATCCACAAAGACAATGCCATATAAGACTCCATTATAAGTATATGTAAGTCCGGGACCATGTCCCTAAAACAACACTCAATTAAAAACCAGGCATAGGATGAATTAGTGGACAATTCTTGTAGTCAGCGTTGTCATTACCGCCTAACCACAGTAATATTAAAGTGTCAGCCGTGTTCAAGTGGCCATTCCCAAAACCTCCCTTCCAGCCATTCCCCAGTCCAAATTCTACCTAGCTATGTGGGGAACAAGTGGGAGCTATTCGCCCACCATCCATCTATGCCACCCGCCTGACGCATTTCGCTGTGTACTACGGCTTCTTCAGGGGCATAAGTGGCAAGTGCGCGTCCAAATTCAGTTTAAATAGGCATCCATTACCGCTCGTGTAGGAACGCACGTTTGCGTCACTTCCGTCTAGTCACTTCCGGTTGCACTTAGTCCCTTCCGGTTGCATTCAGTGATTTGCCCACAATCGCCTCAACGGACACATGCGCATGCGCTGCCCTTACTCGGTGACATTTCCCCGTGCAACCTCTTCTACTGGGTTAATGCCACTGTATAGCGATGCGCATGCGTGTCTTTATTCTGTTCCTCCAACTTAAGGAGCAGTTTATAATCCTACTTGTAATGCTATTTGACACTGAATAAATTCACATAATAAGAAAAACAGAGTCCAATATATTAGTATGTATATGACAGTAAAGAAATTGAGAAGTTTTTGTACATCATTTAACAGATTTTTATACACATTTTTAAAGAAAGGGGGAGAAGGTAAAGCCTTCGTTCAGGCCATTAGGAACCCTAGTGTTCAGCCAGTATATCCATTGTGCCTCTCGCTGCAACAATATCAATCTATCAATATCCCCGACTCGCAAAGTGGGTTCAATTCGATCAACTGCTGTGAATTTTAACATTTCCAGGCTGCCATTGTGGATTTCATTGATGTGTCTAGCTAGCTGACTGATTTGTCCAGTGTAATAGGAACTAAACCTACAATTACGTTTAGGCGTAGTAAAAATCTGCGGGACCAATTAGTAAATAGTCATCTGAGTAAGAATGCGAAATCAACATGGCTGGAAAATAGAACTAAAGGATGTCACAAGTGTGGTAGTTGTTTGGCCTGTCCATTTATTGAAAAAGCATTGGTATACGTGGGCAGAGTATACTCTAGAGCATTTTATGCATTTTAGCATTTTATGAATTGTAAGACATCAGGAGTAATATACGTGATGACCTGCCAATGTGGAAAACGCTATGTTGGCAAAACGAAACGTGAATTCAGGAGAAGAATTCTAGAACATGTGGGAGATGTAAAACATAAGAGAAATACGTCAGTAGCTAGACACGTCAATGAAATCCACAATGCCAGCCTGGAAATGTTAAAATTCACAGCAGTCGGGGATATTGATAGAAAGTTGTTGCAGCGAGAGGCACAATGGATATACTGGCTGAACACTAGGGTTCCTAATGGCCTGAACAAAGGCTTTACCTTCTCCCCCTTTCTTTAAAAATGTGTATAAAAATCTGTTAAATGATGTACAAAAACTTCTCAATTTCTTTACTGTCATATACAGTACATACTAATATATATGACTCTGTTTTTCTTATTATGTGAATTTATTCAGTGTCAAATAGATCCTATTTAGGTATGCTTGACATGTCCAGACGGTCACGCTGAGTCCAGGATGTCCCCCCCTTTTTTAGATCCATCTTGTGAGCATTACAAGTAGGATTATAAACTGCACCTTAAATTGGTGGAACAGAATAAAGACACGCATGCGCATCGCTATACAGTGGCATTAACCCAGTAGAAGAGGTTGCATGGGGAAAAGTCACCGTTGCGCAAGAGTAAGGGCAGCGCATGCGCATGTGTCCGTTGAGGCGATTGTGGGCAAATCACTGAATGCAACCGGAAGGGACTAAGCGCAACCGGAAGTGACTAGACAGAAGTGACGCAAATGTGCGTTCCTACACGATCGGTAATGGATACCTATTTAAACTGAATTTGGACGCGCACTCGCCACTTATGCCCCTGAAGAAGCCGTAGTACACAGCGAAACGCGTCGGGCGGGTGGCATAGATGGACGGTGGGCGAATAGCTCCCACTTGTTCCCCATGTAGCTAGGTAGAATTTGGACTGGGGAATGGCTGGAAGGGAGGTTTTGGGAATGGCCACTTGAACACGGCTGATACTTTAATATTACTGTGGTAAGGCGTAATGACAACGCTTACTACAAGAATTGTCCACTTATTCATCCTATGCCTGGTTTTTAATTGAGTGTTGTTTTAGGGACATGGTCCCGGACTTACATATACTTATAATGGAGTCTTATATGTCATTGTCTTTGTGGGTGCATGTGTTTTTAAAATACTGTACCTGGATTAAAAGTTAAGTTTTAATATTTTTTCCTCAACATACTTTATGGTACTATTCATCTGAAATGGTTAGCTTGGAGATAACAGGGTTAAGAAAATCCCTTATTTTCCCTGTTTTTCTGGTGGTTGTTTGGATTTTGTTGGTTCTTTAATGAACACTAACCTGCAGATAAATCAGGTCTGAAACTTGATCACACTCACCTTTGTGAATTTAGGGTAAATAAGACCCTATCAACCAGACAGTTGATGCAATACCAAACTGAACAAAAAGCTTAATAACTGAAAAAAACATAGAAAACGAAGACCAACTGCAAATTGTCTTAGAATTGCACAGCCTACATCATACTAAATATTAATTTAAAGGTGAACTACCCCTTTAAGTATTTAAAGGGGTAGGGTGAACTACCCCTTTAAGTATTTTATTTCATATTCCAATCTCTAATTCACAACACTGCCTGGTTGCTAGGGTAAATAAGACCCTATCAACCAGACAGTTGATGCAATACCAAACTGAACAAAAATCTTAATAACTGAAAAAAACATAGAAAACAAAGACCAACTGCAAATTGTCTTAGAATGGCACAGCCTACATCATACTAAATGTTAATTTAAAGGTGAACTACCCCTTTAAGTATTTTATTTACTCTTTAACTTATATCTATACGCTTTATTCCTTTATAAAGCACTGAGTACATTTATAAATAAAAACATACATAGTATATAGGTGTATATGTTCATGGCCTAAAACTGTAATCCCTTTGCAGTCTGTCTGTATGTTCTTAAAAATGGCCCCGCCATTTACAGAGTGTTCTGTTGTTTCACATGACACAATTAAGGACAAACAAAACATGCTTTAGAGGCTACACAATTTTGTTCATGTGACTTCTTCTTCTACTGTCCTGTGAGTGTGACTTCTTTTGATGTTTATGCTGAATTGTACTGAGGTTTGCACCCAGGCTCTGAATACTGCATTTTCATGAGTGCCGATAACCTGCCTACTAAATATATAAATATATACAAGAATATCTTGTAGATTATATCCTTATAAACGGTGACTTAAATAAAGTACCCCCAGTCATGAAACTCATCGGTAACTTATAATATCCTTATATTTTACAAGAGGGGGTACTTTATTCACTATATATATAATATTGGATAGGTCTGGCACACGAAAAGGTGCAATCTCTCGTGCCTGGGATCAGTCCTTGGTATAAGCAGATAGAAGAAGTCAGAATAAGCCGCACTCGCAGGTCTTATGATGCAATAAAAACTTTTATTGTGGGCACAACTATTGTTTCGACTGAAACACCATCCTTTCTCATATATACATATATAAACAAATAGAGATACATTATGCTGAACAAATTGATGAAACAACACGTGATTAATATGACATTTAGAGAAATTAGTGGTAATTAATTTACAAATGTTCCCTGGGTGTTAAAGCATACTGTTATGAAAATATAGTATTTTTCCAGGGGGTTGACAATAGGGCCAGGATACCAACTGGTTGCTAGGTAGGTCATAGATGGTGAGCAGTGTCTGTGTAACTTTGAGAAGCAGGTCATAATCTTCAAAATATGGTAGGTCCTGAAAAGCTACTATTGTGGGATCCAGTCACTTCTGTATTACTGTGTCTCATAAGGTTTATTATAAACAGAACCCACAAGACCAATGTCTGCCTTAATGAACTTATATCCACCAAGGTTAAACATAGCTAGCAGTATCAAACATTCACATATAAAAATAAAAAAATTAAAAAAAAGATATATATATATATATATATTTATATTTAATAAATACCCAATAAACACCCTAACTTAAAGACCATCAGACCCAAAAATGTTATTCACAATTAGGAGGACATTCAGTAACAGAACTACTGAATAGCATTAGTGCAACTACTCTGACTGTGTGTGTACTGTACTTAATTTGATTGCTCCCTGTGTGTTAATGAAAACTTTCTCCTTCAGAAGTAGCCAGGACCTGTGCAGTTTTCAATGAACAGGAACAGGGTCTTAGGTAAACGCTTATAATCACTGAGTGGTACCTAACATTTGGAACTCACCCCATGTCTCCCCTTCTCCTTTAGGTTCCCTGTCAGACAGGACACATTTGAGTATTTTCTTAAATAAGATACTGTTAGAGTTGTGAGTTCATTTGAGTTCATTCGAGGTATAAAAAACTCTTACACTCGACCTTTGATAAATAACCCCCTAGATGTGGCAATCCTGAATCGGCTAAAAATGCAGAAGGAGCCATTTTAGAGTAATTACCCAGGTTTGACCCATGTAATATGTTTTACATGCAGCAATTCCAACTAATATGAAGGAGCAGGTATTGTCAGGTAACTGCCTGCGGAAATAATTTCCTGCGGGACGATCAAGCGCCCATGTGTCGGCTCCCTTAAGACTTCAAATGCTGAGATCACCAACCTGGAATGCATGTTTGACTTAATTACCCACCAGAGTGTAAAATAGGTCATTCTTTTGCAGGAACAAACTGGTGAAACTGATAGGTTAGTGTGACCCAGACTATCCAAAACAGTGCACTAAGTTGTTATCTTTAGCTTCATGTTCTGCTATAAAGTTATGATTGATCTAGGAAAGTATTTTGTCTCTTCTTTCTTTAGGACTAGCTTCTTTTACACTTTATTTTTAAATTGATACATTTATCATAACCCTTTACCAGGCAGCTTGAATTCTGGATGAGTAATAAACAGACTCACTTTTACAGAATGTGATGAATAGTGAATAATATTTTTTAGATCTGAATCTATGCTTCCCATGTCTGGCACTACCTTTACATCGTTCATACTAAACGATTTGCAGAGGTACCCTGCAGAATAGGATCTGGATGATCTGTTGTAGGGATGGGCGAATTTGACCCGTTTTGTTTCGGCAAAAATTTGCCGCGGGCAAAATTTCGCAGACGCCCATTAAAGTCTATGGGCGTCAAAAAAATTTTGTCGTGCGGCAAAATTGTTTTGACGCACACCGCCATACAAGTCTATGGGTGTCATTTTTTCGGCGAAACTAGGCGAAAAAATTCACCCATCCCTAATCTGTTGTATGTATAAAATGCATTTCATTCAGCATCTTATTTCACACATCCCTGATCATCTTACTTATTCTGTCTTATTTTCCACTGGCCATTAAAGAAGTAGTTCACCTTTAAATGAACATTTTACATGATGTATCAAGTGATATTCTGAGACAATTTGCAATTGACTTTAATTTTATATTATTTGAGGTTTTCTAGTTAACTTTTTGTTCTGCAGCTCTCCGGTTTGTAATTTCAGCAATCTGGTTGCGAGGGTCCAAATTACCCTAACAACCATGCATTGCTTTGAATAAGCGATTGCTATATGAATAGGAGAGGGCTTACAGAGCATTTGTTTTTTAGATACGGCCACTGACCCCCATTTGAAATCTGGAAAGAGTCAGAAGAAGAAGGCGAATTAGGTTTTCATTTTTTATTATTTATAGTTTTTGGTTGTTTAGCTTTTATTCATCAGCTCTCCAATTTCAGCAATCTGGTTGCTATGGTCCAAATTACCCTAGCAACCATGCATTGATTTGAAAAACAGACTGGAATATGAATACAAGAGGGCCTAAATAAATATATATGAATAATAAAAAGTAGCAATAACAATGCATGTTTAGCCTTACTGAGCATTTGTTTTTAGTAACTCCCATTTGAAAGCTGGAAAGAATGAGAAGGCAGCAAATAATGAAAAACTTAAAAAAATAAATAATGAAGACCAATTGAAAAGTTGCTTAGAATTCTATAACATACTAAAAGTTAACTTACAGATGAAAACCCCCCTGGTTTTGCCTCCAATAAGAATTAATTATATCTTAGTTTGGATCAAGTACAAGACACAGTTTTAGTATTACAGAGAAAAAGGAAATCATTTTTAAAAATTTGGATTATTTGAATAAAGTGGAGTCTATGGGAAACAGCCTTCCATAATTTGGAGCTTTTGGATAATGGGGTTACGGATAATGGATCTCACACCTGTAATATTAAATAATGGATATTTTTTAATATAGACAACACTGGAAGGTAGAATAATTGAAACACTTTGGATACTGCTATATATGTGTGTATATCTTTTTTTCCCTCTTTTAAGATTTATTTGAAAAAAGGAAATAAAAAATAAAAAAAATTAAGAAAAGGGAAAGGAAAGAAAAAAGTTACAAAAGAAAAATAAATAGAACATGGACTTTACATATTCAAAAAATATTGATCGCTGACACATTATTGTGGAAATACAAGTACAATACACAGGTTACATTAGCAAGGGACCATTTAAAGAGAATAATTTAATTTGGCATAACTTCAGTCCATAAGTGTGTATGTAGGGGACCATATCTCTGAGTGGCCATCCAGAGTGTCCTCGATCTAGAAATTGGTTGAGTCTTTGATGTAGTTGCAGTAAAGATAATTTGGAGGCCAACCAGTTTAAAGCCACAACTCATCATGCCGCTGCCAGTATTTGCGAGAGTAGCTTCATGTGGCTACGTGGAAATTTTGCATATGGTACAACAGTGCTACTTCTGGAGTAGGAGATATTGTTGTGTTAAATATTTTTGATACCATCCAGAAAGCTTTCACTATAGTACAATGCCACTAGGCATGCATATAGCCCCCCATTTGTTGACATTCACGAAAACAGCAACAATGAAAAACGAATGCAGCAAAGAGATCCCTTCCAAGTATCGCAGTACCCTTTTTCACAATGTAAAAGTCACATTTTGCAGTATTTTGCAAATTGTACAGTCACTGGCAAGCAACCAAGCACAGGCATTGGATCCTTTAAGTAACTGATCAGTTTCAGGGCAGGTGCAACAAGCGGATCAAGAAAATATCCTTTGGTAGTATAGAAACAGCTGAACCTGTATCAAGCATCAGGTTAATGAAGTGTCCCTTGTCAGCAGAAGCAGTATTGACACTGTCAGTGCATATAAACTTGTCTGGAATAAATGTATAAGCTTTATCCACATTTAATACTGTGACATTTGTAGTAGTGACTTCATGAACATCTTTAGCAGAACTACAGAGACATGTAATATGATTTGCAGTGTGTTGTGTTGAACCACAGCGAAAGCAGTATTTTCTATTTGTATTTGCTGCACGGTTTCGCAGTGTAGGTCAATCTCTTTCCTTAGCACTGTATTTTGCCTGTCACTGTGCATTATTAGGCCACAGTGCTGAATTCACAATCTGTACATTCCCAGCAGTTCCCTGTCTGAGAGTTTTAGCCTCTGCCACTGCTGTTTCAATTTGGCTAGCAACTGTAATAGCCTTTGCAAGGGTTAAATCCTGCTCTAGGAGCAGTCTCTCTCTCTATTGCAGGTGAGTTTGTTTTTTCCACTATTTGGTCTCTAAGCATTTCATCTGTTAGAGTCCTAACAGCTCTCTCAAAGCTGCTACAAATTGTTCTGTGGATTCGCCATTACACTGTCCACGTTGGCGGAATTTATATCTTTCAGCAACCACATTTACTCTTGGCACGAAAAAGTTCTTTATAGCAGTAAGTGCAGTTTCTTAAGTCTCATCAGGTAATGGTAATGTATAGAATATAAGCTGTCCCTCTGCTCCCAGGCAATGGATAAGTTAAGCACACCTTCTAGCAGCAGAAATCTCCCCTTGGTCAGCTGCAATAATGTAATTTTCAAACATACGAATCCAAGCAGTAAAAGGTATGGTAGGCTCACCAGGGTTTAAAAGAAAAGCTGCAGGCTGCTGCAGAGGTAGAAGAGCCATCCTGTCGCCAATCTGTTATGTTTTGGTAGCCGAGGATGAGAGGGTATAACAGTGCTTTATTAACAGACTCTCATGCAGCCATTACACAACAGTAACTTTCACTTTTAAGCTGTCCAGGAAGTATGCACAGTATGTCTGAACACAGTGAAATCTACAGGCCATTTGTATAAGCACCACAGGAAGGAGGATTGATGAGTGGGGGAGACCCTGGTATCACATTTTAGCACATCGTCAGGAGAACAGACGCTCTGGCTGCGTGCGCTCTTCTAAGGAAGAAATGCAGACTCGTCTCTACTTATTGATTCAAGAGGCTGCAGTGACACCTCCTTCCATGCTGCAAATACTTGCCGAGTTGCAATCTTCCCCCTTGCTCGATCCTCCCTACTTAGCCCTCAGCCCCTCCCTCCTCAGCTCAGCCCCTCCCCTCTAAACCCTCCTCCGTGCTCAAGGCTGACATGAAAACAGTGGCTCACAAGCTGAACACAGAACACTGAAGAGGGCTAAGAGGGGAGGGGCTGAGGGCTAAGGCGACACGGACACTCTATGTTTGACGTGCAGCGTCATCGCACTCCGCCCTGATGTTTGGCGCTAAAACCGTCCCTTTAAATAGACGTCTAAGGAAGTAAACGGCGCTTGGTTATTTTCCTGGTTTTGTGATCCTGAACTTATGAATTATTCTTGCTTTGACTCTGCCTGCCCATGGATACTTCTGATTTTCTTCTTGCCTACCGACCTCTGCCTGTCTCCGACTACGTCTAACTTCAGCCTGCCTACCGACCTCTGCCTGTCCTCGACTAGGCTTGCTATTTCTCTACAAATCTCCGTCTACACCTCAGTAGCCATCGCTGCTTGGACTCTTCGCTTAATAGACTCTGCTGTTCCTGACCAAGTGGTACCTTTAACCCTCCTTGATATGCCCTGTACATTGTTCATTTGTTAACTTTATGATATTTGTTATGCCAAATGAAATTAAGAATCATTCTTTGAAACATATCAATATTTTTTTTATATATAGGAATTGGAAGGTCTCTACATAAATAAAGAATTTTGGGGAGTATTACTAGACAAGATGCTGCAATGCGTTCAACAAGAGATTTGTAATTTATGCCCATCTGTTAATAAGTTAAACAGTTTTTGATACATAGGTTTATACAGTAGAACCCCCATTTTACAGTTTTCAGAAGACCAGGAAAAAATTATGTAAAATCCAGAAACAAGTAAAATCAGGGAAATGTGTTAAAGTAACTCCTTTTTTTACTGAAAGGATATTAGCACAGGAGTCAATTTTACTTTGAAATACAATATTTACTGTGTTAATAACAAGGGTTAAGCATTGCAGCATTAATGTTACACTATGAGTTGCATGTGCAAGGCCTCTCTGTCAGTCACATTTACAACCTAAAGCAATAAGTGATTGATGCAGAACTGTGTAAGGGGCAGACTAATTTGAATGACCAATTACAGGCAGAACCATGGCAAAATATACTTCTGGTTAGTATTTTAAATCTCTTTATTTCACAAATAATAACATTCATAGAGGGAAAAAAGACGTTTTTGGGTACATCAGGATACAATTTTGATGTAAAATCTGGGAAAACATTACTTAAAATTAAGGAAAGGCAATTATTGAAATGCATTATAAATTGGTGGGATCACAAATAAAAAAATGTAAAATGTGGGAAAACTTAAAATCAGGTTACTTTAAAATAGAGGTTTCATTGTAATTATTTTTATAGAGAGAGGAGTAAGACTGAGTACTGAGTAAGCTTGATACCCAAGCAGTCTATTGACTTCCATCTCCATTGAAATGGAAAATGTAATTCTAGAAGCTTCATTTGCAGTTGTGGGATATAAACTTTACTTTAAGGGCTTCAGTTTTCGACAGATTGACTTTCAGGCCTGAGATTCTGCGGAATTGATCTAGTATTTGAAATAGATGTGGGAGCCTTCTCAGTGGTTTTGTGAGTGTTAAGCAGATATCATCTGCATATAAAGTGATTTTATTTAGATAGTTGCCTTTCGTGTATCCTGAAATGTCTGGGGAAGCACGAATGGGCCAAAGGCAAAATTGCCATCATAAATAGCAGTGGCGGTAATGGGAAAACCCCTGGAGAGCGTATTCCCATAAGCTGTATGTGTGCAATGGGGTCTGCATATAAAACTCCAAGCACTTCTAGGAAAAGGCCTGTAATGTTATCACTTGGCAAAACAGAAAACAGATTCTGCCAAAGTACAGTATTCTGCATGTCTAGCATAAGAGTGAGTAATGGTGACCTGGAGATATTTGCATCAGAGATTATATTGACTATCCTACGGGTGCAGTCTGTGGTTTGACGTAAGTTTTTTTTCTTTAATGGATAACAGGTGAAGTCCAAAGAGGAAGAGCCACATGCGTTCTCCCTTTATATTAACTTTGGGAATTAAATTGCCATAACACCCTTGGGTAATTCCCTCCCAAATGTCATATCCAAGTATAAAACTACCTAAATATAACACAATCACATTACAGTTTTGTGACTTGTGTAAAACCACAACTTAGATCATTTTTTTCCAGACTATATCCTTAAGATTGACTTTAAAATACAGCAATGCTCTTTTATCACTTGTACATTTCTTTGTGCATTTTCTGTTATTGTCTAGGCATATTGACTCCATGAATGGCTGTATGGTGTTGCAGAGGGATCATGGGTGAAGCCATGATTAACAGAAAGAACCCAATGATCTCTAGAAAATGTAATTAGATATTGTCAGCACTGACTTATGTGGGCAAATGTTATAAATAGATAAGCCTAGATGAACATATGCATGCAAGTAAATCGGCACGTACCATACATCAATTCATAGCATTATGCTGCATTCGCGTCTGCGATGCTTTTTATTTTGAAGTATGAAACCTGCAGGGTCGATGTTTTAGATTCCAGTAGGAGGTTATGAGGTTAATACTACTGCTGCACTGATTCATTTTTTCTTTCATATTGCTTAGATCTCTTTATACCAAAACTAGGGCAAAAAAGCATGCATTGTTTTCATGTGCGGTAAAGACTATTGTGACGTTTCTGAATGTTACAGCTGCTGACTAAGGAAACAGCTGAGAATGAAAACAAATAGCCGCCCTATTTTATTAAGCTTCTCATTTAGTTAATGTGCTGCATTTCTCCTTAGCTGCTGTTTTCATTACTGATTCCGTTCATGATTTGCTTACAAGGAACCCTTTGTCTTGGATCGGTCATGCTAAATAAATAGATATTCTATGTCCTAGTTATAGACAAATAATGCATTCTCCCACAATCACTATCTGCCAACTCCAAAAAGACTTACTTTCTTTTTCTGAATGGCTTGTGCACTCCAAATCGCTCAAATAAGTTATTCTTGTTTTTAAAAAAAATGCTTGCAAAACAAATATGTTGTCCTACTTTGTTTCATAAAATTGCAAGAAAATATGAACTTTCCCAAATTTTTGCAGAAAATATTTACTTTTTCAAAACATTTTTTAATTATTTTGGCATTTGGTTGGCACTGTATTTTTAGAAAACTATCCTTTTTGTTATCCTTATCCTCATTGGTATCAAACAACATTTCTAAAAGCTGGGCCATGTAGACCAAATGAGCAAAATGATCTCAGTATATATTTTACAGAAAGAACTAATATATATATTGATTGCTAAATGATCTGAGCTATATAACAGCATTTTAATCAATGCCACAAGTAGTACAATAGCCCTATCCATGCGTTTATTAAAAGGGTTGTTCCCATTCCAACACTTTTTCCAAGTACTTCCTATTTTCTATATGTGAGTGTTTTTCTAATAATGTTATTATTTTCGAATAATTACATTAGTTATATGTATGTAACAATTAGAGATGGTTGAATCTGACCAATTTCGCTTCACAAAAAATTTGCGAACACTTAATATTTGCAGAAATGCATTGGAGTCTATGGGTATCAAATCGCGTGACTTTTTGTCACAAAACAAGGAAGTAAAAAAGTTTTACCTTTCTCACCCCTAATTTGCATATGCAAATTAGGATTTGGATTCGGTTCAGTATTCGGCCGAATCTTTAGAGAAGGATTCGGGGGTTCGGCCGAATCCAAAATAGTGGATTCGGTGCATCCCTAATTAAAAATGGTCCAATAGGATCAGTGAAGTTCCCTTTGACTTCAATAGGACCTCTACAACTTTTTCTTGGCAAATTTTTGTGTTAGAGTTTTTATAGTTTTTTAGAGTTTTACAGAAATATAGAAAACCCATGAATTTTTAGAGATTCATAAAAAAATAAATTTAATTTAGGGTCCATGATTGTCCTACCTAAGTCCTAAGTGAGGATTTAATTCATGGCATGAAATCATCTAATCATTATCTAAATACATTGAAGAAAGTTAAGCCTTTATCTAGCTTATGGACTTTTTTTTGCATAATAGCATGCTCTGGTTAGATTTGGTTATCAAAAAAAATTGAATGCACAGCTTTGTGTTATTTTTCTCTTACGTACAGTATAAGGCCAGGTATTTTGATGCTTCTGGTCTTTGTGTGCAGACTCATATACAGTATGACATTCTGTTGATCTGCACCTACCTGTGTAGAATCAATTATCTTTGAGCCACATATGAAATTATATTTGGTGATTGTTACAACTAGATAACAATTTCAGGTATTAATTTGTCAGGTTTTGTGTTTGCTGAATATATAAGGGAGAATTGTTTTCATACTTACCGTAATTCTCCTTTCCTGGTCACTCTCCATATCAGCATTACAACCGGGAGGCCCCTCCCATCCCTGCCCCCAGACCAGATAGTCCCTCCCTCTCTAAAACCTTAAAGGTACTCACGAGACTCACCTACCTCGTCTAATACCAAGTTCAAACCAAAGGGTGGGGAATGCTGATATGGAGAGTGACCAGGAAAGGAGAATTACGGTAAGTATGAAAACAATTCTCCCTTTTCCTGGTCACTCCATATCAGCATTACAACTGGATCTACCAAGCCATCAGCACTTAAGGGTGGGAAAACAAACACTCTCCAGAACCCATAATGCAAAAATATTTTAATTCATGACACAAAAGCAAGGTGAGTCCCTGCCGTAAAAGCATGATTACTGGAGATCGAAACATCCAGAGAATAATGTTTTATGAAGGTTCTTGCTGAAGACCAGGAAGCCACTTCGCAAATCTGTGATGTTGGGACTTCCGCCAATGCTGCCCAGGATGCAGCAACCGCCCTAGATGAATGAGCTCTCAAGCCTTCTGGAGCTAGCTTACCCTGAGATTGATATGCTTTAGAGATACATAAACAGATCCATCTACTGATAGTTGATGATGATGCTGCCTGTCCCTTGTGGCAACCCGCTGGTACTACGAAGAGTCTGTCCGATTTCCTAAAGTCACTCGTGACCTCAAGATAGCGATTTAGGCAACGTATTGGATCTATATTATGCATTTCTTCCATTTCCTTGTTTCCTGCATTGAATATAGGGAGAGTAACTTCCTTCTTCAAATGAAATGGAGATACCACCTTAGGTAGAAATGACTTATCTGGCTTTAACACTACTTTATCATGCAAAAACAAGATATGATTTGGACTGCATGAAAGTGCCTGCAACTCCCCCACTCTAGAAGCGGAAGCCACTGCTATCAGAAAAAGTGTCTTAAGAGTCAAAAGCCATACTGAAATAGTCTCCAACGGTTCAAAAGGATCCAATGATAAGGCTTTTAGCACCAAAGGCAGACTCCAAACAACTGCATCCCTCTTCACTGGTGGACGTAATTTAAGAGCAGCCAACAAGAATCTTTTAATCATAGGTTCTCCGGCCCATGAAACATTAGATAATGCTGAAATAGCAGAGACATGAACTTTAAGCGTCCTGTACTGAAGACCTTTTTCCAGACCCTCTTGAAGGAACCCCAAGACCTGGGATAATGAGATCTCTTCTGAATCCTCAAGTTGTCCTTTCCATAATAAGAACCTTTCCCAAATTCTATAATATGTCAAGGAAGTAGAAGGTTTCCTAGATCTTAAGAGAGTAGATACCACAGCCTCCGACAGACCTAAGGCCAACAGCCTTTTGCGCTCAGTCTCCATGCCTGAAGAGACAAGGCCCCAGGGTTTGGATGTAACACCGGTCCCTGTTTCAGAAGATCTTTTCTCCGTGGAAGAGGCCAAGGCGGTGCAATTGCCAGCTTCAACAGAAGTGGATACCATGGTCTGCGTGGCCACTTTGGTGCAATCAATATCATTTCCACTTCGTCTTGGATGACCTTCTGCAATGTTTGGAGAATGAGTGGAAATGGAGGAAAGGCATATAGTAGAAGACCCGTCCAGTTTTGTAAAAGTGCGTCCACTGCTCTCGCCTTCGGGCAGAACCTTCTGGAGAAGAAGACTGGACATTGGTTGTTGTACCTTGAAGCCATCAGATCGACCTCTGGCAACCCCCATCTCTCCACCAGCATCTGGAATACTTCCTGATGTAGAGACCATTCGTGTACTGACAGTATATTCCGACTCAGAAAATCCGCCTTCTGATTTTCTACTCCCGGAAGGTAACCCGCTGTCAAGAGTTCCAGATTTTTCTCTGCCCACGACAAAATCGGTTGTACTTCCTGCAGTAAGGATCTGCTCTTGGTTCCCCCCTGCTTCTTGACATATGCCACCGCAGAGGTATTGTCTATCAACATTCGAACTGATGAGCCCTGGAGAACTTGGGCAAAAGAAAATAGAGCATTCTTCGCTGCCCTGATCTCTAATATATTGGATGGAACTCCTTTCTGTAGGCAAGACCATTGTCCCTGAACCCATTCCGAGTCCAGATGTGCTCCCCATCCAAACGTGGACGCATCCGAGACTAGCGTCCTCCATTGAGGTTGAGCTAATGGAAGGCCTCTGCTGAGATTCCTCTCTGATAGCCACCAACTGAGAGACTTCTTGAATGTCTGTGACAAATGTATCTGTTGATTCCAATCTTTCTTCACTCTGTTCCATTGATCCAAAAAGAGCCATTGTGCTGGTCTCATATGTAATCTTGCCCATTTGGTGACTGGAATGGTTGCTGCCATGGAACCTATCAGAGACATGAACTTCTGAGCCGAAACTTGAGACTTTTCCCGAATCTCTGATACTTGACAAATTAAGTCCTGAATTCTTTCTGGAGGAAGTGACACTGTCCCCCTCAAAGTGTCGAACCGGGCTCCCAGGTACTGCAAGGACTGAGAGGGGACCAGATGGCTTTTCTCCCAATTTATTATCCAGCCATGAACTTGTAAAAAATTCAAAACCCGATCCCGATGAGAAATGAGGGTCTCCCTGCTCCTTGCTGATAATAGGATGTCGTCCAGGTAATGCCATATGGAGATCCCTTCCAATCTTAGAGCCGCAATCAGGGTTACCAGAACTTTGGAAAAAACCCTTGGCGATGTTGATAGGCCAAACGGCAGGCAACGAAATTGAAAATGCCTTCCTGCTAGGGAAAAGCGAAGGAAGCGCTGATGAGCCTCTATGACTGGAATGTGGAAGTAGGCATCTCGTAGGTCTATGGAGAGAAGCCAGTCCTCTGGTAGTATTGCCGCAATGATGGAAAAAATGGACTCCATCTTGAATTTCTGAAACTTCAGGTACTTGTTTACCTCTTTGAGATTCAGAATTGGTCTCCAGCCCCCCGAAGACTTTTTCACCAGAAATAAGACTGAATAAATTCCCTTGTTCACTTCTTGAGGAGGAACCGGAATAACTGCTCTTACTTCTAGTAGCCATTGCACATACTGATCCAGGGTTCTCTTCTTTTCTCCCGAAGTCGGGTAATGAGATACCACCACTCTGTCTTCCACTGGAACTGCGGAAAATTCCAGACGATAACCTCTCGTCAGGATGTCTAGAACCCACTGGTCTGAAATGGTATTGTGCCAAACCTGACAAAACTCCCCTAGCCTGGCTCCCACTCTTTCCTCTACCGGCGGATAGTCAGGAAGATTTCTTCGGTTGCTGGGTTGGTCTGGACTTATCACTGCTGACAAAGGTCGATTGACCCCTTTTCCAGGGAAAGGACCTAAAATTGTCTCTGGTTCCTCTAGCCGAATAGTTAGAGAATCCTGCCCTTGCAGATCCTCGAGACATAAAAGACCTGAATGGCTGGTATCTTGGTTTCTTTTTGTCTTGTGGCAGAAACTGACTCTTTCCTCCTGAGGCTTTCGTTATAACCTCATCCAATTTTGCACCAAACAGCCGAGAACCCTCAAAAGGAAGGGTACATAAACTCATCTTGGATGAGGTATCTGCAGCCCACGGTCTGAGCCAAAGAGCCCGTCGAGCCGCCACCGAAACTGCCATAGAACGGGCAGATAGTCTTGTAAGATCTATCGCTCCCTCTGAGATAAAACCTGTAGCAATCTTCAGTTCCGTTAGGCTATCCGAAATCTCTTTCTTATCTGCTCCCTCCATAACGGCCTTGTCAATTGAATCAATCCAAAATGACATAGCCTTGGCCACCGAAATTAAGGCTACCGCCGGTTTGCATGCTGCCCCTGAAATCATAAACGCCTTTCTAAGGTCAGAATCTATTCTTCTGTCCATGGGGTCTTTTAGTGCCGAACAATCATCAATTGGTAGTGTTGTCTTTTTGGCCAGATGAATGACAGCAGGATCCACTGATGGAGAAACCATCCAATCTTTAATATCCACCTCTCTGAACGGGTATAATCTTGCAAACCTAGAGCTTGGCGAAGTAAAAGAGACTTTCTTAGCCGCCTTCTGCCACTCTGTCTTAATCAGATCTGAAACCTCTGCAAATAAAGGAAAAGTCTGACGGATCTTTGAAGGGGTAGGTAAAACTTTAATTGTTTTAGTATCCTCCACTTCCTCTTCCACTCCTAAGGTGAGTCTTAAGGCTTTAATTAGGGGAGGAACTAATGAAAAGTCAAAGGATTCATACATAACTTCAGACTCTTCTTCTGAATCTCTAAAAGACTCAGTTGCGTTCCTTGGGAACCCCCCTTCTTCCTCAGAAAATTCCTCATAAACCTCCCCTGTTTCCAGGGTAGGCCCTTGTTCCTCTTCCAAGGTCTCCCTGCCCAAACCAGAGGAATCAGAAGCAGACCTGCAAAAATCTTTCCAGCAGGTGTCACAGAATTTTCTGCCCAATAGAGGTGGCTTAAAGCATCCCACACATTCAGGTACTTTCAATTGGTTTCCTTTGGTCTTGCGTTTTCTAGGAAGATTTTCTTCAGGTAAGCTAAGACCAACCAAAAAAAAAAAAAAAAAAAAAAAATTAGAAAAGAAAAAGAGAGAGAGAAGGAAAAAATACCCACAGAAAAAAGGAGGGACTTACCTAGCTTGGAAGGCAGAGGCACCTGAGGCTAAAGGATCCATAATTCAATCCCAACAACACCGTCTAAAAAATCCCCAAGAAAAACAATTCAAGTAAAAATTAGGAACCACATTTTATCCCACCAAAAACAGTAACCAAAATACCTGCAAGGTAGACTAATCCAAACAAAATGCAAGGTGCCAACAGAACTGTCTCCCTAGAGATCTCAGAACAAACAGGCACTAGTATATATATACTAAAAAGGTTAACTCCTCCCCCAAAATGGCCGCCGCCTGACTCCCTGACTGACAAGCCGCGCCATCTTGGATGTGGCAAGGACACTTCTCTCCCCCTTTCCCTGCGCGCGGTGCGCTTCCGTTCACTACGGATCCCTGCAGCCACTAGACGCTGCCAAGATCCGTGTCAGAAGGAGGAGAGAGGAGGAGAGCCAACGCGTACTGCCAAGGCGCTAACCAGGCGGCGCAGAAGAACTGGGGAGTCAGGTGAGATGCGCCTAAGCGTATCAGTGCCTAGAGGGAGGTAAGAGTTTATCGCTGCTCAAAAGTTACCTGCTACCAACAACGGATCCTCTGTGTCACGAGCAACCTTCATGGCCACCCACATGACACGCCTCTAGGGATAGGTGGGTACTGACTTATAGTTAACCTAATAGTCAGGAGAAAGCCCCCTAATATCCCGCTCCAAGCCATACAAGGAAAGGAGGAAGGGTCCCTTGCTCTGCCCCATGTTCACCTTCAAGATTTTATCATATAGGGAACCGCAAGCCAGCCCTCGAGTAGTCTAAAGGCAAAAACAGAAAAGAAAAAGACGAGGTAGGTGAGTCTCGTGAGTACCTTTAAGGTTTTAGAGAGGGAGGGACTATCTGGTCTGGGGGCAGGGATGGGAGGGGCCTCCCGGTTGTAATGCTGATATGGAGTGACCAGGAAAGTATAACATTTATTTTAGGTTTACTTACACTTACCCACAACATAAAGTTAACTTCTTCAACCTTTTCTAGAATTGAGTAAAGCTAAAGTTGTATAGATGCAAAGACTTGTTCTTTTAGTGTTTACCTGTAATACAGTATTTCTCACATTGGTCATCCCTGAATATGTGTAATACATCTGATACAGATGCAGCCACATTGTCTTCTATGATCAAAGTTAAAGTGACCCAGGCCTATACATCCACATGTACAAGTATGTATTTTATTACCCATAGTTCCTATGGTTAGTGGAAAAAAAATATTGCACAGTTTCCAAAAATAACCACTTCATAATTAGCATCATGGAATCTCTGTAGTAGCCACTGCAGTTAAACAATGGTTGACCACGTACAATATACTTACTTTATACGTTTATGTAGAAAGAATGTGTCTTTAGTTGGTATGTTTGCTAAAGTTAGTTTAATGAACCTCTGAATGACCATCGAACCTTTCAGTAAACTGACATTCAGGTCAATGGCCTATCTATACATGACTTTTAGATATGGTAAAACACTATGAGTTGGCGTGCCTCCACCCACGATCAGGACAGACTGGGCTGTGATACCCCTCCCTGGGAACTTCACTGATCTGCAGTTACATACACACAGATGAAAGGTTGAGGATTTGTTTGCAAAATCCTAACCAAAATACATACAGCCTGCCAGCAAGGAGCAACTTCATAAAATAATGCAGATGGTGATCTCTGAGGTGCTGAGGGGAATCCCCACTTATCTGGCAGTTTCTAAAGAAGGATTCCCTCTCTGAAAAGAGCATGCTTTGCACTTCAGAGCCCTTAAAAGGACCCCCTTTCCTTCCGCACCCTAAATTGAGTGTGCTTTTCTGTCACCGGAGTTCCCTACTGACTAGTGATGGGCGAATTTATTCGGCAGGCGCGAATTCGCGGCGAATTTGTGCGATTCGCCGTTGGCGAATAAATTCGCGAAACGGCCGCGAAAATTCGCGGCAAAAATTCGCCGGCGTCAAAAAATTTTTTTTCGAAAAAACGGACGCCGGCGCCAAAAACGGGCGCCGGCGTCAAAAACGGGCGCCGGCGTCAAAAATGAGACGCTGGCGCCGTTTCGCGAATTTTTCGCCGTTTCGCGAATTTCGCGCAAAATTCACGAATTTTTCGGCGAAGCGAAACTGCACAAATTCGCCCATCACTACTACTGACCTTGCAACACCTTGTTTTCACTTTGTTGCCTCTCTCTCTCACACTTCCTTTCTGTCAGCTCACAGGGAGACTCCTACTCCTCCTTGTACAGTTTAACCCACAAAAGGAGAGACAAGTATATACATGTAGCTCCCCTGCATATAAAATGTACAATGAATGTAAAAAGAGACAAAAAAAAGTTTTTGCAGCCACAAATAAATGCATGTTTTTCTTAGTATCTAGAGCTGAAGGCTGGGTCTAATAATATATTATATAAAATATTTACTGTATTATATAAAATATATATTCTGGGTGACTCAGTTTCTTTTTAAAAGGTAACCGTGCATGTGTATTTCCCACTGCATTAACTATTAGACATTCAGTAACAGCCAATGAAAACTAATAATTCCATATCTCCCAACATTTTGGAAATAGAAAGAGGGACAACATTTTTGACCACTCCCATTTTTGTGGCCACACCCCCTAATTACCATATTCATTTTACAAATTTTGGCAGGTTATGAAAGTTTGAAGACATTTTTGTGTTTTTTATGTGTTATTACAGTTTTGCTAATGAAGGTGAATTGCCCTTTAAACTGCAAGTCACAGTTTTCCCAAGAGACCTGCTTATCTTAAATTGTTAATTATTTTGTTGCTTATCTAAAATTGATACAAACTTATCTAAGTGCACCTACCACATATTCTGGGCTCTCTGCCAAACGCCAATTAAGTTTTAGAAAAGTTGTATCTTTTTCTGGCTGTTAAGTGCAGGAGATCAAAGAGAAAGTCAGGACATTTCAGTAACAACCTGGGACTGTGAGTTGAACTATCAAAATTGGGACTGTCCCACGAAAAACGTGACATGTCATATACATGTTTATTTACAGTGTATAGATAAGTAACTGTGAAGCATATTGTACTAGATACTGTAGGACATTAATCCCCACTTTTTAAAGTAGATAAAGAAAAAAATATTTGCAAATCATTTTTCCATTGTGTAAATGTAAAGACTACTTAGCACCTAAACATTGTTTCCTTCAACAGAGGTGAGAGCTAACAAAGCCAACACTTTTGTTTTATTTTCTCCTCTATGGAGGTACTATTACCTCTGCTTGCAGTTTCAGTTTTACCTAAGCTGTTATTGTGTATGACTTGGTGGGTCAGAAAATACAGTACATTATTACCTCCCTTATAACCCTTTTGAAGAGATCAGCAGTTTTGTTTTCCTTTCTCTAGGTCAATATATATTGTTTTTTGCAAAAGTTCAATTCACTGGATATAGTTTATTTTTCTAGACTTAGTTGCTTCACAATGACATGGTAACATAATAGGATGCACATACCTGGAGGTCTGGAAAACTTACATTCACTTTGCAACATGATTTAAGCTTTAGTGCCTTTAAAAAGTAATGCTGTAGGTAAGGCCTTGGGATCTTCTGTTTCCCGTAACGGATGTGGGAAGATTAGCAAGCCTATAGCTTCAAATGTAATCAATGAAAACCTATTTTAATCTATCAGTGAGGCATAAAAAACCTCTATCAGATATTGTGCTAAATGTTGGAGTTGAACCAAGTCTTAAACAAACGATTTCACCCGTGATACAGTTAGAGGCATATATCAAATAACAAATCCAGGGATCATATTAAATGCTTTGCATACCACATGGCATATAGACCATAGTATCTATCAGACCTTCTCCTTCCTTGATGAATATTGCTCTATTGGATGTTTTCTCAGCTGGTGTGGCATCTTGGAAGAATATTCCAGTACATACCCTCCACTATTAAAATATACATATCCTGGGAAGCCATTATACCAGCAAAAAACACTTTTGAGTTCTTACCATATAATATTCTTAATTACAGGGCCATGTAGCAACTGCCATCTGTATCAAGTATATAGCAAAATAGGAGATAAACAAGAAGTTGTTACCAAGGACAGTATATCATATATATCTTTCTAAAACAAGTCTGGTGGGATCACTTAAATTATATAATTTATTATGCTTTCCACTACTGTCTGTATATAAGCAATTTCCTAGATAATGCAGGAAGTCATTGCACCTTAAAGGGGATGTTCACCTTCTCACACTTTGCTTCATATTAAGAAAATGAGCCATTTTATACACATTCCCAATATACTTTCATTTACAAAAGTGGTCCCTGATCCTCATAGACTATTGGAGCTTTCTACATCATCGCAAGGGCATTGACAGGTTCAGGAATTCCAGTGTGTGCACCCACAGTGTGATGTCACCTTACAGCCACATTTTTACTGGGTCTTTTCCATCTCCTACTGTATTACGTACTGTCTGTGTACAGTCACTTGACCTTCACCAGAAGGGAGATGGAGCTCCTATACCTTTGTTTTCAGAGGACCAGCAATGAGAATAGGCCAAGCGCAAGAGTGAAAAGCAAGGGTTTGTGAGTGAGTGAGAGAGAGAAAGAGAGAGCGAGAGAGTGAAATAGAAAGTGCGATATTGTCAGGTCTTTTTTAAAGTTACTACAAACAGTATCCAAGGAATGAAATACATTCATTTAAGTGACGTCTCCAACCTTTTGCAGATCAAATTATATGATAACCCAAAGAGAAAGTAAAACTAACTATTGTCCTTTCTTGTGCATCATTGCACCTATTGGAAAGTCCTAATGGCTGGCTTCTATATAAATAAGCACACAAATTAATGCAAACAACATGCAAAACCACACTCTTATAGCTACAGCAGCACAATATACAGTATATCCCAAATAGATATACTGTACATACTTCAAATAGATATACTTCAGACTGCATCTATTTACACCAAGGGAATCAAGCATGAAAGAGCAGCAAATTCCTATGTTGTGGCATACAGCATTCAGCAGTAGAGCACTGTCCTTTGTGGTAAAACAGCACACTCCTATTGAACTGTTTCTTTGCTCCCATGCATGCAAAGATTCATAGTCAGCTTCCAAGGTTAGTTACGCATTAGTTATGAATATTTACAAATGTACTGATGCCTGTAGTAAACTATGCATGCTACAAAAAGCAAATAGTAACCAACCAACATAGGGATTCTGCCAGTATTTTAGTTATTAAACAACAGTGCTGCCCATTATACTGGTGATAACTAATGTGCTGGGAAAATTCTTTTCTCTTTCCACACATGTATAATTATAATTATTGGGATGAAACTTCTTACTCATACACACTTATGTAAGAGTCCTGCCTGGGGATTAGGAGGACTGTTGTTACATCACTTAATACCTACTGTATGTTAATGAATAACAACTAGAGCTAGTGCTTCTTAGGACTTTGACTTGCTAAACAGCATGCCACAATGTCCTGCATTGTAGTGTGGCAACAGGCAAACGACTTTGGATGCAAAAATGTTGTCTTTCAACCATTATCTGATGCTTCATCGCTGGAAGATTTGACTCACTGCAAACAAGAGAATTCTGGAGCCACAAGAGTTAAACTTGGGGCATATATAGTGACTTCCAGGTAATGCAAAATGTATTTTTTAACATATACTGCATTTAATTCAGCCTTTCCTTGGTTAATCATCATACTATTTGGAGTCTATAACCTTATCTCCACATACATAAGGGAATTCTAGACCTAAATTGAATTTACTTTTTGCAAAAAAAAACCCAATTAAAAGTCACAAAGATAAGTATACTTTTTCAGGAGCTTATCTGAACTGAATGAATTTGAGATAAAACCTTGGTGGCAGCCAAGGCCATATTCTTTATTGACATCAGACTTCCTGCCATCGAGCCTGCCTAATGAAGGACAGTGCAATAGCTTAGAGTAGATATGAAGGTTACATACAACGGCAAACATTTTAATTTTAAGTTTGAAAATGTTAGAGCATTTGAGAATGTTGTGAATTGGTCTTTGATTTAAGTTAAGCAGATTACATTCCAGAGAAGAAAATAGAAAAACACAGTTTTAAGTCTTATTTTAATGTAACTACACATGTTATTCAAATTAATTATTATTTAGATCTAATTTAACTAAATGTTTATTGAATAATTATCAGGTCAAGTTAACTGCATTGGTAAACCTAATGTTTTTTTTTCTTATCATAAAAGGATAAAATGCAATGGTACGGTTTTTTTTTTGTTTTTTTTTAAATGAAGCAAAAGAATCATATTGGTTAGGGTAAGAAGGGCTAAGATGAGTCAAAGAGCCTTTCTCAAATGCAAGATGTGCAATGAAAGCCTTCTTAAAACATGTTATACACATAGCATAGCAGGACTGATGTAATAGGGGTCCTCACACCTGTGCTCCTGTATTTGCCATCCATCCTTAGGCAAGAGGTATTTTCTGTGTTCCCCTAACAGATCTGTCTTTGAGATTTAGAAATAAGAAAAGTCAGACATGAAAGGAGATGTCACTATTGCTTTTTTTCCTGAACATTGTACCACCTAGGTGTGAACCTATGAAAAGTATGACAAGAGGTAAATCTGTAGGTCCACCACTGGGGGCTTATTGTGAACCTAGAATGGTGTCTTAGCAATTTTACAATCATAAAGTTTGAAAATAACATACCGTAATGCTTCCTCTACATGTTTTTGAAATGTCATTACTTTTAAGAGGCTACCATTGATGGGTAGCAGTCAGATGGAGTCCCTTTAGATTGGTGAACGGAAACAAACAAGATCTCAGGGGCCCCTATATGCTGTTATAATACAATAGAATCCTTTTTAATAATAAAGACACTCCTTTATCTTGCACAAAACATGCACATTTTAAAATGCATCCACTTCTATTAAACTATATGTACTCCTATGTTACATAGATTTGTGCAACTTGAAGCCTCACACTTCATTCTAAAGCAGAGTTTTGTATTGAATTATAATTAAATGTGTATATAGATTGGTAAACAGAACTGCTGTGTTTGGGAAATATGTGACATTTCTTCTTACTGGTGGGTTTGGGTACATAGGAATCCAAGTCACAGTCTGTATTGGTTTAAGTGCTGTAAACAACTGCACAGGGTTGTCCATTCACACAGTTCGTTTTGAATGCTTAGAATACATACCTAGCATGCATGCATGGGGGAGCACAAATGGAAGACTCTTGGAACCTGCTAAACATCAGATCAGTGCAGATACAGCAGGCATAACTGGGACCATATCCAAGAATAGCCTTCTTAAAGTAGTCGCTCGTATTTAAATTTAATTTAAATTTGTTTTAGTAATAGAGAGTGATATTATGAAACAATTTTCAATTGTTTTTCCTTTTTATTATTTGTGGTTTTTGAGTTATTTAGCTTTTTATTCAGCAGCTCTCCAGTTTTATAGTTTAAGGAATCTGTTTGCTAAAGTCCAAATTACCCTAGCAACCATGCGTGATTTTAATGAGAGACTGGAATATTAATAAGAGAGAGCCTGCATATGAAGATGCATAATAAAAAGCTAGTAATAACAATACATTTGTAGCCACCTTACAGAAATGGGTCAGTGAACCCGATTTGAAAGCTGGAAAAGGTATCAAAAGGTGAAATGGAGCTTGGCACAAGTCAGGGAAATTCTACCACCCTATAGTCATTTGTATGGTATTTTAAGTGCAAATTAATCAAAGAGTAAACTCTCACTTTCACCCTTCAATAAATGTTTTACGTAAAAAAATCTCTGGCAAACTGTAAACAAATGTAATTTTACCTTTTAATAAATATACTTTAAAGGGCATGTAAAGTCTAAAATAGAATAAAGCTAGAAATGTTGTATTTTGTATACTAAATATAAACATGAACTTACTGCACCACAAGCCTAATCAAACAAATGATTTATGCTTTCAAAGTTGGCTACTGGGGGTCACCATCTTGTAACTTTGTTAAACATCTTTGCAAGACTAAGACTGTGCACATGCTCAGTGTGGTCTGGGCTGCTTAGGGATCATCATAAACAAAGCTGATTGAGTTCTGCATGGCTGGGAAGTAAGTTGGGGCTCCCCCTGCTGTTCATAAGTATGATTGTTTCCCTGCTCAGCAGTTAGGGACCATCTGACAATTCCTATCCACAGCAGTAAATGAAGGGAGAATTTCACTGCATATAGTCAGGTTTCTTATAAAAACGGTACACATTTTTTAATTATAGTATATTGGAGATAGGTTTCTTTTTCATTAAAGAAAGTAAAAATGGGATTTTATTTTTTTGCCTTTACATGCCCTTTAAATGCATGTTTATTAAAGTTAGTTCTGGTTTCCAAAAATAGTAGCAAGTGGTACAGGGCACAAGTCAGGTCAATGTGTATTGCATTAACAAATTAGATGCAATTATGAGGTGGAGGTTTATACACCTGTTCATAAGCATCAGTTGCCTCCCAAAGGTAAGAATGTTATGCAGTGGCCTGCACACCCTCACTTATTCTTAGAATTAATTGGTATTATACAGACACGTTGCATTACAAAAGTAGTAAAACAAGTTAATGAAGAAAACCAGTTATTGCAGTAATACATACTGGAACTAATGTAGCCTAATATTTTTGGACTTTGACTTTTGATTTTTCGCCTTATGTGTTTTTGCTCCTGGAAGAGACCATACACTGTACTCTTGGCATATGTCTAATATTAAATTAAACTGGTAAACTAACAGTAATACATTTATTTGGGCTGACAGCCAGATCTGTGGCTGTTGTACCTGACACCCTAGGGGCTCAGTGAGCCTTGAGTTCCATTATGATCAGTACTTCCCAGGGATCTAGTGACTAGTTCCTGTCCTTAAGTTATACATAAGTGCAGGGGGCACATGGCCCTTTCTATTTTCCTAGTCTCCATTCTAGCAGAACTTGGATCTGCCAAAGGCCCCGAGGTGGAAGTAGACCTCAATATAGTCCAATCAAGATGCCAAGTTTGGTGGTAACTTAAATCAATTCATCAATATATTAGATATATGTTTCAGTTTTCAAGATGCAGAATTCTCTGTGTTTACTCCTGGTAGTAAGGGTGACTTATATTACAACATTGGGGCCTAAATATCATGCTGTGTAAAAATTGAAGGAAAACATCGCAGGTGATGGTGCCCACAGCAACCTATCAGATCTTTTGTTTTCTAACTTGTAGAAATCCAATTTTTACACAGTATGATAAATAGGCCACTTGTGTTTTTTTTGTGTAAGCACCTTATCAAAATTATTTGCCAGTGGAGCCTAAAGTAACCCAAGCTATATAAATCATTTTCTCATGTAACTAAGATAAAAAAAAAAATCACATTTATTATAACAAGATAAAATACATTAGTCCCCACAAAGCCTAACGTTTACCTAGAACTTAGTTATAGGTTTGATTGTATGACAGATATGCCAGGCCTGGAGTGCATGTATCGAATTAATGAGAGGTTTAGCTGGATAATTCAGTATTTTCTGTATCTGACACATTTTCTGTCTGTATTATCTAGTTTATGCCAGGTTCACTATTCACTTACAAATCTACCTGTGTCCAAAATATGCACAGTGAGGCCTGAGGTGTGAGATTAAAGTACTGCGGAAAAACATAGCGGACAACTTGAGATTCAGAAGTAAATTAAGCTGCGTGGAAGGCATCTTAGTGTACCCTTCCTCATAACTATAGTAAAATACTTAAATTGTGAGAAAAACAGCAACAACACAACCCTTGAAGTCAGTTCCAGTGGGCCCCGGATGTCCCAGTCTGACCTTGGTCTGGAAGGTCAAGCTTTAACCTTTATATGAAAAGTAGCATAAAGGTCATATTATTTTTTTTGGGGAACAAACATATATAAGTATATTGTTTTCATTAAATGTCATTGGCCATTTGCTTTACATAGAGCATGATACTTACCCCAAGGATGCAAGTTAAAGGCTTGTGTGGCTTCTTGTCATATAATGAAACATAACTTCTCCAAGCCTGTTTGGTAACAAAGATTGTGTTATTTATTTTAAAATTACTGCTTACTAAATATAGTTCTAACTGGTTCATAGTAATATAAAAAGGAAGAGTGTAAACCCTCAGCCAACTAAAATAGAAAGCCTGACGGGTGGCAGCTAATAGGATAGAACTAAGAAATGGCTTTTATTTAGGCACTTTTAAGATTGCTCCTTCAGTTTAGTATGCAAAAATAACGAAAAGATCTGTTACCTGTAAAACCCCAGACCCCAGCATTCTGGGTAACAGGTCCCATACCTGTAATTGCTAAACCTATTGCTGGAAACTACATATGTAATAACACTGTTTAAGATCTATAAACTAAATCTGCATTGAAATAGTAACTATTCATTGCAATGTTTTGGTAGAAAAAAGCTAAAGGCAAGAGCACCCCCTCCACCAATTCAAGCTTCTATATCAAGACCACCAATGGAGCAGAGATCATCTTCAGAATTTGATGGGACAGACAATCAAAGCCCTGAAGATATAAAGGAGAACATGCTGCACAGGAAAATGGACCTCACAATATGTTTACCTGATGGCAGAGGAAAAACAGTCACTGTGGATGGAAGGTAAGAGAGCAAATAAATTACTGTAATATAAAAAGAAGACATACTATATGTTTGTGGTTGTATAATTGTGTTTTTGTATAGTTCACCGTTAAATTATTTTTTTTAGATAACTTTTTTTTTAGAATTATTAGCTTTTCATCAGCTCTTCAGTTTAAAAGTTCTACAGCTATCTGGTTCAGTGTCAGACTGGCCCACTGGGAAGAAAAATAGACTAGGAGAATAGAGGTTGAGTGAGGAGAGAAAGAAAAATAGTACTAAGAGTGGGCCCCTGGTCTAAGATTAATTGGGGGGGCCCTGGTCAAAGGTTTTTAGTCGGGCCCCTGGTGTCCCAGTCCGACACTGATCTGGTTGCTAGAGTCCAAATGACACTAGCAACAGGCACCTGTTTGAATGAAAGACTGGAAGATGAATAATAGAAGGGCTGAATAAAAAGTAACAATAACACATTTTTATCTTAAAAAAAAGCTGTTTGACAGCTGGGGTCGAGATCCTCCATTTGAAACCTAGAATGAGACAGAATAAGAAAGCAAATAATGTAACATCTATAAGAATTATAACTAAAACATTGCTTAAAATAGTACATTTTCTTTTGGTAAAAGTAAATCAGTCACTGCCTGTCAGGTATTGCTGGGATTTGAGCCTGGGACCTTTGGGTTTCTGGCTCGATACCTTAACCATTTGGTCAGATGAGCAGCCTGTAGGGTTTGCTCGCTATGTGCAACCTGGCCTCTGCAGTCCCAGCCCAGCTGCCGCCTGATTGGCCTCTCCAGCCCCAGCTCAGCTGCTGCCTGTTTGGCATCTACAGCCCCAGCCCAGCTGCTGCCTAGTTTAATCATCCAATCAGGGGTGACTCTTCCCTATTTAAGGGCAGCACTTAGACCACTACTTGCCAGAGCATTGCATGGTTTTCCTAGTAATGTGGCAGCGCCCCTAACTAGGTAGTTCTAGCTCTTGCCCCTTTTCCCTTATTATTCCGTCTTGTCTGCCTGTCCTTGTCTTGTCCTGCTTTACCTTATCTTGTACCTTCCCAGCCTTGACCCGACCCTGCCTTGCTTGTTCCTGATTTCTGCTTCCTGTTCCACCTTGTACCGACCTTGTCTCGCCTGTTCCTGATTCTTGCTTTCCGACCATGCCTTGTACCTTGTACTCCTCTCTTGCTATCTTGCTCCTGTCCTCTCTTGCTATCTTGCTCCAGTCCTCTCTTGCTATCTTGCTCCAGTCCTATCCTGCTCCAGTCCTCTCTTGCTATCCTGCTCCAGTCCTCTCTTGCTATCCACTCTAATCTCCTTCTGCTCATGTCTTGCTATCCGCTCCAGTCTCCCTCTGCACTCTATCCCCAGTTTGATCTGATCTACGCCTGCACTGTCCTGTCCCATCCAGTCCGTTCCTGTTGAGTCGTCGCCCTCTTCTTCCTGCCTAGTCCAGTCCTGATCTTCGCCCTCTCCGTCCTGTTCTGCACCTGATCCAGACTGACTCTTTGCCCTCTCCGTCCTGTTCCTGCTTTCCCTTCAAGTGTTGCCTAGGCACATACAGCTCCTGCCTCAAGGACTTGCCCTTTCCCTTCAGTCTGCACAGTTCCCCCTACCTAATCCTTGACACTGCCCCAGTGAAGCTTACAATTTAAAGTAATCAATGAGTTCAAATGTAGATGTGAAAAGCACGTGACCCTCAACTTATTCCACATTGGTCTATGCATATGAATATCCTTTTCTCCTAGCCTCTCAAGCAAATACATATTCTGCTACCTATGGTTTTGTCAGCTGTAAGCGTATCCAGTGCCTTGTTTTTTGCAAATGTAAGATTATTCCTAGTGCTTAAAAAATTAAAATCACAATTAATGTTTCACCAAATTAGACCTGTCATTTTGCACCCCACCAAGATAAAAGTCTCTACAGCTAATTAAGTGGTGGGAGGACAAAAGGTGTTTTCCAGATAAAGTGAAAATTCTTGTAAATGCAATTAAGACAGGGGTATCCACATGATAACTGGCAGTATGTAGTACAGATACCTGCCTCTTCATCTTCTTATATAAGCAAAGTGCTACCATAACACAATGCCACACCTTGTTACTAAGTATAGTTTTATTTGTCCCTTCCAAATATGAATACAATATGCGTTTTAGCTGCTTAGACTGTTTATTACATTTTGAGTATTAACTTAACATCACTTGTCCTTAAAGGAAAACTATACCCCCAAAATGAATACTTAAGCAACAGATAGTTTATATCAAATTGAATGACATATTAAAGAATCTTACCAAACTGTAATATATATTTACATAAATATTGCCCTTTTACATCTCTTGCCTTGAGCCACCATTTCGTGACTCTATCTGTGCTGCCTCAGAGATCACCTGACCAGAAATACTACAACACTAACTGTAACAGGAAGAAGTGAGAAAGCAAAAGGCAGAACTCTGTCTGTTAATTGGCTCATGTGACCTTACATGTGGTTTGTATGTGTGCACCGTGAATCGTACGATCTCAGGGGGCGGCCCTTATTTTTTAAAATGGCAATTTTCTATTTATGATTACCCAATGGCACATACTACTAAAAAAGGATATTATTATGTTAATGGTTCATTTACATGAAGCAGGGTTTTACACATGAGCTGTTTTACTCAGTATCCTTTACTAGAGACCTACATTGTTTGGGGGGTATAGTTTTCCTTTAAGACCTGCTTGAAATGGTGTTATTTTTTTTGCACAAAATAACTGGGATTTCAGTAAGATATTAAACATCCACTGCATGCATGACAAAATGTATAATTTTTTTTCAGCTGGCAGTTGTCACAATGTGTTTGCAAAACATAAAGTAGCTATGCAGAAAGGAAAATTAGTTTGCATTGCACATATCTTTTCAGGGTAATCAGGTAAAAGTTAAGTTAGTGCAGCTATTTCCAGGGCCAAAAAAATGCTGCATTGTTGGAAAAAAACATAGCGATTGTGCTTGAAATAGTACTTTGCTTGCTGCACCTTCGGTTGTTGTTGAGCTTTTATAGGTCTTTAAGAAACAATCAACCTGTCATCGATTTAAAAAAAGAAATCCACAAATTTGATGAAACTCATACAAAAACAGAAATGTTTCTATCAATCCTACTTGTAGAAATAAAAAGAAATGCTTATTATTTAGAAACACATTCCTTTTAACTATTTATCATAATGTGGAGAATAATTGATTGACTCAATTAACTACTCAAAGTTTTAATAAGTCACTATTTGAAAATACTTCTGGATTGATGTTTTGTAAATCTGTCCCAGTGTTTTAATGCTATAATGTGTTGAGTCATATGCCATTGTAAATTCAGACACAGGGAGACTGAAATACTGGAAATTAAGAAAATAAAAATAACGAAAGTAAGAAAAAGACAACCACAAGAGGGTGCTAGACCCAAAGATGTGGGCAAAGTGGCTGTTGAGGATTGTTGTATTTTAAAATCACCACTTTTTAAATGTTTGCATTTACTTTCTACCCTGAACGTGAGGCTCAACCTACTGCTCACATTATACTGACCACTTCATGATTTAGAAATTTTTGTTTTTTCATGATGAGCAAAATAAGGATAGCCCTGTATCCAAGAATGTCATGCAATATTAATATTTAATACAATTAATTCATTAAAAATGTATTTATTAACACTTATACAATACGCATTTCAAACATTATGACTTCTATAACTGTAAAGGTAACAGACCAATAATTTATATGGTGCTTTAACAAAAGACTAGATGCGCTTGGTGAGCTGATTAAATTGTTACATTTTGACTTGATAAAAAGCATACAAATGTTCACAATCATCTATTCACCATTAAAGACTAGGGATGTAGCGAACGTCGGAAAAAAAGTTCGCGAACATATTCACGAACTTGCGTCAAAAATGCGAACGGTTCGCGAACGTCGCGAACCCCATAGACTTCAATGGGAAGGCGAATTTTAAAAGCTAGAAAAGACATTTCTGGCCAGAAAAATGATTGTAAAGTTGTTTAAAGGGTGCAACGACCTGGACAGTGGCATGCCAGAGGGGGATCAAGGGCAAAAATGTATCTGAAAAATACATTGTTGACACAGCGCTGCGTTTTGTGCTGTAAAGGGCAGAAATCACACTACGTCACTCAGGTGATGTTTCTGGACACGGAATGTGAAAAAGCTCACACAGCTAGGTGGCACTTGGTTAAAGACTGGGCAAACAATGCCTGCAAGGGCAACGTATACAGTAGTGGATACGGAATATATTATTGCTGCTTGAACAACGTCACTCAGGTGGTGTTTCTGGAGACGGTATTATTATTGATATTTAGACAGAATGTGAACAAGCTCACACAGCTAGGTGGCAGTTGTTTGAAAATGAAGAACACACTGGGCAAACAAATTGAAACAATGCCTGCAAGGTCAACGTATACACTACAGCAGTGGATACGGAATATATTATTGCTGCTTGAAAAACGTCACTCGGGTGGTGTTTCTGGAGACGGTATTATTATTGATATTTAGACAGAATGTGAACAAGCTCACACAGCTAGGTGGCAGTTGTTTGAAGAACACACTGGGCAAATAATGCCTGCAAGTGCACTACTATTGGTGCACTACTATGAAGAACAGCAAACAGCACTGGACACGTTAAAGAACAGTAAGATAAGTAAAATAAAAAAAAAATATATGTATATTAAAAAAAAAAATTACTCTGGTTGGTGCTGAACTACTAGGAGCAGCACAGTAGCACACCAGTCCCACTCCCCAACACAGCTAGGCTAATAGCACTGGGCTCTTATAGTAGCAAAGTAAAAAAACAAAAAAGAAAATAAAAGCAGTCCTTACAAGGACTATTGGGTTATTACAGCAGTCAGCAGATGAGATCAGAAGAGATCAGTGCCCACAGCAGCTACATACAGAGCACTGCAGTAGAAGGTAGATTACTAGCCAGCAAAGCTACCTAACCTAAAATGTCCCTCAAATCCCTGCAGAGTTCTGTCCCTACAATACAGAGCAGTATCAAGTAGATTACTAGCCAGCAAAGTTACTATCAACTGTCCCTCAAATCACTAACAGCTCTCTCCCTACACTAGCTCTTGCAAGCACACACCGGCAGAATGAAAAAACGCTGCAGGGCTTCAGTTTATATATGGAAGGGGAGTGGTCCAGGGGGTGTGGGGGTGGTCCAGGAGGGAGAGCTTCCTGATTGGCTGCCATGTATCTGCTGGTCTGGGGGAGAAATGGCAAAAAAAAAGCGCCAGCTAAGGCGAACCCAAATTGGCGAATGTCGCGCGACGTTCGCGAACATTCGGTGAACGCGAACAGTCGATGTTCGCGCGAACAAGTTCGCAGGCGAACAGTCCGCGACATCCCTAGCCATGACCCATCTTTCTTTTTCTCTTTTTTTGTAATTGGTTTATTTTGTCATTGTTGGTTGGGTTGAATAGAGAATGAACCAGTGACTGAAGACAATTATTCTTGATCATTTATGTGGCTTTGTCTGTAACATGTTTTTTAAGGGAACATAAATATTGCAAAATAAATTATCTTATGACAGTTTACTGGACACACCTTCACTATTTCTTGTAATAACAATAAAAGACTAGCTGTAAGAGGTTTTGGTTTGGGTATGAGCATATATATTATATGTGAATATAGGGAGGAAGCAGTGTATTTAAAGGGAAGTTCCCTTTAAAGGAGCAAACAGTTAAACAATGTAATTTAAATTAGTGGAAACTTGAATAATGTTTCATTGTGCACCACATTTTTAATATTGTAAAAAAAATAAGCAGTTTGAGAAAACTGACCTTTAAAATGTAAAAATCTATAACCTTTTCTCCACTCATGTTTTATGGGCTGTCATGTTGAGGACTCATTTATAAACACTGGGCATACTTTCACCTGGGCAGGAAGCCAGGCAACCAATCAACTGTTTGTTTTCATTGTTCTATCTGCTGCTGGCTGAAAAAAAGTTAATCACTGACTGGTTGCCCAGGTGCAAATTTGTCCACTGTTTATAAATGGCCTATTGATTTCAGCTTTCATGCAGGCTCTGGGTGAACATTTAGATGACAAGTAGTAGAATGTGGTAGTAGAACAATAAATGATAATATTCCAGAATTTCTATTCTAAATAGTGGTGATTGCTCTGGGCACCAGATGACACAAGATTTGTTTTATTATTTCACAAATGGCTGCTTTTTAGTTTAAGGCACTGTGAGCACAGCACCATAGATAGCATACCATTGCACTTCAGCCAGGACCTTCTGAAACATATTTTACAGATTGCAGCTATGAATTAATAACTCAAACTTTGTGTTAACTTAACTTTGCAGAATGGCTGTAACAAGCTGCATGGTGTTCTGCAAATTAGATCACTGCTTTATATCATGAAGTCTTCTTGATGTGGTTCCCGACACCCTAAAAAATAATGCTTTCATTTACGGCTGCCATCAAAGGGTAAGATCCAGCATTGTTATAAGGGACCCTGCAACTTTTAGGCCTGTGAGATGAACCCGCAATAGCTGTGCCCTGTGGCACTTGCAAAAAGGCCTTGTGCTGGTGGCAGACCATTCAGTTGTGTGGGGTCCAAGGGGCCTTGTTTTTTGTAGCTCATATCAAGTGGATACCCTAACTGTTTCCAAGATCCTGGTAGGGGGCTACATATATCTGAGTAAATGTACAGTATATTGAAGATCAGTTTTGTTGCAGGAATTCTGGGTCCATATGTACCACCAAAATTACCAGGAATACTAAGGATTATGTTCCATTATGCCTCAGTTCTTGGCATTATGTGCTAGTATACTGTAAGTCAGGAATACAGAGATATGTGCTTTTTGTGTCTACAAAAATACAGAGATTTATGTGCCATAAGTGCCCACAGGAATATTGGGATTTATGCTCACAAGAATTCTGCTAATGTCAATGCAAGGATACTGAGGAATATATCATGGGGGCTGAATATGATTTACTGTTTATTATTCTATGTATACTGTCTGACTACAAAGCATTATGATAAAGTTATGAGGCCTATATCTCATATGCCCTCCAGAACAAAGAACTGCCCTGAATTCATAATAGAACAACAGTTAAATTTAAGATTAATTTACCTTTTACAGAGATAATAAAGCATAAAAAACCATTGCTTATTCTTATTACTGTAAAATACTTTTTAAATGATCTCTCATGGTATATTTAGATGCACTATAGGATAACTGATTGGGTAGTTATATTTAGTAGGGAATGCAGCTGGCAGCAAATTGTTTTATGATACCCCATTCTCTCTTTAAAACTTCTCACCACTTCCACTAAAACATGAAGCCGGTGTTGGTAATTTTCAGGGAAGAAGCAGACTCGGTGCCAAGAAGTACACAGTGTTTGGGATAAGTTTACTGTGTGAGCTGCCAATTCCTGACTTTCAAGCTTTAGGTTTAGGTATCGCGCAATAAATAATGTAGGTGAGGCTTGGAGCCTGTTTAATGAATATGCTAAGAATAGCTGGCACACATGGCAAGATTTTATCTTTAAAGTGTTTTTTCTAAGCAAATGTGCAATGATCATTTTTTTCCTGAGCCTTAGTACCAATTATTTACATAATATTCTTTTAATTTATTTACTTTTGAATGAAAGACCCCATGTAATTAGCATATTGATCTATCTATCTATCTATCTATCTATCTATCTATCTATCTATCTATCTATCTATCTATCTATCTTTTTCTGTTTAAGTAGGCTAATTACACAGGATCTATAATTCAAATGTTATTACAGTTGCAATATAATAATTTTTCCAGCTGCAATAACTTGCAGTACCAGTTTACACCTGTTTACATTTCAGATAATATTTATAGGCTGCAGACTGTAGGGTTAATTTAGGAACAGTGCAGTGTGCAAAGTGTTGGAATACAACAGACAGAGATTGTTCCAGTCCATGGGGTCCATTTACTAAAGTGCGGTAAATTTGACTTTGCGTTTATCACTGAGAATATTTTTCCGCCAGAATATTCGCAGCGCCTAAGTTTACTAAACAGCGATGCTCTCAGAAGTCATTGCGATCACTTGCGGTAACTACGTTAAAGAACCAGCTTACGTTAGCAGTAATTTTAGCGAGTTGCGAATTTTATGGCGACAAATTATGTTTTTGTGAATATTTATGCTATAGAATAATCGTATTTTATGGAGGTTATTATGGCAATGTTTACTGTGACATTTATGGCCAGAAATGCATCTTCAAAACTTAGAAACTTTATTGACTGATGATAATACCAAGACACTAGATCCAAAAGGAAGAGTGTGAGGATCTCCAATAATCAAGAACAAATATTGCTAAAAAAAGTTGAAAATTTATTAGGACACGAAACGCGTTTAGGTTTTATGTCCTAATACATTTTCTACTTTTTTTAACAATATTTGTTCTTGATTATTGGAGATCCTCACACTCTTCCTTTTGGATCTAGTGTCTTGGATTTTGCATCTTGGGATTGACGTGAACTGTGAGTGAATCTCCCTGCTATTTACTTAACCATAATATTTTTATGTATTTAGAGTGGTACCACTTATATTGAATATTTTTCCTTGTGGCAGCACACACTCCCATTTTTCTCATGATGATAATACCATCCAACAACATTACCAGAGTGACACCAATGAAACATGTATGCATCATATAAACCCTTCTGCCAATAGAATCATATGAACAAGAAATCATATAAATCTCTTTGCTTCATAGAATGCACAGTTTAATGCTGTTGCAGCAGATAGAAGCAGAAGCCAAAACATCCTGTCAGCAATAGCTACAGATCTCTCTCCTGTCAGCAAAGAATGATGGGTAATAAAAAATATTATTGGATATTTCCTGTCCCTTGAGAATTTTCTGGCAAAAAAATACTTTTACGCCACTACATAGGTGGCGGTCAAATTTTGTAAATATTCTGGCGTTAATTTTGTCTTTAGCACATTTCACTGTTTAGTAAACCGGACGTTTAATATGTATGTAGCGTTATTTTTAGTGATGGGCAAATTTCTCCCGTTTTTCTTTGCCGAAAAATTCACAAATTTCCCGGGAAATTCTCAAAACGCGAATTTTGGTGCCGGCGTCAAAATATTTTTGACCCCAGCAACAATTCCGATGCTGGTGACAATTCTGACGCCCATATCAGTTGGAATTGTCGCCAGCGTCAGAATTGTGTCTGGCATCAAATATATCTTGATGCCGGCAAATTTTTGCCAGTGGCGAAACGCGGAAATTCGCCGCAAATTTGCGCCTGTCGAATAAATTCACCCATCACTAGTTATTTGCAGTGCATGCGATAACTGGCGAACAATTATTCTTGAGCAAGAAAATTTCCAAATTTATATTTACCGCAGGTTAGTAAACTGGCGATAACATATTTGGCGAAAAATTCTGTCTATATATTGTATGAATATTTTTAATGGGCTTTAGTAAATGGACCCCCATGTTACTTAATGCAGGGATGGTCTATTGTTGCTTAGCAATGTGATGTCATGTTTTACCTGTAACTCTGTGTGATTTTATTCTTCCTCTTCCTGTGTGTGTTCTCTCTATGAAAATTCCTGTTTCAGACATTTTATGCTGAAGTGTTTATACTGAGTTCTATAAAGCAAACAAGTTACTGTTAGTTGGTGTGTCTGTCCTTACTTACAAAAGAAGCTGCACATGCAGTCCAGATCAGCTCTCTGCTAACACAAAATACCATTTTGAACAAAAGTTGCCATGTTTTTGTCTCAGAATGTGTTTTAACTCATTTCCAGTGCAACTGCAGTCATGCACAGAATTGCATAAAAGGTGCATTTTCACTTTTTTACATAATGCTGGCACTGAACATATTCGGAGAGGGGATACATTTCCAGTGCTCAAGTCTAAGAAACATATTTATTATGCTATATGTAAAAAAGTGCATATGCACCTTTTGTACAAAGTGCAAATCTGTGCACGACTGCAGTTGCCTTGGTAATGAGGGGGCCGTACACCAGGGTTCCCTGTGTCAAGTACCTGAATGCATTTGCAAATATCAGTAATCCCAGTGAGTGGCCCATTTTTGTGAGACTGCAAGCTGTAGTTGCAAATGACCTTCAATGATTTGTGCTGCATTCACTTTTGGAATGCTAAAAGGATCTTTAAATAAATTAATTACTCTTCATGTCTTCAAGTACAGTAGAACCCACTGATATGCAAGACAGCTATTCAGTTATTACTAGAGATAAGCAAACTTTTTTGCGCATT
Source organism: Xenopus petersii (assembly GCA_038501925.1). Classification (NCBI taxonomy): domain Eukaryota; kingdom Metazoa; phylum Chordata; class Amphibia; order Anura; family Pipidae; genus Xenopus; species Xenopus petersii. Next base: position 102,902,140 of record CM076682.1, read on the forward strand.
TGTGGCAAAATTCACTAGCAGTGCAAAAAACATTTGTTAATCCAGGCTTAAACATATCTAAATTGCTACCAATGCCAATGTGTAATTGCAGTTACAAAAAAATGTAATTGCACAAACAGTATGATTAGCATTAAACTTTAAAAGTGTTTATAATTTTATATATATATATATATATATATATATATATATATATATATATATATACACCCTCTGGGCAGGTATGACACCTCAGTAGGTATGGAGCAGTTTCAATAGAACATCCTGCAGCCTTCACTGTTTATACTAGAAATGTCATCTGTCAGTGCTCTTTCTCAGCATGTTGACTGGGGAGAAGGGCTGGTGGGAGTAACCAATATGCCATCTGCTCAAAAAAGACAGATCAGTTCTATTTACCTATAAGGCGTGAGAGCAAAATGGCAGATAATCTGAACATTCAGTTTACTAATGAGTTGGCCCTTGATGTTAGGGAAAGTTCAATGGTCAGTCTGGCTTTATATAATTCCCCTTAGTATACTATGTTTTCTGTGTGTCTACAGTTTAATATTTTTATTATAGCAGAGGCCATAGAATGTGGTGTAAAAATCACCTTTGCATTAAATCCTCTTGTATACATGCATTAAGCCCATTTAGATGTGCCATGCCCATGTACATGTCCCTGTTTTTTGGCACCTGGGCTTGATAACTGGAATGACAGAGGTCTGTCCTATGTTGCCTTCGAATGCCTCCACATAATATACCATTTAGAATAATCCAATACATTCTTTGACTGGGGCCCCTACACAATTCGGCCGATAATACATTTGGGGTTTTATGCAGGTGAGCTGTGAAACTGCTGCCTACAAAGATAAATTGGAGGTGGCTTCCATTCAACCTACAGTGGACAAGGATGTAGGGGGGACAAAAATAATTTTTCAACTGCAACATATATCAACATATATCAGCTTCAAAGTATGTATGCATTGTCCTTAAGTTGTTTACTTTCTGCACTGATATTTATCTTTTTTTTCTAGTAAAGCAGTGATGGACCTGCTGGTGGACATTTGCAGTCAGTACCATTTGAACCCTGCTCATCATACCATTGAGGCAAAATCTGGAGAGTGCCAGCAACCATTCACTTTAAGGCCAAATACTCTCATTGGAACACTGGACGTACAAACAGTATGTCTAAAGGAGAAAGTTACAGAAATCAAGGTTAAAAAGCCTGCTCCGATGATTCCAGAGGTAAGTATGTCCGTGTTGTGTCAAGAAATATTTGCTCTTGAAATCCAGTCTGTGTGTTTTCAATGCAGAATTTACTTCCCTGGCAACCCTATTGTTCATATCAGAAATAATAAGCTACAGTAAACTTTAATTACCTAAGTGTTGGCTTGATGCCAGCTATTTTTTTACTTCTGTCTTAATTCAATTTTTATTGGGAAAAAAAAGTAGTAGTGTGAGCCAACAATCATTTCTACTTTGTACTGTATTTTAGCTAACATTTATACTGCATAAAAAGAAGCTGCTGTACTGCTTAACTTGACTGAAGCATTATGTTCTGACTGAGAACTGCATTCTTAGATACTGAAAAATACTAATTAAAAGGTCTGTGTCATGACCTGCATACAAACACATGGTCTGCCTCCTCCTGCTTTTATATTGCAACATCTGTTACTCTTAAGTGAAATCATAATAATGAACATTTTTGGGATCTCTTATTTTCTCTTTACTAATACTAAACTTCAAGAATCCATACTTGTGGCAAAACAATCATATTGGGTTTAAATATATTTGCGTAGACTTACATACTACAGAGAAACCGGCGGTAAACTAGTTCCCAAGAATTACAGATAACAGGTCCCATACCTGTACATGTATCCAGAGAAATATAATCATAGGCCTTGTCATATATATATATATATATATATATATATATAATTTAGGGGCCCTAATTAATGAGCAATTTTAACAAATATTGGTAAAAAAGGAAGACCTCTGGATATGTTGGGGGCCCTAAAATGTATTTGCTGTGGGGTCCAGTAACATCTATTCATAGTTTAACTATCAGCAACATAACAGCACACTAGAACCTCCAAACACCAAATAATATAGTGAGGTGCATATCCCCTAGGATACCCCCAGATATACTCCAACTGATATCAAGATAAGCCCTGATGGGGACTCATGGTAGAGCTGAAACATTAGGGCTTTCTCACTTGTAAAATTAATGTTTGTAAGATGTACAGTATGTATGTGTGCTGTCATGCTCTTCCATGTTGCTAGTAAATGGAGTTATTTTACTCCAATGTCCCATTTTTAAAAATTGTTTATCTGCACATGTCACAGAGTACTTCCAAGCATAAGAGAAAATCATTAAAGCACATTGTAAATTGCAGCACAGTACAGGTATGAGTACAGGTATGAGATCAATTATCTGCAAACCCTTTATTTAGAAAGCTCCAAATTACTAGAAGGCCATCTCTCATAAAGCCCTTTATAATAAAATAATTCTGATTTTTAAAAAATGATTTAATTTATTTCTATAAAAACAAAACAGTGCCTTGTATTTGCTCCCATCAAAGATACAAGTAATCCTTATGAAGATCCAAATTATGGAAACGTCCCTTATCGAGAAAACCCCAGACCCCGAGCATTCTGGATAACAGGTCCCAAACCTGTAGTAATAAGATCTCAAAATTTAGAGCTAACAATATTAAGGAAAGCTGGAAGCGCCCTACTGTAATTTGTTAGGTATGTCAATGCTAGCCAGCCTTATACATTGTAATACAATTCTCTGAGAGTGAATTGCTGAAATGTCTTGCATTTTAAGCTTTCTTTTTTTGTGCATGCTTTGTGTAAAATCGACGTAATCGCTAACCCGTAATAGGTAGTGTCTGACTTGAGAGGTATTCATCTGAATCTTCTTGCTAAGCCTTTTGTCAGTGTAACAATGCGTAAAGGCTAAATAACTACTCCAGGTGTGATTGTAGCTTACAGCATTGAGCACATGGTAGCTTTGTGAATAAAAAGGCTAAGCTCCTTTTTCATCTGACCTGTTCCTCCCTACTGTAGCCAAATGGTAATGAGTCATTACGTATGTATGAGAACTATCAGGTGAAAGGAGGAAGACCATTCTCTCCTCCATCTAAATTCACTTTATACCATTTGACAGTTGTCACTTCTCACTGGACAAAATCTAATGGCTGGGCCTTTTGTTCTTTTTTTTCCCCTAAGAAAACTGTACGGCTTGTTGTGAATTTCCTTGGGACCCAAAAAACTGTAGTGAGAGTCAATCCTGAAGTGCCCTTGCAGAGTATTCTAGTAGCTATATGCGAGAAGTGTGAATTTCAGCCTGAGGATGTTATTCTATTGAGAGACACTACCAACAAGGAGGAACTGGATATGGCAAAGTCACTTAAGGTCTTGGGAATCAAGGAGCTTTATGCTTGGAATAGCAAGAAAGGTGAGTGTCATTTGTCAAAGTCATTAGAGCAGCATATAGTTGGTATGATAAATTCAGCTGTGCTTATCAGTTTGAGAGTATGGACAATAAATAAACAACAAAAGCATCTGAATTGCTAGCGACTAAAATAAAAATACTCATGCAATTACATGCTACAGATGTGTTAATAGATATCCTTCTTGTGTCATTTAAAATATCATACATTTTTACTGCTTTTTACCAACCCGCAAATGGTACACATTTGCCATTGAGCAGCAGTAGCCCATTACAGTGTGTTAGCAATTAGAGTAGATCAGTGCAATGCAATTAGAATAATAAAATATGACTGGTTGGTAGGGGGACACTGCATTGGTTATAGTCACCCCTATGATGCAATGGGTGACTTTGGTAACTAGAAAACCATAATGCAATATTTATAATATTTTAAAATTATGTGTATAGTTGCAGGTTAATATTAAATAAGGTCTAGTTTGAGTATATAAACCTTATACAGGAAGTAGATGGTTCCCCTTCCCTGCTTCCATATGATAATATGAATGTGTGCGCAAGTTGAAAACCCATAAAGGCTTGCCTTGCAACCGGTGCAGATTCTTACCTGTGGTAGAAGATTTAATCCAGAAATTACAATGTCCCTTAATAAGAAATGGTTTAGGTATGGTCTAAAGTAAAATAATAGTTTTGGAGGCTGGAGTAGGGGTAAGTAACAACTACACTTTATAAAAATAGCCAGGGTTACTTACTTATTTAACTGTACATAAAGTAATTCGAGTTTATTCATTTTAATGTTGCATGTAATGTTATTTACTAAAAAGACATGGCTGGTAAACAGTACAGTATGTGTGTGACTGTGTTTTGTATGCGCTTATAAATAATTTAAGTGCTAAACGCCTCACCTTTAAATGAAAATATTGAATATTTTGTCATGTTACCATTGTCTGTCATGTGAGACTATCTTACACTAGTTAATTTAATTGTATTTTGTGTACTTGAGCATTATTTGCATGTATTTAAATAATGCAAGAAAATTCACCAGTGTTTAGATATAACCTAGACATTCATTTCAGCAATACAAACACTACTGAAACAACACTGTTTCACTAAACTGCTTTTACCCCATCCCAGAGGCAGATTCGACAACGTAGCCATAAAGACAGCAAATGTCCTTGTCACACTGTAACCAATATACCGTAATATGAGTACAGCAAAGAACTTACTGTAAATGCACAAAAAACCTTGTCATATACATATATTTGTCTAATTTCTGAACCTTCATAGAAGAATGCAGAAAAAGTTGGTAAAGATTTCCTTTCCATCAAATGGGGGTATTATAAGAAATAATTGGCTCAATACAAGGAAAAGTAAGGATACAAGAAGACATCTATGACATCTATGTCTATTGAGTCCTAGGAATGCTACTAATGAGCTAAATTTACTCATGCAGCTAAACTGGTAAAAAAATGGAACCATGGAACTATGAGGATAGACTGTTAAAGTTGAAATTGTTTTCACTGGAGAAGAGATGCTTGTAAAGGGACATGACAACTCTTTACAAATGCATACATACTAGGGATAGAATGAATTCAGCTGATTCCCAAATCCATTCTGAATGATTTGGCTGAACAGAAAACTGAATCCTAACCCTAATTTACCTTTGCAAATTATGGATAGGAAGAGTGAAAGAAAAAATGTTTTACTTCCTTGTTTGTGTGATGAAAAGTTATGTGATTTTATGCAATTAGATTCAGTTCGACAAGGCACTTGGATTTGGCCAAAACCGCATTGCTAATGGTTTTTCATCATAAGCGAAGTGGGGCTGTGGAATTCCCTGCCAAATTCCCTTAATGCTTTGGAGGTCTTCTTAGACATCCAAAATATCCAGTGAAATTGTTTTGTTTATGTAAAAAATATATATGTGGGTGTATGTTATTATGTGTAAGCATGGGGGACTCTTCAGAAACACTAGCTTAAGTGTTTTGTTATCATTTACTTCTTCCAGGATGTTTTGATGTCTGGCAAAGATATTGGTAAATTGCTAATGTGGTGCCTTTATTCAAAAAGAGAACCTTTAATTCAGGCAACAGATTTGCCAGACAAATTCAGTTGCCTTATGAGGAGGAGAGCAGAAGCCTACATTCATTTAGCAGTGGATGTGATCTACTTAGAATAGATATTGCTACAGAATTTGATACAGTACCACACACAGAAGATGTGATTAGTAGTGACTAAAATAAGGAATATTGGCCTGGATCATAATATTTCTACTTGGGTAGAGAAATGTCTGATATTAAAGAAATGGGAAACAAATTTGCATCTGAGATTTATTCATGTTGAAAATATCCTCCTTTACTGCATGTGATTTGAAACAGTGTGAACTATAAAGTTGATCACTGGAAATGTTTAAAAAGCACCAGAAGGATTCAAAAAAGGTGACGTGCTTGATAATTTTCAATTAACATAAAATATAACAAGTTTACACAAAAATATAAAATCTTATTCTTAATTTGTTTGTATTTTTATAGTTTTTCATTGCAATTACAACTAGTTCTACAAGTCTTGCGAGTCACTTTTGTTTTATATTATTTTTTGGCTATTTCTCCATCCCTGACAAAGGTAGCATGACACCTAGCAATGCTCAATTAAAACATTAATTAAAATAAAACATAAATTAAAACCTGTCAGAAGGACTCAAAAAATTGATGTGCTTGATAACAAATTTCAATTGAAATAAAAGTATAACAAGTTTACTCAAAAAATATTAAATCTTATTCTTAATTTGTTTGTATTTTTATAGTTTTTCATTACATATTATACTTACAACTACAAATATTGCGAATCACCTTTGAAGGTTTTTATGGCTAATTCTCCATCCCTGACAAGGGTAGCAACAAACCTAGCAATGCTCAATTAAAAAATATATTAACCCAACAGAATTAGCCAGCATAAAATTGCAGAACAGAAAGGGGCATATTTATCAAGGGTCGAATTTTGAATTGAAAAAACTTCGAAATTCGAATTCAAAAAGACCAACCGAAATTAAGTCGAAGTTTTTTTTTGTCGTAAAAGTCCATTTATGATCGAATAGGTCTGTATTCAGCTGATTGTACGAACAAAGGAATAGCACATTTGATCAAATTTTTCCCCAAAAAAAAGTCCACCAATTGACTCCACCATAGACTAAAACAGCAATTTGGTAGGTTTGAGATGGCGAATAGTCTAAGTCAAATTTTTAAAGAGATAGTACATGATAAATTTTAATATTCTGATTTTTTAATTTTTTTTCAAATTTGTATCGAATTTGGAGTATTCCCTAGTCGAAGTACACAAAAAATAGCTCGAAATTCAAAATTTTTTTTCCATCGAAAATTCACCTCGACCTTTGATAAATCTGCCCCAAAGTGTTGCATATTAGTAGGAAAGGACTGCAGTTACATTTGATACTAAAGAAGAATATTGCACAATATATTGTTTTATAGTCAATATTTAATTTAGCATTAAAGTAATAGAACAGTTTCAACATACAACTATTAATAATCCACGACTTCTCAGATGATAAATCCTAATTTTTACCCATCCAGCCAGGTTCCTGTATCCTTTTAATATAGTTCTTCATTAGTTTTCTATTTCCCTACAAGGTGCCAGGCTCACAAATCCTTTTCTTATCATACCCAGTATCACTGGGTCCCTTACAAACAAGGGCAAAGGGAATATATTTGCTAATATTCTGCAAAGCCCATGCCTCGTTTCCCTGGGAAGTTCTTGAGTATTGAGTCTTTGACATGTTTAAGTGCAGAACACTCAAAAATCTAATTAAAGCTGACGAGTTCATGTCAGTGTTTTTTGTATTTATAATATCTAACCAACTACAGGAACTGCAAGAAAAAGTAGAGGATATGAAGAATCGATCATGTTAGGGAAACATTAGAGTCCGTGGTTTGCCTGAAACGTATAAAAATTTGGAGGGTGAAGTGACTAATTTTTTAAGCAAACTAGTGCCGCAACTTCCTCCAAACTGGAGTTTGATAGAATCCATCGAGCATTGGGGAGGTCTCCAACAAGAAGGCAAGAGATGTTATTATTAAACTACATTACTATGCCACTAAATTACAGTATGCAAGCACTGAGGCAGTCTTCCCAACTGGATCATGATGGGACCTGTTGCAACTATTTGCAGATATTGTTCTAGCCACAATTGCCAGACGCCGATCGTTTAAACCCATCACAACTATTCTGCAACAGAATAACATAAAATATAGATGGTCCTTCCCTTTTTGTTTATATTTTACACATTGTGGGAAGCAGTATTCAGCAACTACATTGGAAGAAGTGACAACTTTTACAGCAGCTACAACTGAAGCAAGTTTCAACCCCCTCTTACCTACAATGAACATGGTATAATGTGTACACTTGGAGTTAATATATTGACTGGTAAAATGGTTGGTGAGACCTTTTGCCCCAATTGTCAAAAGCAAAGGTTATTTGAAAAATATTGAGATGTGAATTGAGACGTTGTGAGTTTATTTGAGATATAAAAAACCTCACAAACTCGACCTTTAATAAATAACCCCTTAATGTGATCATGATAAATAGATCATAACTAGATCAGTGGCTCCCAAACTGTGGGGCTTTTCCCTCTGGGTGGGCCTGAAGAGGTAGCAGGTGTGGGGGTTCAGCCTGAAAGCTAATCAGAGTAAGATTCTGCTCACCCAAAATGCATATTTACTCACCCAAGAGTCTGGCTTGAAAGTCAATTAGGGTGAGAATTAGGATCAACATGTATTTGTCTAGAAGAATGGTTATGAACTGTGTGGACCCTGGCCATAGGTTGGATGTAAAATGGAGAATTTCAACTGAAAAGTTTGACGAGAAATGATCTAGGTCTTAAACCAGGAATTACATCAATGTACATTGAGAGTAGCCATGCACAGAACATCTAGTCCCAGGGTGTGTAATGACTAGAAGAGTGATGGTATTATGTAAATGTAGGTGGGATAGCTAGTACTAGGAGTGTCAGGTTATGCCTCTGTCTTTTATTAGCAAATAAGTTGAATTTTAAAAAAATATGTATTTTTCTCTGTAATAATAAAACAGCATCTTGTACTTAATCCTAATTAAAGGGCATGTAAAGTTATTTTTAAAAAATGCTTCTCTAACTCGTACTGTTTTGTGATCGTTTCTGCACCTTTTCTTCTCTCCATTGATCATTATTCCCCTTGAAATTTAGTAGCCACTGGTTATCCTGTTCTCAAGTGATTTATGAGCTGCCCCTCCAATGGTTAACTGTTAGACAGGAGTCAAGGGTGGTTTAACCCACAAATACTGTATATACATATTGTTCAGGAAATACTGCCCCATAGCCAGCGGCTGCTAAACTTCAAGGGGGATCACGATCAAGGGAGAGACAAGAAAGCTGCAGAAATGCTTTACACCCACTTTAAGTTGCAATGAAAAACAATAATATTAGGTTTATTTAACTTTTAAAATGATTTTTAGCACACTTAAGGTACGGAAATCCAAATAACAAAAAGATCCCTTATCTGGAACTAAGTGGCAGGTCCCAAGCTTTCCAAATAACAGAACCAATATCTGTACTAACTAAGATGTACTATAAAACTATATGATCAAAACTATATTCCCTCTGCATTCTCAATGAAGTTAATTTGAGCTAGAGGCTGATACAGGCGTTTCTGCACTTGCACAAAAGTGCTGGCAGAGAATCCCATATATCTGACCACAGCCTGGTTTCAGTTTCATCATTAAATTGATGAATAAATCTGTCAAAACCAGATATATTGAACCCCCTTTGTTACTCAATACACCAATAACAATATGGGATCTGTTATGCAGAAACCATTTATCTAAAAAGCTCAGAATTATGGAAAGGCCATCATAAACCTGTGTATTGAGTTTAGACCTATACTGTAACTGCCCATTACCAATTAATTAGGTTTATGGCAAAAAAGAGATTTTAGAACTAATTGTAGAGCTTAAATTGACCCCTCCTCTATTATCAATGCTGTTTATATAGGGAGCAACATACTTAAACCATACTGACTGTACCAAGCACCAGTGCTTACACAAACAATACTGTATCACAAATGAACTTGGCAGGGATACAGTTCGTTAAATTTACTAAGAGAGTACTTATTTTGTGTGCTAATAAATACCCTGTACAGTACGGAAATGTATAAGATTAGTACGATTTTTATTGTAACATTATAATGCAAATTCAATGGTAATTATAACCATAATGATTTAATAATGTCTGTTAGGGACCTATTTACTAAAACTCAAAAAAAACATATATGAAACAAATCCTTCCACGAATTGAAGTAATTTATCAATAATTTTTTCTCAAAACAATCCCAGCTACAAAACGCTGCAACAAAATAGAGCATCAATTCATATCGCAGATTGACGCTCTGAAAAATCGATTTTATTGAATTTTCGCTGAGGAAACTTTTTTGGATCATGGGACAAAAACCCAGACGTTTTGGGATTATCCAGCGCAGATCACAATACAAGAAACAACTTCAATGACTTCTACATGGCCTTGACAGGTTTGAGATGGCGTATTCTTGGATTCTGATTTTTAGCAGCTTAAGGGTATGATGAATCTCTAAAAAATTTGAGGTCTATTTCCATGAAAAATTTGAGTTTCCCCCTAAAAATGTTGACCAGAAAAAATCAAGATTTAATAAATGGGTCTCCTTGTGTTAGCAACACCACAAACCTCCTCACATGTCCTCTGCCTTGTAATTGCTCTGATATTCGATATTCGATGAGATATGTGCCAAACCAAAAGCCTGCGCTTCTTATTTTTCCTTCCATTCTCAGTTGTAATCTCTAATGCAGGGCATTCTCCTTTTGTGTCCGTGCATAGCTACATGATTTGGTTAGATTAGACATTGTTTTGATGCTGTACAAAACTTAGTACCTGTAATTATTGCTTGTGTCGTGAGGTCTATGTGAGGTTCTCTGTTGAGGGTGACTAATTTGATTTCCCATTGATAAGGCAACTTTGCTAGCTTTTGTACCAAAGAAGTGGGGTTATGTAATAAAAAGCAATAACTTTGCCCAGGAGCAGTAACCCATAGCAACCAATAAGCAGAAAGCATTGATTGGTCGCCTGTTAAAAAGCAAACCTCTTATTGGTTGCTTTTGGGTTACTGCTCACCTAAGTTTCTAAAACAAATGTAATTTTGTTGAAGGGGTACGAAACTCTGTAACAGAGTTTACATATGTTTATCTGCTAAGAGAAATCTTTAAAGATTTTTTAAAAGGAACAGTTTCTCAGAATATGCTAGCTTATTATGTGGCTTCACATACCTATATCCACTTTTTTGGATTCCGTTGAATCCCCGAATCCTTCATGAAAGATTTGCCGAATACTGAACCGAGCCGGAACCCTAATTTTCACATGCAAATCAGTGAGGGGGAGAGAAATTTTTACTTCCTTGTTTTGTGATGAAAAGTCACATGATTTTAAGGATTCGGATTCGGTTCGGCCAGGCACAAGGATTTGGCCGAATAAGAATCCTGCTGAAAATGGCCGAACCCTGGCCGAATACCGAACCAAATCCTGGATTCGGTGTATCCCTAACCTATACAAATGTAAAAAATCAAAATACAGGCTAGCCCTCTGAGAAAACTTAAATCTACATACAGTAGTATTAAACAGTGCTTAAAAAAACATTATAGATGGGGTGTTTGTCTCAGCAAATACAGAGAACACAGAGCAGCATAGATGTCCGTGAATGTGCAACTTGTGTCTTAAACAGTTTTGCTGAATGTTAACTCAATGTTACATGTTCTACAAAAACCTGGAAGTTGTATTTAGAGAACAGCTTTAGACTACCCATATTTACGTTCCATGAAATATATTGGTTTGTATATTCATCATTCATCAAGCTTTACTTGGCAGAATCTATAATCCATGAAGTCTGAGGGGTCTTTTTAAAGGACAGCAAATACAGCCATCTGGTGGTTAATAATGAAAATCAATAAATGTGTGTTGTTGTGGAACAAATCCAAGGCAGCAAGCTTGACTGCAGTATTCTTTATTGGGGAATAAAGTTACACAACATGTTTCCTTTGTCAAGTGTCTATACTTGACATTTTCAAGGAAAAAACTTGCCTTTGACTTAATTCTACTAGATACTGTACAAGAATCAGCACATTTATGGGGTTATTTACTAACCACAATTTTTTTTCTGGTCGAGGTTTTTGGGGCAGAAACTCTAATTTTTAGAGAAAAAAAACTCGAATTTGTCAAGATTTATTATAAGCTGCTAAAAGTCAGAATCTGAAAATCCTCCATCTCAGACCTGCTGAAGTCATGTAGAAGTCAATGGCAGATCTCCCTTTTACAATTTGAAGATATTGCTCTGGGTTTGTCCGATAATCTGAAAAAATTTAAAAAAAAAAAAAAAAACGAGTGATTCGGACGTCAAATTCCAAAAATTGGTATGACTTGAGTTCTCGCACGAGTCTTTTCCCGACCTGACTTTTTCAAATTATTTATAAATAAATTGATAAAATCATGGATGGGGGTTTGGTTGAGTTTGGTTTAATAAAAAAGATGAGATAAATTCAAGTTTTAATAAATAACCCCATCAATATGTAATTAACCATCTGGAAGTTCCATTATTATATTAACAATACTATATTAATAAATATTAATCCTATATTGTACAATATAAAGTCACATTGAAATGAGTAGACAGATTTTATAGCCTTAAGGGAGAAGGGTGGCATAATCATTGGGGGAGGGGAACTAAAATGCTGATGTTCAAAAAAAAAATTGCACGAGCCTGGATTATTACTTCTTCTTCCTAAATCCTTCCTACATTCTGGCATGGTGTGCATGTGCAGTAGAGTGAAAAGCCAAATTCAGAAGTAAAAAAGCCGACATTACACTCTACAGCACACAGCCACAGAAAAAACAAAGAAGCGGAAGAAGATTGAGAGGTGGTGCTCCAACTGAAGTAGCCCAGGTTGGTCACATATTCGGTAAACAGGAGCAGTGGTTATACGTTTCTGTATTTTTTAAAAATTGAACAGGGATCAAGTGTCTTGGTAGCATTTCAAATGAGAGAGAATTTGTATGGCATTCTAAAGGACTAAACAAGTAAGAAAGGTGTATATTGAGAGATGGGAGTGGAAATGAGAGTATGAAATAGCTGTGGCTCTGAGTGGAATGGAGGAGTTGACCATGAACATGTAGGGCCTCATGTATTAATACTTCTGCCACAAGTACAAAGCCTGACTTTGTTAAAAAAAAAACAAAAAGCATATTTTTTGCCACGTTCTTTTCATATCACAATGAAAATGTAACCCAAATCTGAATAATTCAGCCCTCTAATATGTGTAGACAGGTAAAATCATGTGCAACAGTGGCATAACTAGATGTTACTGGACCCCACAGAAACATTCAGTTTAGGGCACAAAACATTGGTAAGTTGACCTGTTCTATTAAGATATATTAAAATTGCTCACTGATTAGGGACCCTCTATAATTACACTGGGTTTTGACAGGCACATTGTTTATTTAAGTACTATGAGCAAAGTATGACAGTTTGCAGTAACAAGGCAATAAGTAACTAATTGAACAATAAAAATATGCATTGTTAGCCTTAAAATGAACATTACTGAGTGCCGTGTTATGTGAGTTGTTATCATGCTGTCAAGTTTTCTCTATTAAAGTTCAACCAGCATTGCATTTCAATAATTTTTCTCAATTGACTTGGTTGAATATGCTTTTAATGTTTCTGTCAGTGTAACAGGAGACATACAGTAAAGGTACACATACGGGTGAGTGATCTGTTCTTCATATCAGCCTTTTCACTCTGACAGTAAGCTGCATTTTTGTGTGTTACACTGTATTTATACTTTGACAGAGCCAATGCATTATTGGAAATTTTCTCATTTACAGAAAAGAAAAGAAATTCTTCGACTAATAGTGACAACACCGAAAAGGAAAAAAAAGGTATTCTGGGCTTTTTTCGAAGCCACAAGAAAAACAACAAGGTGAATAAACTAGATTTGCAGAAATGCACTGTTTTACCAAGTTCTGAAAAACCTCTCAATCCCTTTCTTTTTATCCAGCAATGTTGTATGCTATTTGCTCACGCAAAATATATTGAGGAATAAGCATTAAGTGTATTTACAAAAGCCTATTATATAATGTTATGTGACTTTTTATATCTGTGTCCAGACTAAAATCTGCAAATCTTACCTTGTAGTAAGACAAGAGGAGACCACACACCCAAGTTTAGGAGCCATGTTATGAGAAATTCAGTTCCTTTTGTGTCGAGAGCTCAATGCTACCAGAGAGATAAGTGCAGAGAGCAGCATTAGGTTTGTTGATTCAAGTGGAAGATGAGCCATTAGCACCCTTAGGTCCTTACAGGAGACCGGTAAATACTATCTGCTGATTTCTTGCTGCGGCTAACTAGGCCTGATGTAAATTTGTCTTAATTTTTATATTTCCTTCCACTTAGAGTTTATTGGAGGTTATAATTGGAAAGAGGCAACAGGGACAGCTATTTTTTAAATGCTGCTCACATCCCACACTTTTCAGCTCATCAGTCCTTGATCACTGGAGGTTTGGATAGCATTTATATCCACCCAAGGTGTTTGATTTCAACTCTGATATTTCCCAGTTAGGCATTTGTATTAAAAGACTCGTGCTGACAGATGTTTACAGATCAACTTTAGCACCATTTTTCAGAAATGAGCTGTATTGTGACTACTGTTGAACCAGTTATCTATGTTGTGTATCAGCAAATAAAAAAACAGTATACTGCCATCAGTTTTCTCCCTTACAGTTCATATAAATTATATATCAGCTCACAAGTTTATCTGAATATCTGAAAGCGCTTAAACACCAGCGTTGAAAGAGAAAGGAAGTTGTTTTTCAGTAACACACTTAGCAAAGTTAAACAATGAATTGTTATTTATGGTTTATGAGAGGAGTGCCAGCTCTTTTTACTACTCTGAGAGCTGCACCTTCTCTTTCAATGCACACCTGTTCATATTACAACTGAGGATCTAAAAACTACCCTGATATAAATAGCTGCAGTGCCGATGAATGATTTCTATATAATATACCGTTGTATATAAGTTAGATTTCAGTCGCTCAGTGTAGTAAGTAATGTAAAATGCCACAGCAATGCTCACTTTTAGCCCTGCTGTTATTCATTTCCTTAGACTCATTTATAAAGGTGTTCAGTTAGCTATTTGGCATGTACATGGCAATGCTTAAAACAAGTATCCAAGGCATTATACTCATTTTTGCCACACTGAGGTGGCCAGCCCGACCTGGACAGAGTTTACCCTTGCACTTAGTAATATCATTATCAATTAGTAATATCAATGTCATTTAGCTACGTAATTTATCTTAATCTTAATAGCAACATATGTTAATTTCAGTTGTGCCCATTTAAAGGGCAATTTAAATGATAGGTGTTGCATAGTAGATATTTGTATTAATTAACTTGTCAAAATCAATTAGATTTTTCATTTCCACAAAAGACTTGATGGAGAATAGGTAGAATTGTTGTATAATCATTTACCCTATACATCTTGCTTACTGTTAAGTAATTTTCCTTTACATACTTAAACTTTAGTTATAATTAACCTGCTTGTTCTAGAAGGCCTAGATTTATCTTATTACCCTACCATATTTTTTGTTCATAACAAAATGCTAATATCTGTGACTCAGTGTTTCATTTTATTTCAATTACTTCCCTCAAAATGACCTGTAGGTATGTAGGGTCTAAGCAGGTGGCAAATAAATATTTTAAAATGCAATGGGTTCAGAACTTAAAAGAGAACTAACCCCCCCAATAAAAAAAAAACCTAATCTATTACCATAGAGCTCATGGGCGCCATCTTCTTGGTCTTCGTTCTTCTTCGGATCCACTTCCCTTTGGCAATTTTCTGAACCAATACGGCGATCCTTTACAGAAGAAGACTGGAGACCTGGAAGACGGCGCCTATGAGCTCCGCTGCAGTACTCTGCATAAAAAAGTGAGCATGCTGTCCAGAGGCACTTTCTGAGACAATTCACTATGCGGGTAGGAAGCAGGAAGGGGGGCTATATATTGTAGTAGATGGGGTTTTTTTTATTGGAGGGGGGTTTGGTTCTCCTTTAAATGACTACCAAAAATAGGAAAACTTAGTTCAACTAAAGACCTATTTTTAATGGCCACCTGTACAATGAGGCATGTCCTACCATTCCATATGGCAGCAAGTGAATTGGCAGTTTTCTTTCCTGCCATGCTCTCACTTACCTATTGCAAATTGAAGCTTTCAAGGACATTGCTTTGAGTCTATTTGTATTGTCTAGTCATTTGATTTTGTTAGGGTGTGGTAAACTCTTGCCTGTTGCTTAGAAAAAATGTTAGGGAATGGAAAAAAAACAATTCAATGAATTATCATGTGTTTTAGAACGAGGGAAACACAGGATCAATGGAAAATGAAGAATATGAAGAGATTTTTAAAGCAGCATCTACCACTGGAACCACCCATGACGTGAGTACATATTTTATATGCCTATACTGATCTGTTTTATACTAGTAAAATATATACAAATTCTTAGCTGTTTGTTTCGCAGGAACACTAGACCTTCCGTTACACTTTTTCATGTTTTGTTGCTGGTTCTATGGGAGTTTGTCACATAACATAACCATAGTTAGTTGTACATATTCTTCATTTGACAGAAGCTTGAAATGGTCATTACAATTGGGAATACAGACTTCTCTTCTGTTCAGTAAAAAAACAAATCTAATATTGTCCATGGAAACTAAAATTTAATTTGACACAACGTGTGTTCCTGCATTTTTAGGGGGAAAAAATGTTGTCTAGATTTCAGAACTGGCAATTGCTTTATCATATAGAGAAATTTTTATTGTTTTTGCCAAAACATGCCACATTTATCTACAATAAACAATACTGCCATTATTAGACTCGTTTTGCATTGTTTGCAAAGTTTTCTAGTTTTTCAGGCAAGCACAAATGTCTATGGCATCTTGGTTAGGAATTTAATGGATTATCAATTTTTACGGTACAGCCTTTATAACTGTGTCAAAACTCAGCATTTAAATAATGTTTATGCAATGCAGTGTATTGGTTTTTTTAGCTGCTTAGTCACTGTAGTCACTCACAGTGTAGTCACTACTGTGACTACACTGTGAGATTCCTTTGAGGTACAAAATACTGATAATAATATACATATTTCTGTGTAATAAAAAGTAGCTTGTGTAATAAAAAGTAGCTTGCATCATAAGTACATTTTATGAGTTAACTCAGGGGTCAGCAACCTGTACTATCAAAAGAGCCATTTTGCCCCCTCTTGCTCTAAAGAAAAATAGTCTGGAGCCGCAAAACATAACACAGCTTATAAACGTTAAAAAGTTTTAACCTTTTTTAATTTTAGCTGTTACAACAATAGCATCCAACAAACAGAAGTGTGTATGTGTAGGCCTACTTTGAAATAAATTAAACACTGAATAGCCCTATTAAATGCTAGTGTTCTCATCAGTTTAATGTGACTTCTGTTTCTGAAGCTCCATGCTGATCTTCCCTCTCTTCTCTTGAGTGTGTGACCGCGGTTAGGACCATGATGACCATGATGAAGTCGTGCCTGTCACTCCTGGGACGTCTATACAGTCCTCGCACCTGCTGGCGGCTTCCTGAGTGTTTGACCGCGGTAAGATAACCATGCGGTCACACACTCAAGAAGCCGTCAGCAGGTGCGAGGGCTGTATAGACAACGTGACAGGCAAAACTGCAAGATTGAGCTGCAGCAAGCAGGATGAAGAGCCGCATGAGGCTCCGGAGCCGCGGGTTGCCTACCCCTGAGTTAACTCTAATGATGTCGTATACAGTATAATAATCTTTGAGTAAATGATAAACATCTACATGTTATTAGAACAAGCATTTGAGAGATGGCATCTCTGTAAATATATAACAGTGTATATCATAAGTGTTTGCTAATCGTCTAATACAAATCAAGATGAATGCGGTAATAATACAATACCAACTGAACCACAATTGTGTTTATACAATTCCAGTATTACACGTGTACTGCTGCTATTGTTTCCTCAAAAGTAAACTGCGTGTATGAAACAATGGCCCTATAGGATCATGCTCTTTTGTGCCAACATAGATTTGCAGCATATCTTCTTTTTTATTTATTGTCAGGCAGGGCTACAGGTAAGTGTCTGGCAGGTAGAACAGAAAGTGTTTGGTAACATGATGTCTCCATGTTTAGAAGAACCAGAAGTACATAATGCACTCAGAACTTTTTTTAATAAGTAACAGATGACAAAGATGAAAAATATAACCAGATGTCAGGGGCAGGCTGCAAGCTGAGGGAAGTCTGTGTAAACAGGCGAGAGGTCTTTGGTGGGTGAACGTGACAAGCAATACAAGTCCGTGGAACAGGCCAGGGGTCAAAACCAGGAGATCAGAATAAAGGCTTGGTAGCAGGAACAAGGGATTAACAGGACCGAGGAACAAGAAGGCAAATCCGGAGCAAGGAACAAGGCAAATCAGGAACTCAGGCACAAAGGGGCAAGAACACAGACATGAGTCAATGATCCAGCAATAGCTGGCAGACTTTCATAGTAGTAGAAAGAAACATTAAAATGAAATTAAAAGGGTGAAGGTCAGAGGAGGAAGGCTGGAAGAAGAAGTAAAAGACAAAGGTCAGCATAGGTAGATGAAAAGGACAGAGCAGGTGAAAGAGTAAGGAACTGATAAGGGGAAAATAGCGATGCTATATAACAAAGCAGAACAAAGACAAGGACACACTTCAGCCACCACCTGTGGGAGGGTACTCACACAAATTGGGTAAATTAAAGAGACCCCCAGTAGAGCATTCATTCATGAAAATAAAGAGTGTTCATTCAGAGGGCACTTCTGTCCATCCTTTGGCTGCGCTCTGCATGCCCTCAATAATTCTTCACCCCACATACTATATTTGACCTTTTGCAACTCCATATTATAAACATGTAAGTCTGCTTCATTATGGAGTGTGACCTCTCCACCTCCGCCAAAATTATATGGGAACTTCTTATTACATTGGAATAAAAAAATCTTTGTAGGGGCCCAGTGCACAGCAAACTATCCAGGCCTCCCTCTGCCCACATGCACCTGCCCACTGCGAATAGATTTGTGCTCACAAATTTTCAGGAAGCAGAGTGGCTATAAGGGAAGCAGTCCACAGGGTACATCTAAACCAGTATTGTAAGCTAATTAATACATTTTTTGTATTTAAAAACATCATAATATTTTAGAGCTGTCAAATATATAGTATTTTTATAATTCAAGGGCCATCCTGTAGCTCCCAAAATCCAAACCACATCGATTGAATGGGTAGCTTACCTTTAAAGGAACAGTTCATTGTAAAGAAAAAAACTGGGTAAATAGATAAAACATGTTTCTAATATAGTTAGTTAGGCAAAAATTTAATGCATAAAGGCTGGAGTGACTGGATGTGTAACAGAACAGAACAGAACACTACTTTTCATCTTTTCAGCTCTCTAACTCTGAGTTAGTCAGGGACTTGAAGGGGGCCACATTGCATAACTGTTTAGTGAGTTTGCAATTGCTCCTTCGCATTCAGCTCAGATTCAAAAGCAACAGTTATGACCCATGTGCCCCCCCCATCAAGTCTCTGATTGGTTTAACCAATCAATGGAAACCAAGCAGGTGTAGTAGTAGTGTTCTGGCTATTATGTTACACATCCAGTCACTCCGGCCTTTATACATTACATTTTTTGCTAACTAATTATATTGAAAACATGCTTTATTTTGCACAGCCTATCTATTTACCCAGTTTTTATTTTTACACTGAACAATTCCTTTAAATTAACTTTTAGTATGATATTGATATTCTGAGACAATTTTCAGTTATTTTTCATGTTTTATTATGCATGGTTTTTCCGTTTAGCTTTTTGTTCAGCAGCTCTCCTGTTTGGTATTTCAGCAGCTATCTGGTTGCTACCCATGAGAGACAGGAAGATTTATAGAAGAGGGCTTGCATAAAAAGATAAGGAATAAACAGTAACAATAATAATAAAACGGTAGCCACACAGGGGAATAGTTATTGGCTTCTGGGGTCAGAGATTCACATTTGAAAGCTGTAAAGAGGCATATGAGGAAGGCAAATAATTGAAAAAGTTAAATAATATATATATATATATATATATATATATATATATATATATATAGCTATACATATGTATAAAATAAATAATGAATACCTGTTTTTATTATTATGCTCAGTTCTGCCATTAGCTTTTGTATTAGTAAAATTAATACACATTAAAAAGGTGATAGATAAGATGTAAAATGTAAAATTTTCTGAACAAAGCTGGAGAATTCTGACCCCTGTTTGTATCTGTTTAAATGTTTTCTCTTGTTTTTTAAGCATCCATTGCTGGTAAGACCTGCTTATTTTTTGTGTGCTTCCTACTGATTGTGATATTGAGATATTGTGTATACTTTTGAATACATTATAAAAAGGCAAGTTCAATTCATTTATCTCCACTAGGGGGCAGAAGTACATTAACAACAGAACAACATCCTCAAAGGCCTTTAACCTGCATGACAAGCCATAGCAAGTTCTAAATGTAGGTATGTTTATTTTCAGACCCATGCGGCTCTCATAAATCATAGCAATGAAATCATAAACCAAGTGCTGAACTGCACGTATCTCTCACATAGGCATGTTTCTATCATAAATCAGTTTAATCAACCAGAGCAATTCCATTCCACATTGTACTTTATTAGCAATACAAAATATGCTTTGCCAAAAAGGGTGACAAGAGGTTCCAAATGTCATGTGTTTATGACTGTGTTACTGGGCACTCATATTAACAACAGTATACAGCTAGCCTATCCTTAAATAATTTTACTAAGAAAAATGCATAAAACCTTCTGCAGTAAACACAGCTATTGTACAAAATAAAAGTAGGTAACCATTCATACAGTCAGCTCCAATGCAGTCTGATCACTTTATATTTTATTACCTGTAATTTTAACTCAAGGATGCTAGTGTGGAGCAGTGGCGATGCGAGATATTCCAATATTCTAAGATACTTGCTAAGAACAGTATAAATGTCACTTAAGGGTATGCTTAAAGGGGAACCATCACAAAAATGAAAATGTAATATACGCTTCCTCATACTGAAGTAAGAAACCTTCTAAATACAATCAATTTAAGTTAAGGTTTATATTCACTATTCCTCTCTCAGGATGTTTCTCTTCATTCTTTCTTCATGCAGCAGTTGGGTGTCAGATTAATGATCCAATATATCTTATGGGGGGGGCTATCTTTCCTAGCAGATGAATTAGAGCTCACTCAAATAACTGATCCCAGAACAAACAAAATCTAACAAAAGTTTGCTTTTTGCACAAATCCTGCATGTAGAGAGACAAGATGGTAGAGAGACAGGATTTCTGGTGATTTCAATAGAGTGAGCTCTCTTCTAGGCAAAAGGAGCCCCCCTATTAGATATATTGCATTATTCACCTGACACCCAACTCCTGAATGAAGACAGAATGAGGATAAACAGATGCTGAGAGAAGAATAGAGTATATAAACTTGATTATTTCAGAAATGGTACAGAATTTTTAATTGATTGTATTTAGAAAGTTTCTTATTTCAATATGATGAAGTGTACATTAAATTTTATTTTTCATGATAGTTCCCTTTTAACAACAGGAAGGCTTCCCCTTATTCTTCACTTACTTTCTCTGTAGAGCTTCACTGAGAATGTTCAGTCAATTATCTACATTGTAACATAGTAAGTTAGGTTGAAAAAAGACACATGGCCATCAAGTTCAACCTTTTAACTTTTTTTTAACTTGCCTAACTGCCAGTTCATCCAGAGGAAGGCATAAAAACCCATTTGAAGCCTCTCCAATTTGCCTCAGAGGGGAAAAAATTCCTTCCTGACTCCAAAATTGCAATTGGACTAGTCCCAGGATCAACTTGTACTATGAGCTATCTTCCATAACCCTGCATTGCCTCACTTGCTAAAAATCCATCCAACCCCTT
The DNA here is from genome assembly GCA_038501925.1 of Xenopus petersii. Classification (NCBI taxonomy): domain Eukaryota; kingdom Metazoa; phylum Chordata; class Amphibia; order Anura; family Pipidae; genus Xenopus; species Xenopus petersii. The sequence goes on from CM076682.1 coordinate 102,923,649, forward strand.
CTTAAAGCTATCTAATGTATCAGCCAGTACAACTGATTCAGGGAGAGAATTCCACATCTTCACAGCTCTCACTTTAAAAAAAACCCCTTCTGAATATTTAGGTGGCACCTCTTTTCTTCTTAACGTAATGGATGACCTCATGTCAGCTGGAAAGATCTACTGGTAAATAAAGCATTAAAAAGATTATTATATGATCCCCTTATATATTTATACATATTTATCATATCACCCCTTAAGCACCTCTTCTCCAGTGTGAACATCCTCAATTTGGCCAGTCTTTCCTCATAGCTAAGATTTTCCATACTTTTTACCAGCTTAGTTGCCCTTCTCTGTACCCTCTCTAATACAATAATGTCCTGTTTGAGTGATGGAGACCAAAACTGTACAGCATATTCTAGATGGGGCCTTACAAGTGCTCTATAAAGAATGGAAGAATGACCGCTTCCTGTTGTGAATCAATGCCCCTTTTAATACAGCTCAAGACCTTATTTGCCCTTGATGTTGCTGAATGACATTGCTTGCTACAGCCAAGTTGATCATCTACAAGGTCTCCAAGGTCCTTTTACATAATGGATTTGCCTAGTGCAGTCCCATTAAGGGTATAAGTGGCTTGGATATTTTTACATCCCTGGTGCATGACTTTACATTTATCAACATTGAATCTCATTTGCCACTTAGCTGCCCAGATTGCCAGTTTGTCAAGATCCTATTGCAAGGATGCGACATCTTAGATGGAATTTATTGGGCTGGAAGTTTAGTGTCATCTGCAAACACTGATACATTACTTACAATACCCAATACCTACAATACTTACAATACATTAATAAACAAGTTAAATAAAAACGGACATAATACCGAGCCTTGAGGGACCCTACTAAGAACCTTACTCCAAATAGAGAATGTACCATTAACAACCACCCTCTGTGCCCGATCCTGTAGCCAGTTTCCTATCCACGTGCAACCAACCACATTAAGCCCAACAGTCCTTAGTTTAGAACAGCGGTTTTCAACCTGTGGGTTGCGACCCCTTTGGGAGTCGAACGACCCTTTCACAGGGGTCATTAACCATCAGAAAACATTGCGCCTCACCCTGCCCTCTCTCCTGCTCAGTTGCTTGCTCCAGTTCGAGTAAGAGAGGAGAGAGATGCGAAACAATGCGCTGTAGTAAGTGCCGCGGCGCAGTGGCGTAGTGACATCACTCCGCACAGGAAAGGAGCTGGGCTGTGCTGGTCTGGCATGGCGCATTGGAGAGAGGTTTGGGTGCTGCTGGCTGGCATAGGTATAGATTGGGGCGATATTCTGGGTGCTGCTGGCTGGCACATAGCTACAGATTGGGGGCAATATTTTAGGTACTGCTGGCTGGCACATATGTACAGATTGGGGGCGATATTTTCGGTGCTGCTGGCTGCCACAGGTACAGATTGGGGGCAATATTTTGGGTGCTGCTGGCTGGCACACAGGTACAGATTGGGGGCAATATTTTGGGTGCTGCTGGCTGGCACACAGGTACAGGTTTGATCATAACAGTAGCACAATTACAGTTATGAAGTAGCAATGAAAATAATTTTATGGTTGGGGGTCACCACAACATGAGGAACTGTATTAAAGGGTTGTGGCATTAGGAAGGTGGAGAACCACTGGTTTAGAAAGCAGTCGCTTATGGAGCAAAAGCCAAATAGATCACATCTACTGCCCCCCACTGTCCAGCATCTTACTTACCTCATCATAAAAAGCAATCACATTTGTCTAACATGACCTATCCTTCATAAAGCCATTCTGATTGCTGTTCATAATGGCATTCACGTGGATAAAATTTTGAATGTGATCCCTTAAAATTTTGAATGTGATCCCTTAACAAGCCGTCAAATAATTTGCCCACCTCAGATGTCAAACTTACTGGCCTATAATTGCCAGGCTGAGATCTAACATAACCTCCTCCTTTATATAAGCTTTTAAATCCTGCCTAACCAACAGACATACCCCTCCTCCTTTTCTATTGCCTCTGTCCCTCCGAAACAAAGGATAGCCGCTGATATTAACTGCCCAGTCATGTGACTCATTCAGCCATGTTTCGGCCACACCAATCCCATTATATTTTCCCTCCAGCGCCAGCACCTCCAGCTCTCTCATTTTACCAGTCAGACTCCTTATATTTGCAAACAAACATTTAATACTGGTACCATATTAAAAAAATGACATGTGGTCCTTCCTATCCTTAACAGTACCCCCAACCAAATCGCTTCACCCATTTTCCCTTCCTTTGCCCACTATCTCATCTTACCTGTCTTCCACCAAATCCTTTACTGAACCCTCCCCCCCACACCTAGTTTAAAATCTCCTCCAACCGTCTAGCCATCTTCTCCCCCAAAACAGCTGCACCATCATCATTGAGGTGCAGCCCATCCCTAGCAAAGAGCCTTTAGCCAACTGAGAAATCAGCCCAGTTCTCCAAAAACCCAAAACCCTCCTCCCTACACCAATCTCTCAGCCACACATGAATTCCCCTAAGCTCCCACTGTCTTCTTAGTATTGCTCGCAGGACAGGTAATATCTCTGAGAAAATTACCTTGGAAGTCCTCGCCGTCAACTTTACACCTAGTTTTTTAAAATTGTTCTTGAGGACTTCACCACCTCCTCTAACTTTGTCATTGGTACCTATGTGTACCAAGACTGCTGGGTCTTCCCCAAAAATCTGTCCACTCGTTCCACCACATGCCGAACCCTAGCACTCCCATAGCTTTTCTAAGGAGTGAAAAAGGAGGATACGGAGGCAAATGTATTAAGACATTGTGAGACCATACCACCTTACAACCTCCATGCAAACAGCGCTCTAGTTCTAAACAAACAGGGGTAATACTACTACCGTGCCAACCTTGTTGCTCTTCTGGCACTATGCTACCTTCTGTGACTAACATTCTTCTTGAAACTTAAGGCCATACTTTAGGTAGATAATTAGGCTGACCGTGCATGTGACGAAACTGGGGGGTAGTTCCGTCCACCAGGTGTACTAAGTGGGCAAAAATAAAAAGAAGACTATAAAAGTTACTAATACTCCCAGGCTAATCCAAAGAGGCCTACTCTAGCTTCACCTCTGCAACAGGCACAACTCAAAACCAGCCTGAATGCACCCCGGTCCTCTGACCCCACGGATGGTGCCCCAAAACTTTAGAAAGCGCCACAACGCTGGGGCAGCATGTGACCACCTGGTGATTAATATGCCCACTCACCTACACCCCAAATCCTATCTGTCTGGGCTCAGAGGTACCAGAGGTACCAGACAGCATAGGACCCCACTACAAATTAACAATGTAAGCAAAGTTACTATGCAAACCCCAAAAAGGATTAAAATGTAGGTACTTTTCATCAGCCAAGCCAGTTGAGTTATTAATTGGAGTTTAATAGGAGAAGTTCATCACAAGCCCTATTCATTTAACTATTTTTGAACAAGGGGTATACTGCTCCTTTAAAAGTGATTGAATGCTGTAGCAAGATGATAATAGAGGCAGAAAGAGACATCATAATGAGACATGTTTACATGTAATAAAGCTTTATTTTATGGCTTTCACAGCATAACATTCATTTCAGAAGGTGTGGCGGTTTATACCAGTACCATAAATAAAGAGTACTTTATCAGTATGTAATGATGGAAAAAGATCAATAATTATAAAATAGAATTGTATTGAGGATGGCGTGTACAAACTATTCTCCACAAGGGTGTGTTGAATGCAACCATATCGTAGGGAGAAGCAGAACAGCCTAGGAAAAAAACATCCTTATAACACTTTTGTGCATAAACTAGCCACAGAAAGGACCAATAAGTGTTGCAGACAATCTTAGGAGGCGTGGGTGATTTTGGAAGAACTTGTTTCCCATGAAAAGTCTTATTCAGCAGAAATGACTTGTGTATGGGCATGTCTGTTTGCTGATAATCACCTGCCAATAATTTATTGCAGTGATGTGTTTCTACAGATCCACAGCACAATTTTATATGAGGTTTCCTAAACACACATAACACAAACTTTTAAAGGAAAATTAAAGTCACAATCACTGGGGGGTTTCAAATATTAGGCACCCCCACTGATTGTAATAGCTTACCTGATACCACGGGCTGGTGCTTCTGTTATGGGGAAAATGCACTGGCCTGGGGTATTTTTGCAGACATTTTTCGGCAACTGGAAAAGCCGGCTGCCCAATGAAAACCTAATGAAAAGAAGAGGGAAGAATCCAAAGAAGATAACGACAAGATTCTTCTGCAAAAATATCTTAGGCTGGTGCAGTTTTTAGCGAACAGGAGCACTGGCCTAAGGTATCAGGTAAGAGATTTTAATCACTGGGGTGGTGTCTAACATTTTGCAACCCCCAATGATTTAAACTTTAGTTCTCCTTTAAAGGGGACCCATCACCCAAATAAATTATTCAAAATCCTATTTTATCACATTAGTCAAGCAAAATGAACTTAAATTACACTGTATATATATTATTTGAATATTGTTTCTGTCAGTCTGGGAATTCATATTTATAGCAAGCAGGCAGGAGCCATTTTGTGGACACTGTTATTAAGGCAAGTCTTGCATCATCTCAGAATCTTGTTTGTGCACCAGAATGGGGGACCTGATGTCCATCCCCATGCCCTGGCTACACAATTAAATGGTTAAGAGATTTGGGGAATGCGTGGCGAGCAGTGACATTTAGGAAGTGCTGAATGGAAAGTGAATGTAATTGTCTGCCCCACCTCTATGCCTTAGGCATAGAGGAGGGGCAGACAATATTTGATTGAAAGCCGAGATTTTTAAATGCGCTTACAACAGCTATGAATGCTTTAATAAAAAATAGAAATGAATTCCATGTTTAATTTGATAAGGACTTTTATTATACAGATTTTTGTTTCTGGGTGACAGGTCAACTTTAAAGGAGTTAGAGAGAGTCAGGAAAAATCAGTCTAGCTCCCTGCCTTTATCATGTTTTAAAAGCAATTAAAAAATGGAAGTCACTCCAAAAGTTACTAAGAAAATTTAACAAAGATTATGATGGGAGACTCAAAATATTGGGGTGTCCACAAGAAGACCAATTTTAAAGTATATACAAATAATCTGGGACTTAATCCCCAATCAAATGCCCATAAATAACACAATACCTAAATTATCAAAATATGTAAATAAAAAGGCAATATTTATTCACAACTATGCCATTACAAAACATAAACATTTAAAATCAAATTAAAAACATGGGGTATTGCATGTGGGAGAAGGGATTCCTCTCAAGTTAATGCTTAGCCTAACAATCCAATATATATGAATCAGATGTGGGGGAAATGCATATGAGATTAAATGAACAGGTTAACCACCTTATCCATACTATTTATGCACAGTAAGGAGCAAGCCATAATGTGACATGTACAGTAATATTAAGCATTTGTTAGCATTGATATAAGTATGTCCTGGGACTCGAGAAACCTTATGCTGGACAACGGTCATGTAGTGGTGTCGTAACAATAAGTTATCACACACAACCAGTACTCCAGCGGTTAAATGTGATTATTTAAATTCTGGCTTGGTTGGGCCGAAAGCCCATGTGCATGTTACAAATGTCTGATGGAAGCCTGGCCCAAAGTTCCAGAAAATAAAATCCCAGTATATAGTATATGAATATAACTATTGCAGTTCAAGCTCAACTAAATTAAGTTCCCATAGGCAGTTTTTTATATTCCATCCAATAACTGAGATATCAAAGATGCAATCGCAGTATAACACCTGCTTAATTAGAGGCTACACCCTAAGGGGCCGATTCACGAATTTCGGGTGAAGGATTAGAATAAGAAAAAATTTGAATTTCGAAGTATTTTTTGGGTACTTCGACCATCGAATTGGTTAAATTCGATCGAATTCGAACGATTAGAAGTAAAAATCGTTCGACTATTCGACCATTCGACCATTCGATAGTCGAAGTACTGTCCCTTTAAAAAAAACTTCGACCCCCTACTTCGGCAGCTAAAAGCTACCGAAGTCAATGTTAGCCTATGGGGAAGGTCCCCATAGGCTTGCCTGTGATTTTTTGATCGAAGGACTTTCATTCGATCGTTGGATTAAATCGATCGATCGCAGGATTTGCGCAAAATCGTTCGACTTCGATATTCGAAGTCGTACGATTTTAATTCCCAGTCGAATATCGAGGGTTAATTAACCCTCGATATTTGACCCTTCGTGAATCGGCCCCTAAGTGTGGATGCTTTGTTGATTCTGGATGCTAAAATGTCCTGCTTGAGCATAAAAAAGAAGCTTTACAGATCATGTATCCAGTCCTACCGCCACAGAGTCATGCTGCTTTTATTGGGTCAGCCCGATATTCATCCAGCCTCAGATTGTTTATTCTACTGTCAGTTGTGCACGCTACAAGTCCTCGGAGAGGGGCCCTGTCTGCCAGATGCAACACCACGCCTCACAGCCGTTTTGCTACCGAAAGTATTGGGGTATTTTTTGGGGGGTTTTGCTATGGTACAATTAAAGAGTATTAAAATGCAAAATGCCCAAATGCCATTTATGTTTGTTAACACTCCCATTTATGAAAAAAAGAGAATTTAGAAATGTTTGGTTTAAAATACTGTTTTATGCAATTAAAAGAAATACATTTTCTTTTTAAAAATAAAGGAATAACTACATAAATAAGTTTAATAACATATATAAAGGCTCCTTCTACCTTTCACGAGCAATAGATGAACAGGTATAAAATATACTGTATAGCAACCTGTGGCAGGCCTTGGAGGGTACCCAGTCAAAGAGTGAGCCTGGAGTAGCTGCCAGTTTCTCCCATATGCTGTACATCTTGAACAGGGCAAAAAAAGATTTGGTCATATTTATTTTGTGCAGGGGGGAATATGTTTTGTATTGTATAGGATAATACATGACACTGTATTATGTAGTGCTTGGGTAAAAAACAGCTCTTACTATTCTATCTAGTCATAATAGCCATTTACATGTTTAGGAAGTTACCACAGCAATACAAAATTGGTTCAGATGGGCTGCTGAAAAACTGTTTAATACAAGACTCACACCAGTGTCCTGGAGAGCACCAATTCTTTGAATCATTTTGAATCAAACCCTGATATCTCATTGTACAAAACTAGCTAATTTCTTATTAGGGGTATTCTAAGTTGCTTTAGTTGCTCTTTTTGGTCTAAAAATGCAAAAATAATATCAGCTTACTGTATAGGCCAACTCACTCTAGAAAATATAACCCACAAGAGGGAGCCAATGAATTGTAGTATTCACCTTGTTCTCCTAGATACAATGCTAGGTTATCCTAATTTTTATAGTACCTGTACTACACCTGAATAATCATGATATATTTCAGTGTGTTAGCACAGTGATATAAATAAGTTCAAGGCAGCCACTATATCTTACAAAAGGAACCTTGTGAACTATGAAAATGGTTTTAAAATGTTCTCGGCACCGTTAATTCTGGCTTAAGATAAAATAATTGACAAACAGACAAATTCAGCATGTACAGCTGTTGTCAGACGAGGGCCTATGATTCTATGGGTGATTTCTGTGGAGTTTCTAAAATACTTCCTTTTACTTATTTAAGGCAAGAAATTACTCCAGAGTGCCACTGCAGATGCTTTCTGTTCATTCTATCTGAACACAGAGAGGCAATTTGGGCCGCAAACATGCAATGGGCAAAAGAATTGCCCTATTTATCTATGCAAACTTTTTTTTAGAAACTTGCATAGCTAGTAAAATTGCATACAATAGTTTTACAGTTGTACTAACCATATGGTTTTCTAAATTTAGACTTCTGCCAGTTTCTTTCCATACACTTCAATCATCTACAGCAAGTCCACTATAATTGTAGTGTACATTCAGGCATACTGTATCTCTGGTGTAGTACAACCAGGTAATTTACAACTGGAATGTATACTAAAAGGAGCAGCTTGGTATTAGTACTAATACAACAGCTTTGGATAATTCTTTATACATTCCTTTTCCTAATGTGTGTCAAATTGCACTATGCCATATACTGTATTATATAAATAATGAACACGCATTAAGACCTAAATATGGACCAAAATATATAAATGGTAAATTGTACAGAAAAAAATAAAACGAAAAAAGTATCCTAAAGTGCCAGTTTACTGCACAGTGTAAGATCTAGTGGATGCATAAGTATAGCATTCCAGAGAAAGTACGTGACTGAAATAAACAGAGAAAGGAATTCAAGAATGCCTAGGATAGACATATAGCTGTCAGAAGCTTAAAAATGTCTCAAGCACTTTAGACAAAGAGTAAACAGAGTAGATTACACATGACATTTTCTTTAGATGTGCTGGAGAAGACCTCTCCAGTAAGCTCTTTAGCTTCAGAGCAGTATGCATAGCAATGGTGAATGCCTTGTCTGGTGGTTAATGGCTGCAGTCTGTGGCTTATGAACCTTGTCATGCATTATTGATCATTTTAATCTGCTGTTACAGTTTTCCAATATTTAATCTCTGAGCAATTTGTCCAGGCTGCAACCTGCCTTTCATGTGGTCAGTACTTTATTGAGAAACCAAATAAGCTGCAACATTTTTACACTGAGCTTGGAATTGTAATTTACACTCAGGGTAATATAATAATACAATACTGTAAAGTTTTACAGCTTTGAAAATTGAGACGCTTGCAGCCAGGTCAAGAATGATGTAATTGTCAGCTGTTCAATAACCTGTCTCGACGTTTACTTTTGTCTCTTGGCACTGGGGATATAAGGTAAACAAAAATGTATGTTTTACGCTGTGGTTTTTATTATGATTTGCTACTCGTTCTTTCTGATCAGCAATGTGTTGCGCTTTGTAGTAATCTTTATTGTTATATGAAAGAGGGAAAAGGTCGGGGGTTAATTAATCTTAAGAAAGACTGATTAACTGATTTATAATAGGTCACTTGTCAGCAAATAATAAGGCTGTAAGGTGGAAGTTCGCTAAGTTATCTTGAAAAGGAAAAGGTGTAAAGAAGGGAAAGGCCGGGCTAAACAGAGATTTAAAAAAAACATTTATTCATAAATTAGGATAATAATAATGCCTGTATCTCTTGTTCCTAAAAAGGAGTGACAAACGCAGTGAGGTTTCAGCCATAGAAAGGAGGATTTTTAAAATGTTACTCTTTAAAAGAATTAGGGCAGCGGCGTAACTACAGAGGAAGCAGACCCTGCTTCTGCAGGCGGCCCAGGAGGTGTAGTGGCCCCAAGAGGCCCTAATAAATTAGCAATTTCAACAGGACAACCTCTAGATATGTTAGGGGCCCTAAAATAAATTTTGCTGTAGGGCCCAGGAACATTTAGTTATGCCACTAAATTAGGGGGTTATTTATCAAAGGTCAATTTGATTTTTACCCCAAAAATTTGCATTTTTTAAGGAATTTTTCAAGCAAAACTGGGGTTAAAAAAATTATATATTTATTATACCCCAATGCTGGAATTAGCTTGAATCTGAATATACTCCAGCTAAAACCTGTTGAGGTCACATAAAAGTCAATGGCAGAGTTTAGAAAACATTCGAATTGTGAGTTAATTTGAGGTATAAAAAACCTTACAATCCTCTAAAACTTGACCTTTGATAAATAACCCCCTTGGATTTGTGAATCTGACTGATTTGTTTAATTGGGTACTCTTTACATAGGTTTAGGACAGGCCACACTTTAGTTTATATTTATGCAGAAATACTAAATATTTAAAAGGGTTCATAAACTTTCAAACTCCACAGTATGTGGGATTTTTTATTCACAATAATGTAGTTGTAACGTATTGGCATTCATAGTTATGATAGCATATGATAGCATCAGACCAACATTTGAATATAAGAACGGCCACAACTTAAACCCAGTTAAACCCTGTTGCAAACCAAAGACAGCTTAATAAGTTCTATGAAAAATTTAGATATGAATTCAACTGGTACTGTTGGTGATGAATTATTTATGGATCTCTGGTGACCAAGTACAGTTCATGGAACCAGAAAGCATAGTTTACATCATTGTTGACCATTCACTCAAAGGATGTAGATTATTTTATCCCACCTTAGACATGCTCAGTATCATCTATCATATATAATATATTTTAGGTACTGTAGTTAAGACGTCCTTTCTGAGGGGTCATATATCAAGATGACATCATGTGAAAAAATCTCAGTAAAACAGTTTTTTATGTGATATCTGTGCACGTAGTTGAAGATTTCATACAGAAATGGAAAAATAGAACATGGCAAGTAAGTGGAATGGACCTAGGTGACAGCCCTAGCTGAGATGTTTGGGGCCTTTGCAGCATAGCCATTTTCCTAAGATATCAGCAAACAAGTTTCTGCTGTCCGTGTTTACTGCATGTAAAAACTGGTGTCAGAATACAGGATCTAATCAGTTAGTGCATGAATTAGAGTAAATGTTAGTAGCATAAAGCAAATAAAATTTTGAATACTTATCCAAAATATCAGGAAGAATTATTCAAATTATTTTTTAGGGTTGTTATTTTTTAGATTTATAGTAATTCCTGTGCTAATAGTGAGGTCCTGGATGAGGTAGGGTACTACACCTGTCTAAAGTTAGATTATGAGCAACTAACTATTTAAAACTGTTGATCACTCTAGTCTCTTTATAAATGTGATGGATTAACATTGTTGCTAGATGCTGTCATACGAATTAGCAAAAGTCAAACTGAGATGAATTTATCACTGATGTTAGTTCTGACCTGACAAATGTACTACAGGTATGGGATCTCTTATCTGGAAACCCAATATCCAGAAAGCTTTAAATTGGACCATCTCCCAGTGAGTCATTTAAGCAAATAATTACATTTTTAAAAAATGATTTTTTTTCCTTGTAATAATAAAATGGTACATTGTTCTTAATCCTAATGAAATTATATGATTTTATTTTGGAAGCAAAACAATCCATTTGTGATTAATGTTTTACAGTATAAGTAGACTTAAGGTTATCTAAAGTACAGACACCCCCCTTATCTGGAAAACCCTCTGTCCAAAGTATTTAAGATAATAGATACTGTACCAAGATAATATTTATGGTTCAAAACAACAGAGTTAAAAGGACATTTATGCTTGGAAGTAAATCTTTCTAAACTACCCATCAACAATTGAAAATAATATGTACGTAAAGGTTTTTGCGCTTAGTTATATCTAGGGATGCACCGAATCCACTATTTTGGATTCAGCCGAATCCTAATTTCCATATGACTTTTTATGACAAAAAGTCACGCGATTTCCTTCCCCTCCCATAATTTGCATATGCAAATTAGGATTTGGATTCGGTTCGGCCTGGCTAAAGGATTCGTCCGAATCCGAATCCTGCTGAAAAATCCTGGATTCGGTGCATCCCTAGTTATATCAATCAGTATAAGTACTGATGGCTAGTTGACTCAGGAGGAAATGAAGAGACTAGAACAGGTAAACATAAAATGACATTCACCCCAGGGTACTAAAATAGCTTGGCACTGTGATTTCCAAACCACTTTAGTTAATTTCCCAGGATTGTTTAGTATCTGGTATGGTGCTAAGAGATTGGAGAATTTCTAATGTTGTGCCATTATTAAAAAAAGAATCCCATTTACAGCCTGAAATCTGTTAGCCTGTTAGCTTGACATTTTTAGAGGGGGGTTTAAAGGATTAGATACTGGAATACATTTCAAACCACAGTACTTAGAAGTAAACATATTCATTATTTTTTCTCAATCACTTGCATATTTATGAAAAACTCTGTTGTGTTATGTTATGAAAAATAACTTGATAACAAATTGTTCCCTTTATCAATTAAATGTAGGAATATTGGCCTTGAACATAATATTTGTGTTTGGATAGAGAACTGACAGAAGGCTAGATTACAGTCAGTGATGGTAAGTGTAACACTTTCTTAGTGGACCACTGTTGTTAGTGGAGTATCCCAAAGGTCTGTCCTTGGTCCATTGCTTTTTAACTTGCTCATCAATGACCTTGAGGTGGTCATTGTAACAGCATCTCTATTTGTGTTGATGATCCTTAATTGTGCAGAACTAGAAGACCCATGCAGAATGTTTCTGCTTTTTCAGAGTGATTTGACTAAATTGGGCAACCAATTGATTGATGGTGTTTAATATGGATAATGTGTGGCTATGCACTATAAAATAAATGCTAATAATGCACTAAATGGTAGTGTGTGTATCAGGGGCATCTGTAATTGAGAAAAATTTGGGAAATTTTGTTTATAACAGGCTATGCAACGTTAGGCAGTGACAGTCAGTGGCTACTAAAGCAAATAAAGGACTGTGTCAAGAGATAAATACATCATTTTACCATTTTATAAATCCCTGGAAAGACAACACCTTGAGCATTCAGTACGGTTTTGGGCCTTAGTCCTAAGGAGGGCATTAATCAGTTGGAAAGTTTGCAGAGAAGTGCAACTAAGATTTAGTGATGTTGTGATGGCAGATTCTATTAATGTCTTTAAGAGGGGATTGGATATATAGTGAATAAATTACCCCCCTATTGTAAAATATAAGGATATTATAAGTTACAGAGCAATCCACGTCCATATAAAAGCACAAGGTGACGTTTTAATAGCCTCATATTTTGCAATAGGGGGTACTTTATTAAAATATACAAGTTTCAGTGAGTCATGTGACAGAAATGACATCATTAAGCACCATTTATAAGGATATAATTTACAGGATATTCATGGCTCTTGTGTTTTATAAGTATCTTATCAAAGGCTATGGTTATCTTTTGACATAAAGTTAGTTTACTAAAGGTGTGTGCTTATAAATTGTATATATTATCAATTGGCAGTTTTCAGTGACTATTTCTGCACACAATACAAACAGACTATGGATGTTTTTTCTCAGCAAAACCTGGCGAAAAATGTGCTTAGTACTACTAGAGACTCCTTGCTTTTTGTCCCAATGAAAAATAAAAACATTGTTAATTGATATGCTTTACAGTAAAAAAAATGGATTGCAATGCAGATTGCTTTCTTATTACTAAAATAGTCTATTTTTTAAACCTGTAACATCAGATATATTCTGCAATGCTGTGTCCCTCAGCTACAATTATATAAAAATAGAAATTTAATTATACCCTATTAATACTTATCTATCATTTTTTCATGCTCCATAGGAGGCTTCTTTTCTAGTTATTACAGAAACATGACACATAAATTCCAAACTTACTATGTGCTATAGAGCACATAGTAGTATGCATGCAATTTGTCATGATGTTAAATGTATTACTATGTAACAATAATAATACATAATGATTTCCTGCAAATCTACTTTAATCAGCCCTCTATGATATCATAGTAATAGAATGCAGTTTTCTTCAAGCTTTGGAAAAGAACAGACTCATTACTATACCTCTTGTTAACAGATGAGCTAAGGCGCCATGGGTGTTATCACTGTTAATTGCATTGTGCTATTACTTCTAAAGGACTGAGTTCAATTTTGTCATAGGTCAGGAGTCACATGGATTTTATTGCTTGCATTTAATGCTCAGGGAAATCTGCTTCCATTACTAAAGAAGCATGCAATTAAACACAGTTTACTGCATTTGGCGATTTCCATTAACACCTGCAGTGCTGGCAACCTTTACCATCTTCCTTCTACAGTCTTTTTTTTTCTTTTAAATTACTCAACTTAACATGTTGTTTTGCAATGGAGATGAACAAAGTCTCACCAATTCACTTCTTTTTGAGATTTGTTTATCTAAAGCAGTGATCCCCAACCAGTAGCTCGTGAGCAACATGTTGCTCTCCAACCCCTTGGATGTTGCTCCCAGTGGCTTCAAAGCAGGTGGTTATTTTTGAATTCCAGGCTTGGAGGCAAGTTTTGGTTGCATAACAACCAGGTGCACTGCCAAACAGAGCCTCAATGTAGGTTGACAATCCACATAGGGGCTACCAAATGGCCAATCACAGCCCGTATTTGGCACCCCAGGAACCTTTTTCATGCTTGTGTTGCTTCCCAACTCCTTTTACTTCTGAATGTTGCTCACGGGTTCTAAAGGTTGGGGATCCCTGATCTAAAGTATTCTAGTGCCTGCAGAGAAGTTTTTTGTATTGAAAATAAGGATCTGAACAACATCAAGCCTGTCATGTTTTGTTACCACTTATCCCCAGTTCTCTGGGACAGGTCTACCATTATAATTACTGTTACACTAGAAAAACAATCCAATAATTTCCATCAACCTAATTTTGTAAATGCATGGCTGACCTAATATTCTTATCTGAATGAGGATTATTATAATATTAATATTATTATTATTACAATATTCTGTGCAGTTTGCTGTAGAACAAGTCCAACAAAAACATGTAGAGCAATTGTTTTTTTTTATATGAATATGAGTAAAAAAGCAGCAATGACCCAAACAGTATTTAGTTTTAGTTTGAATGCTAATGACACTGCCAAAAATCTTTCAGAATTACTTTAATGACGTTACCACAGTGTAACTACAACATTGTTAAGCGTTCCATTAAATTCTTATAAGAGAAGATCAGCGGAACTTTAGAAAGAAAATAAAGCACATAAAGTACTGGTTGTACTTAGTACTGAAGAAAAATACACCATGATAACCTTTGTAACAGGTCAGAAAAGTCTTTGATTCTCCTTATTTGATCCTAACATTTCTGTTTGTTTAAAAGCAATTTTTTTACGTAACCAGCAAAACATTTTAAGTAAACTTGATACATTTGATTCATAATATAATTCTTTGGTAGATCAAGAGATCATTTGCATGTTTGTTTTACTTTTTCACAGGAATACTGACTACATGCATCTATTTGTTCATGTTTCATTTGTTAGCACTGCTGTCTGCACAGGTGAACTAAAGGTGGTCATTTACAGGCAGATTTAAAGGCAAAGAAAAGGTCTATTCTATATAAATATAACAGTCAAGCCTCAAAGTACTGCTGTTCTCAGTCCTCTGTCAAAATAAACACCACATTTGTTTCCTTCTATTATGTACACATGGGCTTCTGTATCAGTTTCTTCTTTCATCTTAAACCTCCAGGGCAGGGCTTGAGCATGCTCAGTTTGCTAATCTCTCCCTCTCCCTGAGCCCAGAGCTAATAGCGAGCGGGCAGAGACTCAGGCAGGAAGTTATGGCATCAGCTAATATGGCAGCTGCTATCCCATACCAAACAGAGAGAGCTTCTAGAGCTGTTTACTCAGGTATGGTAAAGCATTCTACAGAATAAATATAATTTTCTACCTTGCATTATTTTGGCTAATCTATTGGCAATAAACTGCCTTGGTAGCTTTTCCTTCTCCTTTAAGATGCTGATTCAGACCTAGTCAGCAGCTTATCTGCCCATGTATGGAGCTCTACTACAGGTCTGTCCGACCAATAGCTGTCTGAAAATCGGTCAGATGTTGGTTGGGCAGGTTTCGAAAATCCTTTTGGGACGAGGTTTGAGTTGGTTCTTTGATGCAGACCTCACCCTGATGACCTGTACTGTCATGGACATAGTGGGAAAAGATAAACTCATTTGGCAACCTCTCCCTTGGCACTAGGTACTTTGTATCTTTTTTCTGTGTTTCTTCCAGAATATTGTGAATGCTAAGGAATCTCCTTAAAGCACTAACATCCGTATAGTATGTATAGATATATATATATATATATATATATATATATATATATATATATATATATATATATATATACTTCTTCAGTATCCGCACTCCAAAGCAATGCTTGATGGCGGGGTGCACGGTGATTATTTATGTATCAAAAAATTCTTGTGACCAGCACTCCCTTTTAAAAGTTCAATTCTTTTATTGTCATTTTGTAATGTCCGACGTTTCGGTCCTCATTAGGACCTTTTTCAAGGATATATATTTATATATATATATATATATTTATATATATATATATATATTTATATATATATATATATATATAGATATAGATATATATATCAGCATAAAGAACACAACATAAAGTCCCAACACGTGGGACTTAAATTATGTGCAAAGCTTAAATGGTGTAAGTCAACGTTTCAGTCCTGCACAGAGGACCTTTATCAAGACAAAATTCCTCTGTGCAGGACCGAAACGATCAACTATAAAAATAAAACTCTTCTTCTTGTGTCTGAATACGTCATTATTTCAGCACAGAAATAAGAAAAATACAGGTAAAATTAATACTGTATATTCATCTGGTATACCAAGTTAATTCTTATTTAACTGTGTAAACTAATCCTCTAAAGATGATGTTCATCAACTCTGCCCTAACATGTGCAGTCAACTAAAGCTTTCTCTGACTGTAACTACAGAACCTCTGAGTAAAGGTCACATAAGACACATTATAGTACTGAGTAACAAATCTGTATGTAATCATGCAGCAGTTTATTCACACCCTTCCTTAGCAGTTTGTTATGTCAAGGCACTTTGTACAGCTGCAAAAGTTAACTCTTACACAGAGCAACCAACTGCATAGGACCAATACAGACTACTCTTGCATTCAAGCCAATTTCCACTGCTGGCTTACACAGGGTTATATGTATAGTTTGTGCTGAGGGACATTGGTCACATCACCATATGTTATAAAATCACTGGGTGCATGTGACTTTCTTTAGCTCTTCTGCTGAGTATCTGGGAAATATATATAGATATACAGAAGAGCCATGAATATCTTATATTCTTGTAAACAGTGCTTTATGATGTCATCAGTTATAATCAGTGGTTAGTAATGTAATGTGTGTTATATGACTCAATTGTTTATTATAAAAAATGATGCACCCCTTCTTGTAAATATTAAACTAAAGGGGCAGTTCACCTTTAAGTTAACTTTTAGTATGTTATAGAATGGCTAATTCTATGCAAATTTTTATTCAGTCTTAATTTTTTCTTTTTTTTATAGTTTTTGAATTATTTGCCTTCTTCTGACTCTTTTCCGTTTTCAAATGGGGAGTACTGAACTCATCTTAACAACAAATGCTCTGTAGTACTACAAATGCAATTGTAATTGCTAATTTTTATTACAAATCTTTTTATTCAGCCTCTTTCTAATTCATATACCAGACTCTTATTACTATTATTACCATTACCATGTATTTTTAGACTGCCAACAGGGCTCATTGCATGGTTGGACCATAGCAACCAAATTGCTGAAAACTGGAGAGCTGCTGAATAAAAAGCTAAATAACTCAAAAGCCACAATTAATTAAACATGAAAGTCAACTGTAGTTTGTCTCAGAATATCACTCTGTACATCATACAAGTTTAATTTAAAGGTGAACAACCCCTTTAACACCAAGTCCCTCGGCCTTGTGCTTTTATATGGTCATGGAACTCCTTGGTGATTTCTGATATCCTTATAATTTATAATAGCCTGGCTAAACTGAGAAGTAGAAGTATTGTAATGGGTTGAATACAGTTGCTACTGTTTAGACTAAAACGTTCCCTTTTTAAGTTGTACAAATTGTTCTTGATTGTTTTGCTCTTCCATTACTCATAATGTAACACAGACAAAAAAACTCTCATCTTTGGGCTGGACTAATAAATAGATCCTTGAATTGGGAACATTGCATTATAAAGAAGTCAGCGTAATAATATCTTATTTGTTTTACAATATCACCTAGAGCAAAAGCATATTGAGGTTTAGGTATGTCACAGAATATTATCATGATTCCAAACGAAAATTACGTCTGGGAGTAGCTAGAGAACATTTGTTTCTGTACTGGATGACATACGAGAACTCCCATCAGGGTTTTTATTTTGGCTCAGTCATGTATTGCTAGTGCCTAAGTAAACACATTGCTAAAAACAAAACTAGTTACACGAATGAACATTGTCTTTGCTGTCCACCCACTGTAATAAATGTAGGACAGGGAGTTTTGCACGCTAAGTTTATACTTTTAAACTTGTATGATACTGTCTGTACAGCTAAAGATATGGCAATAAAAACGAAAGAGAGAAAAAGTTGAATGCATCTATGGTTTATGCATCAGACAAAAAAGCTCATGTTTGAAATATATTTTCTCAGTTTTTTTAATGAAATATTTCACAGAAATAGCTGACCCCAGATTTTAATCACATGGAGGAACCCTTAAGACAAAAATGGGGACATGGTGTTTGAATGCAACTCAACTCAAGAACCACAAATAATAAAAAGTGAAAACAAGTGCAAATTGTCTCAGGATATCACTCTTTACATCATACTTAAAGTTAATTTAAAGATGAACAACTCGTAATTAACGTAATGCATGACAATGTTTTTTCCTGTATACTACTAGTTAGAGCTGTTTTGGGAACCTGTACCATCAGTGAAAGTCTCAGTAAAGGTTACAGTGAAAAAAGTAATTGGCTAAAGCACAGATTGTATATTTAAATAGGTGGAAATGCATCATGGTGTGCAGTGTTAAAATAATGTCTGTGCATGATTCTTTAAGTGCAAGTACGCTGCTTTTATTGATGCATCCTGCTGTAGGCGCAGCTATGCAGAAGTGCCAGGAGTGGCTTTGGACACAATTACCTTTAATGAACACTATTGATTGACTCAATGACTGCATACATTTTTGTACAATCAAAACTATGGTCATAAATGACCCCAATGTATCATTAGAGAATAAGGTCATTTAATTGCTTCTGTTTCCGATTTTTTTTTCAAAAAAAAATGTCTTATGTCATTACAGGGATGTTCAACAGCCCCAAGTTCACCTGCAGTGAACACTCGCCCTGTTACACTGGGTGCCTCAGTGTCCCTATATAACATCTCATCAATTGGTGCTAAACCAGAGGTAAAGAAACGCAGAGCTCCTCCCCCACCAAAGCCAACACCCTTGGAAGCGGTGGTTGAAAAAAACATGGATCAAAAAACACCAGAGCAGGTGAGAGCTTTAGAAAATAATACCATGAAAATGTATAAACAATGTATAATGATTAAAGGTTTTTAAGGCGTGTCTTCAGCTAGTTTAAAATGTTGATTTATACATTCAGATTGTATTCTGTGTTAGTAAATAGCCCTTATTCTTCATGCTGGAGCTGGAAATGGCCACCATCCTGCAACTCCAGTAACACCTGCTTGGAGCTGCTGGTTGTTCATCTATTTTTATTGTCATGGCTGTAGAGACTGGAGTCTGGAGTTAAAGAAGAAGTAAACCCCTTATAAAAAAAACCCCTACCCCCCTACCCTACATGGACCCCCCTCCCTCCTCCCTCCACCCAACCTAGCTGGTACCCCGGGCAAATGCCCCTAACTTTTTACTTACCCCTCGGTGCAGATTCACGGCATTGGAGTTCACGGCAGCCATCTTCTTGTCTTTGGTCTTCATCAAGAATTAAGTTCCGTATCGGCGCATGCGCCGTTGGAGCAGTATTTGTCAACTGCGCATGAGCCGAAAATCATGAAAATTGCTGAAGAGCCAGAAGAAGACCCAATGAAGACCGAAGAGGAAGAAGATGGTGCCCATGAACTCTGATGCCGTGAATCTGCACCGAGGGATAAGTAAAAAGTTAGGGGCATTTGTCTGGGGTAGCAGCTAGGTTGGGGGGAGGGGGGTCTATGTAGGGTGGGGGGGGGTAGGGTTTTTTAATAAGGGGTTTACTTCTTCTTTAAGACTTAACCAGCCCATACACTTTTCTTCCCTTCTATAAACTAACTGTAGTGATATCCAGTATTTGTCAATATGTTCTACTGAATACATTTAGGCAAAATGCTATACATCTATGCCTTCTATATAAACAGCTTGTGAAAGTATTGTACCCATGTAGCCTATAGGGATGTATACTCCATTGTGGTGAAACTGCCAACATGCATCTACTTTACATTTACTTATAGTGCATAAGATGTATTAACGCTATACCATTTTTATGTTATCCTTAAAGGAGAAGGAAACCCTAAAAATGAATAGGACCAAAAATGCCAAATTTTATATACTGAACTTATTGCACCAGCCAAAAGTTTCAGCTCTCAATTGCAGCAATGATCCAGGACTTGTCACATGGGGCACCATCTTGGAAAGAGTCTGTGACACTGACATGCTCTGTGGGCTCTGAGCAGCTGTTGAGAAGCTAAGCTTAGGGGTCGACACAAATTATCCAGCAGAAAAAGAGGTTGGCCTGTAATATAAGCTGATGCTACAGAGCCTTCTATTGTGACATTTATATTCTACAGTCCTTTAGCAGTTAAGATCTGTGTCTCCAAAGATGCCCCAGTAGGTCCCCATCTTCCTTTCTACTGATGCACTGCATATGCTCTGTGCTGCTGTCACTTACTGAGCTTAGGGACCCACTCACTATATTCACTATATTGTGAGTGGGTCCCTAAGCTCAGTAAGTGACAGCAGCACAGAGCATGTGCAGTGAATCAGTAGAAAGGAAGATGGGGACCTACTGGGGCATCTTTGGAGACACAGATCTTAACTGCTAAAGGACTGTCGTTGCCTGGGATTGGTACAGAAGCCCAAAACATAACATACAACATTTCAAGCTACTTCTTTAGTTTAACTTTCCTTGTCCTTTATTCTGCTTACCTTTCTTGCATACTGTTAGCAAGCAGTTTAATTTTGGCTTATGCTTTCTGTGTTTTGATATTTGACATTGCAGAGCACAGCATCTTGGCAAGGACTTAAAGGAATACCAAATGTATAATCATTGAGGGTGGAGGTCAAAATGTTAAGCACCCCACTGATTATAATAACTTACCTGAGACCCTGGGTCAGCATTCCAGTTTGCTGAAAACTGCATCAGCCGGGGGCTACTAGGCTACAAATGCCACATCACTGTCTTATATTTGCTTAAGAATATTCTTTAAGTTTCTGTACTGTGCACATGCACAGTAGAGTAAAGCCAAAGTCAAACTTTGAAGAAAAAAGACGGCTTTTCACTACTACACATGCATGCCTGGATTTGTGGAGAGTCCACCAAGGCCCGGGCTTAGAGCGGCAGGATTTTAGGGGGGTGGCATGCTGAGCAACAACACCCACATTGGTTCAGAAACACTGGGGTAACTCAGGAGATACAATTGTTTTTTATTTCCTGTGTGCTAATCCCTGGCCCAGCCTGGAACCATACAGATACAGAAGAAGATTTTGACATGGCGCTTCTACAGAAGTACCTAGGGTTGGTGCAGTTTTTAGTAATTTGTGGTCAATGTAATTTACAAGTCCCATTTATCTAATTCTCTTTATTAGATTAAAAATTCCGCACAAATATATACTTCACATCATAATATACAAAATCAGCTTTTTTTTAAGAATTTTCTAACCTGTCATGAACATCTTCACTGTCCTAAGAAAAGTTACAAGCTATTTTTCAAGCCAGTCTAGGCCTAAAGGCAGAATCTGACGTCCAAGGGATTTTTATGATCCCAACATGCACAGAGGTCTCACACAATTCTTTAGATGTCTTTTTATCATAATGCAGCTCTATTGCACGTGAAGTGTTCAGTCCAAGTCAGGGAAATATAGACAGTTAAAGGTAGAGTTATCAGATCAATTGAACATTCACCTTTACAAAACACGTCTACAGATATCCACAATGGGAAAAGTTGTTATTTTGAATCATGAATAATATTAAATTGCAAGAACATATTCTTTTATACAATCGGCATTTGTATTACATTTCCCATTAGGCCCTTCTTTCAGGAAATTGTTGTGCTTGGGGCATGTAGATGGGGTGGCAACCATGCATCTGTACCAATAAACACAGCAGTTCCCATAAAGGAGGATGAGAGGCAACCATGTGGCTCTTCCTAACAGTGCCATAGCAATTCGAGGGGAAAAATGTAGCAATAAAGCTTGACTTGTACTTTTCCTTAAAGGGATACTGTCATGGGAAAAAATATTTTTTTTCAAAACGCATCAGTTAAAAGTGCTGTTCCTGCAAAATTCTGCACTGAAATCGATTTCTCAAAAGAGCAAACAGATTTTTTATATTTAATTTTGAAATCTGACATGGGGCTAGACATATTGTCAGTTTCCCAGCTGCCCCCAGTCATGTGACTCTGATAAACTTCATTCACTCTTTACTGCTGTACTGCAAGTTGAAGAATAATGAAAAGGTAACCAGATAACAGCTCCCTAACACAACAGCTGCCTGGTAGATCTAAGAACAGCACTCAAAATAGTAAAAATATTTTTTTTTCTTGCACAAGGAAGAACGTCAATTCCTTATTGGATTCTTATATTCTTTCTTAAAAAGAGATTACATTTGTTTGGGTCATTTTATTTATGTGCTACTGTTGCTAACAGGAAAATCCTGCAAGAGTTAGACAAGTGAATATTTTTACTGACGCATGAGTTTTTTTTCAAGGTCAGTAGATTCTTGATTATTTTTTCCTCTTAATGTTTTCTTTAAAATACAGTTGTGCTACAGCAGACTCAGGCTTTGCACATTCATTTCCGATTTCCTGTATATGTAAACCCTTGCAAGTAATTTAGTGATTGTATAATTTCTGTGGTGTTTACAGAGTTGCCAGTTTCAGTAATCAAGTGTAGCTTATTTAAAAAGTGTAGATGTTCTCTTTGTTCTATTGTATTTCCTTTTGGCATGTTTGATCAAGTGTTTGTGAGTTTTGGCAATCTGCATTTTTTTCAGAAGCTGTTTGATCAATAAAATACAGTCTTTAAAACTCCCTGATATGGTCAGACAGTGCCATCGGCCAAAATTGATGTAATTTCTTTTTATACACTATGATATCATGTGAATGCAATACTGGGGCCACTGCCAATTTTTAAAAGCCAGACAGAAAAAAAAGAAAAAAAGATTATATATGTTTAATTGTATTGATCAGTGGCCTCGGGCACTCGGTAATTGCATTCATCATCTACCAAGAGAGCTATCCAATCTAAGAAATTAAAACAATTAAACTGTAAATAAGAGTCCATATATCATACCTTACTTTGGTTTCTTTACTGAGCTCCTTTAGATCTGAAGACATTTTTTTTTTCTATTTATAAAAATATTTTTTTCAAATAAAATGTGATCAAAGAACAGTCAAAACAGGGATATATCTGTACTACAACCCATGATTTCATGGGCATGATATGTAATATTTAAAGTAAACATTTTTCCCCAAAATGAATACTTAAGCAACAGTTTATCTCATATTAAAGGGGTGGTTAACCTTCAAGTTAACTTTTAGTATGTTATAGAATGGTCAGTTCTTAACTTTTCAATTGGCCTTCATTATTTATTTTTTATGGTTTTTTTATAAGTCAATTATTTGCCTTTTTCATCTGACCTTTTCCAGCTTTCAAAATGGGGTTAATGACCCCATCTAAAAAACAAATGCTCTGTAAGGCTCCAAATGTAATGTTATTGCCACATTTATTATTTATTCAGGGCCTCTCCTATTCATATTCCAGTTTCTTATTAAAATCAATGCATGGTTGCTCGAGTAATTTGGGCCCTAGCAACCAGATTACAAAACTTGCAAACTGGAGAGCTGCTGAAAAAAACATTAAATAACTCAAAAATCACAAATAATAAAAATGAAAACCAATTGTAAATTGTCTCAGAAAATCATTCTCTACACCATAGTAAAAGTTCATTTAAAGGTGAATGAACCCTTTAAGTGGCTTATTAAAAGCCTTACCCAACTGGAAAATATTGCCCTTTTACGTCTATTACCTTGAACCACCATTTCATGATGGTCTGCGTGTTGCCTCAGAGATCACCTGACCAGAAATACCGCAGCTCTAACTATAACAGGAAGAAGTACGTAGTAGCAAGAGACAGCCCTTTCTTTGTCCATTAATTGGCTCATGTGACCTAAAATGTATGGTTTGTTTGCGTCCACCATAAATATATATATATATATATATATTATCCTCCATAGAGATCAGTGTAGAGTACAGCTGATGGCATGGTTGGACTGGGGTAGGTAAGAAATCTCTGGCACTCAAAGGGCAGGTGCAAGCAGGGACAGTCCCTTGCATTTTGATGCTTGATAAAGGGGCCTGACCCAGTAACATCGCATTTTCTGCTAATAAAACGCAAGGGACTGTCCCTGCTTGCACCTGCCCTTTGAGTGCCAGTGATTTCTTACCTACTTGCAGTTGGAGGGTGCCGATCCCTTGGCCAGGGAGTGCGAGCAGAGCTTCCATTCGAATGGTTGGACTGGGACCCACCGGGGCTGTTGTTTCAGGGCCCCCCTCCAGCCCCAACCCTAAGCCCAATCTTGGCCTCCCACGCACGTGTGGATTGTGTTTTTGCTGCAACCAGTGGCAGATAGCTGATTTGCTGCGCAGGGAGAGGGGTTTTTTTCTGGTTTCCCGCTGGCCCAGTTCAACCATGGCTGAAGGATTATATCAGATGTTGATTTTATTACACCTAGGCTGATCATATCAGAATATTAATGGAGACTTATTGTGATAAAGAACATCATAAGGGACTAAGTTGTGATCAATTTAAAAGTCTGTACTGTCTCTGAAATAACCAACTCTTCAGTATCTCTTCAGTATCTCCCTCTTAGTAATCTGTTTTAATGTCAAAGGGCAGATTTTAATTTACTCTGGAAAGACGACTGCATTCATTACTGTGCATAATTAATGGAGAATTAAAAGGGGGTTTTGGTCAGCCTGATTCGGAGAATTTATGAGCTGTGCAACTGGAAGAAAGGATATCAAGAGCATACACAGTACAATTTTAAAGAACAAGCTTACAGTGTACATAGAGAAATATGCTAAGTTAAAGCATTTCAGAGGATTGATACAACACAAAAAGTTCTGAGGCTAACAGGTGATGTGAGGTAGCATGGCTTTGTTTGTGACCTCCAGTCCTAAGCTTTGTTTGGGGCCTCCTAAGCTTACACCATACATTAACTGATTTCAATATTGAGCATATCTGAAACAGATCAAATAATAAGCAGTATTTACTGTATAACATCAGCGAGCGCTCCCATGCTTTTCACCTACTGGCAAAGATTCTTCTCACGTAATCTAATTAATATAGTGACCTCACTTTAGATCTTTAGATTTTACACCTTGTTTTAACATATTATAAGGGGTAAAAACACAGCACTTATTGTTTCTGGAGTAGAAGAGGATGTACGTTTAGTTGTCAAAATAACTTTTGCAGATAGGACATTTGAAGCATGTGAAAGGATTTTGTGCAGACAGACTTCCTCTTTTGGATAGAAAATAGTGGGACTGTGTGGACATAGGAAATCTCAGCTATTTTGGTATTTTAACTGCCTTGTCTTGTTTATGGGTAACTTCCTAAATGACACATCCAGTTAAACTTGCAAAGATGTAGATTAGCCTTGTATTAATTTTTAACTGCCAGTGACCTTGGCATTTAAGCAGTAGCATGCAAAATTGGAACAGTTCTGACGGCAGGGAAATGAACCTTCAACCTTTATTTCTTGTATTGTGCTGGAGGAAAAACTTCAGACATGATTGATGCAATGGCTTTAAAGCCATGTACTGTATGTTCTTATAAACCTTTCTAGGATATTTTTCAACAGCACATTTGGTTTCATTTATATGTTAATTCTAACTGCAGTAAAGTATTGAAAGCTGGTTCCTGATTGAGAATTTGCCCATATACAGTTTTCTAGACCCTTATTTTTAGGTCATCATACAGTATTTTCAAACTTCATATGCTTGAGATCATTAGATTAATATAGACATGGATAGTGTGCTTCTTCAAAAAGCTTTCCAAGCCAATTTTAAAGGCATTAATGTTGTCTTCATTACAATCAAATCTTGATGGTGCTTTTGACTTTCCTCATAGTTTTTATTGTTCATTCCTTGTACCAGTCTAGTTGCACATCTCTGCACTCTTTCTAGCTCATTAAAATCCTTCTTAAGAACTCGAGCCCAAAACTGCACTGCATATTAAAGGTGTGGCCTTACCAAATATCAATAAAGAGGGAAAAAACTATTTTCATCCCTTGAGTCATACCTCCCAACTGTCCCTTTTTCGGAGGGACAGTCCCTCTTTTGACAGCTCAACCCGCAGTCCCTCATTTGTACTGGGAAGTCCCTATTTTCTCTGCACTGAACAGCCAGAAAAAGAAACAAAGTTTCTAACTTAATTGGCTTTTAGCAGAGAGCAAAGAACAGCTAACAAGTGCAAATAAGATACTTTGTAATAATTGTGAGACACAAAAAAACAGTTTAGATAAGGAGAAATATTTTCAAACTTTCATAACCTGCCAAATTTTGTAAAATTAACATGGTAATTAGGGGGTGTGGCCAGAGAAAGGGCGTGGTCAAAAATTCACTGTGCTATGTGCGAAAAAAAATTTTGTCCCTCTTTTTACTTCCAAAATGTTGGGAGGTATGCCTTGAGTCAATGCCTGTTTTTTGTAGGATGCTTTATTTTTTTTAGAAGACAATACTGCCTAGAGTCGGCTGTACAGAAAAATATCCAAATCCTTCTTAAAGTGGACCTGTAACCCAGACATAAAAAGCTGTAAAATAAAAGTACTTTTAATTCATAGCTGTGCCTTAGGCATGGAGGTGGGGCAGGCAGTTACTTTCACTTTCCATTCAGCACTTACTAGATGTCACTGCTCTCCTGACATTCCCCCTTTCTCTTTACCATTTAAATGACTAACCAGTTCGTGGGAATGGACATCAGGTCCACCATTTGGTGCACAAACAAGATTTTGATATGATGTGATGTGTCCACAAAATGGCTCCTGCATGCTTGCTATAATTATGAGCTTCCAGACTGACGAAAACAAGATTCAAATACTTTATATAGGGTAATTAAAGTTTATTTTGCTTGACTAAAGTGATAAAATAGGATTTGGAATATTTTTTACTAGTGACAGGCCCCCTTTAATGGAGGAAGCCCCCAGTATACTACCATTTAGTATATAACTAGCATTTACATTTTTCAAGATTGAACCTTTGCCAGTTTGCTGCCCAGGCCTCCAGTTTAGTCAAATATCTCTGCAAAGTGGCAACATCATGTAAGGAACTTATAGTTTTGCAAAATTTTGTATCATCAGCAAAATTAGAGATAGTACTTGCAGTGCCAATCTTAACATGGCTTATGAACAAATTAAAAAACAAAGGGCCAAGCACACAATTCTTCATTAAATGGTTTCACAGCAGTGTAAATAGGTTATAAACTCTGCTTTTATTTTTGTTATCAGTTTGCAATGACAGTAGTGCATTGCAAACTGATGACTGATATTGAAAGACCAGGTAAAGTCTTTTACTGACTCACAGCAGGAAGGTCTTGTTTGCACCTTGAAGGGTTGTATAACTTAACATTTTTATACTTTAAATACTTGCCATAGTACAGGTGTACTGTGCCATAATACTTACTGAAGGGCTAGAATACATATAAGCTGGAGGAGATTTTACAACTTACACAACTTAATACAGATACAGCTTTGGGAAAAGTTCTTAGGCATAGTAGTATGGTGGAATATGTGAAATGCATAAGGCATGAGGATACCATTCCAATAAGCTGTTTTACTATGATATCCTGTGAGTATACCTGATTGGGGCACTTATTCTATATTAAAGCTGTATTTCACTTTCTTTGATTTACTTAAGGAAATCAGATGATTGAGCAGTCTGATTATATTTGGCTCCTGATTATTTTGCCAATTATAAAGCCTATGATTAAATGTCTATGAGATACAAAATGCATAAGGCTGTATCCTGATGTACCTAATAAATTACTAATCGTTTTACAATTCTGTCTGGAGGATTGATCTTTGAGTGCCTGCTCTACTACAATGTGGTTTTATCCTTAGCTGAAGGGAGGTGAGTTTAAACGTTTGAGACCTGAGAATTGTATTACACCTGATTATTTTGCATCTGGTTTCCAGGTTGCACCTAGTTCACAAAATGTGTTTTTTTACTGATAGCACATTTGCACTTTATCACAATTTTGAAAATACTGTATCAGAATTAGTTTTTCTGCTGTTTCCTAATTGTGAAAAAATGTATTAAGGATAAAGAAAGTAACAGATCCAAGCTTACTAATTTGTAATTATACTGTAAAAACAGTACTCATAAGAAAAAAGGATAAACCTTTGCTGATATCCATGTAGTAGGAGTCCATATTTTATATGCATTATCCTCACATTGAACTCTCAAAATAGCAGTTGTCCAGTAAGTCATGGGACATATTTGTTGCAGCTATTTTAAGAGTCGATCTACATGTCTTGGCATATAGCTATGTAACATACTGTTCAGAATTTCACATCTTCATCAAATATATTATTTTCCCAGTGGAAGTTAATAAGTAATTTCTGCTGAACAAGAGAATGATTTTTTTTTCTTTTTGATTTTTTGTAGCATTTTTAATGCTGCAGTATTATAGTACAAATACTTTGCTCTTTTTATCACGTAATCACACTGAAGAAGACTCACTCTTTTTCCTTAAAAATAATGCTAAACACATATACTGTACTGTAAAGCATGTCCCTTTTAGACATGAGTGTAGTTACAAAGAGAGTACCATGACTGTCAGTCAGTCATGGCTTCTGTTATCTAATTGTTTGCATTTTTGTGGCACCATAAATGCATCACAGATGACAAGATTTGCATGACCATGACAACTCAAATGTACCCAGGGCCCTAAATAATGGAATTCAAGGCTAGGTGTTAAGTGCAGGACCCACTGTCATTGTGTCCCATGCACTTATTTCTGAAAAACCATATAGTCAGCCAAGATAGATAGAGCAGAGATGTGGTCAGGGACATTTTACCAACACCACAAGCTCCATGCAGATGCATATTATATATACGCACCCTGAGCCCCTGCATTTTAGATTTGTTCGTTTTTAGAAATGCCATTTAACTCTTTGTGAAAATGATGATAAAGTTAGAAATCTCTATGGTGAATGTACAATGCAGAAAAGTAAAAATCCAGCAGAGACAACGGTATGTAAGTCCCTTGGCATTCAAGTCACTTTAATTAATCTCTTGGAATGATTACAAAAATACGTTGTAACTACCTAATGGCTAAATAATAGGTAATTTTAATGTCATAATTAATACAGAACAGAGGGGTTCATCCTTTTTTCACAATGACCTCATATGCCTATTATAATCTTACATCTGAAGCTTTAATATATAGATGACTGAAGCAAGAGCAGTGTTTTGATGCTTCAGTAGTAGCAACCAGTTCCGTTTATGGAATACAAGAATTTAAATCTACACAAGCTGCCAGTATATTTGCAATAATGCCTCACAGTTTAAGTCCTGTTTTAGAGAAACTAATATGAAGGGTAATTATGAATACAGCAAAGAAGCCTGGAGGGGGAGAGGATGAGTTAATTTCTTTCTCTTTCTCTCTTCTCTGTTTTCCTCTGTTTGGAAATACCTGACGACACTGCTTGATTGTAAAACCATTTTCTTTTCTTGGAAAATCAATAAAAAACTATTGAAAGAATACAGCAAAGAAAAATTGTCAGCATCTTTCCCCAGAATTACCACCGAATTGTGGACATGTGGGAAGTTGTGTCCACTGTGTCAGAACAAGTGCGTGTTCACAAATAGCCGCCAACATTTTCAGCAATGTGTCTCACTTCCTGCAGTTTTGTGTTTAATACAGCGTCTAGACAAAGGGAGCACACACCAATTTATGGGACTGAGCTAGGGTTGCCACCTGACCGGATTTCACCCGGACATCCCAGTTTTTGTAAGGGCTGCCACTAATTTCCAAATTAGGAAATCCAAACAGGACACTGAAGTAAATGACAATAACTGATTGTCACATAATCAGTCCTGCCCCTGATGTAACCTGCACTATCCCCTACATCACCCCAACCATTTTTGCCGAACAAAAAGGTGGCTACCCTAGACTGATCATATGCCACATATTCTGTAGCATAATGAGTGGGTCTTATGAGATGTCACATAGTTAGCTGTAGTTCAACTACTACATAATAGTTTTAGCCACAGATGTGGGACTGATCATGTGCACACATATTCTGTATAGTATGATGTGTAGGTCTTATGAGCAGCCACTCATAAGACATATATAGTATTTTCCTTAGTGTGAGTTCAGAAGTTTGCAACAAGACTGTGCTGCTGAACTCCATTCGCCAGATTAATCCATATGGGAAACATTCACACATGGATAGGCTCTGCTCACTCACAAACTGTTATACTGTTACATTGCTGCCATAGTGATGAAATGGAAGTTTTGTAGTAGGTACACTACAGCTAACTATGTGACTAAGAAACTGTTTATAAGGCCCACACATCGTACTATACAGATTGTACTATACAGACATAACCAAATTTTATTATACATTCATAACATCAGAATATAACATTGTGTAAACCAACATCCCCCTAAGCCTATGTCAGTCTGCCATTTCCTTGACCCAAGCAATATCCTCTAACCGCAACATCCTGCTCAGACGATACACCGACAGCCTCGAAATCCTTTAGAGCCTCCCCTAACTGGAGCCTGCCATTAATGCTGAATATATTGCCTGCCTCTGATTTCCCCCGATGGTCACCCACTGTAGGGGTTAAACCATCACGTCATGAGTATGCCTTTCATAGCGGCACAGTTTTAGTACCCAGCAGACTGACAAGGGCCTGCCACTTCTGCTGTGACTAATATCTCAACTAGGTTAGATTTGCCATAACCCCCACTTCGTCCAGATCTAACCAAATACCACTCAACCCTCTTGACCACTCATGTAAATCTCTTCTCAGGGAGGGCTGGTGGGAAACCTCTCTTCTCTCCCTGCTATCAAATGGTGGCACTCCTCAATTACATTGGCACTAAAATGGCCACCAGTGCCCACCCTTAGGCTTAACCACTCCCCTTTCCCCTAACCCCTCCAATAGGGTCCTGCCTGTGTTAAGCCTGGGTCATAATGCCACTCCTCCTATCCTTGTTGCTATCCGTGGCATTACTGGAGTGGCTGACTAAAGGTGGACGTACACCGGCCAATAAAAGCTGCCGATCGGATCAGACGAACATCACCCAGTGGCCATACTGAGGCAAGATCTGCTCATTTGGCAACCTCTCCACTCCAGACAATGGGGATTCACACACAGTCTGTATAGAATGAGTAGGCCATATAAGCAGTTCTTTGGTTTACATAACTTCCATTTCATCACTATGGCAGCTTTGTCAAAAGCAGTGTAACAGTTTGTAAATGAGCAGAGATTACCCATGGGTGAAGTTTTCCCATATGGATTAATCTGGTATATGTGGCTCAGTAAAGCAGCTGAGTGACCCACTGGCGGATGAAGTTCAGCAGCACAGTCTTGTTGAAAAATTCTGAACTCACTCTAAGAAAATTACTATTTTTCTAATTATATTATTGTATGACATATTATTGTATGACATGCACCTGGATTGCTGTTGGGCAAGGAACTTCGCAGTTCAGATTTTACAGTATTAATTATACAGTCTCCCTAATTAATGATGGGCGAATCTATGATGCGAAATTCGCAAAACACAATGGGTGTCAAAATAATTTTGATGTGAGATACAATTATTCTTCATGCAACTGTTTAGTCCAAATGCATCCAAATGGGGCATCCAAATAATTTGACGCGGCAGATTTTTTGCCGGCGAATTAATTTGCTTGTGGTGAAATGTGGTAATTCGCACTGAATTCATGTGTGCCCCCCTTGACCCGCTCTGATGTGAAAGAGGTAAGCACTAGGCAGGTAAGGGGGCAGCATCATAAGACCCCTGGTATAAATAAATGTTAAGCATTGTGCAGCTGTTATATAAATCAATTATGATCCCCTAAAATAGCCCCTGCCTAAATGACCCCCTCTGTTTGCACACAGTACTCAGGAGTGGCTGCTCATATAACCTACACATCAGGTCTGGACTGGGAATCAAAATAGGCCCTGGCATTCCAATTACAGAGAGGCCCATAAAGCCCCCCACCAGCCCACTAAATAGTGACTTTCTATGGCATCCCCAGCAGCAGTCCCTCTGGCATTTGCCAGAACCCACAGATTGCCAGTCTGGGCCTGCTACATATCATACTATACAGAATGTGTGTGCACATGATCAGTCCCACATCTCTGGTTAAACCTATTATGTAGTAGTTGAACTATTGCTAAGCACATTATTAAGAGACTCTGCTGTGTTCAGGCAAAGCAGCCAGACAAGCAGAGTAACTTCTGGACTTTTGGAGTGGTGTAACTAGATATAACTGGGCCCCACAGCAAATTATTTTTCAGGCCCCCAAAATGTTTAGAGGTTGACCTGTTTTACCAATATTTATTGAAATTAGGTACTCCTGGGGCCCTATACCTCCTGCCCCCCTGCAGTTGCAGGGTCTACATTCTCTGTAGTTACACCCCTGATTCTGGTACGTTTATTACAACATGGCAGGTAGGTGTGGCCTGTCCCATTATTGCTCTCAACTTAGACAGGAAGAGGGAAACAGGAACAGTAATGAATCGTAAGATAATGGCAAAACAGCAGGAATGTCCTTAACCAAAATGCCCACACGAGCAGATTACTACAATAAGAATAGCCATGTCACCTAAAAATATTATATTTATGTTTTGCATTCTTTTCTTTCTCTACAATCATTATATTTCTCAGCCACTTCCAACTTCCAATTAGGAACCTGTAGTGTTTAACAGCAGCCCTTTTAAGGAATGATGCAAGCATGTGGAGCGGAGCTGGCAACTTTTCATCTTGTTTGTTATATGACAATCAGCTTTGTTCTTATTGGTTCGGTAATGTGACTGACAATATGGCATCACAGAATGGATATTGTATCTGTTTTGTGAAACTGAGCTTTCATTTTGTGGAAAGAATGAATCCTGTACTATAAAATCTTACTTTCTGTCACAAATATCTATTTTGTCATTCAAATCTAGCTTCACATGCACTAGGTAGTTACACTATTATATATTATGTCCAAGTTTTTTTTACATAATTCATTCTGTAAGTAACTTTGCACAGTCCTTAAGAGGGATATAAATGAGCTGGAGAGAGTGCAGAGACGTGCAACTAAATTGGTTAGAGGGATGGAAGACTTAAATTATGAGGGTAGACTGTCAAGGTTGGGGTTGTTTTGCTCTGGAAAAAAGGAGCTTGCGAGGGGACATGATTACACTTTACAAGTACATTAGAGGACATTATAGACAAATAGCAGGGGACCTTTTTACCCATAAAGTGGATCACTGTACCAGAGGCCACCCCTTCACACTAGAAGAAAAGAACTTTCATTTGAAGCAACGTAGGGGGTTCTTCACAGTCAGGACAGTGAGGTTATGGAATGCACTGCGGGGTGATGTTGTGATGGCTGGTTCAGTTAATGCCTTTAAGAATGGCTTGGATGATTTTTTGGACAGACATAATATCAAAGGTTATTGTGATACTAAGCTCTATAGTTAGTATGGGTATGGGTATATAGAATTTAATAAAAAGTAGGGAGGGGTGTGTGTATGGATGCTGGGTTTTCATCTGGAAGGGTTGAACTTGATGGACTTTGTCTTTTTTCAACCCAATTTAACTATGTAACTATGTAACTATGTAACATAAGTGTGTCTGTTACATGGAGGTTATACATTTGTGTGACAGATTGCTTGTTAAAATGTACAGAATGGAGTTCATAATATAATGACATCCTTTTGTGCACAAACCAGATTTTGTTTTCATTCTTTAATAGAAATAAGTATTTTGTATATTTTTTTATCTGTGTATGGTCACAAATACTTATATACCATGAGAGACATTAATTCTGTGTATAAGGGAAAGTTTTGTATACAGAATGTATTTGGGACAAACAGCATCCTATACTAGCCCACACTGGATGACTTCCTTAAGTAGAATTTGTCTCTTTATTTTTAAAGCAAGGACTTGAGAAATACAGTAGATGCTGTTTATAAAAATAAAACACTGTTTTTCATGGCAGGTAAAAGTGGCCATAGACACAAAGATCCGCTCGTTTGGCGACATCTCCAAACAAGCGATCTTTCCCTGATATGCCACTAACGGGCATGGCTATATCGGGGGTAATCTGAACATTCAGCCGTATTTCTGAACGATCGGATTACGATGTGAGCGCAATGGGCTCCAGCGGGACGGTCGGGACAAAATCAAACCTGTCCGATCGACCAAACCACCGATCTCCACTGGACGAAAAATGTTGGGACTCTCCACACACGGTCCGAAAATCGTACGACTTGCGGCACTAGGTAGAGCCTGATTTGCTAACTTCAGATAAACATACAACTATAAGAAAAAACAAAATAAAAAAAAAACAAAAAGCAACTTTACAAAATTTTCAGTGTTTTGATTTTGCTACACCCAGTTTTTGTGACTTGTTATTGTACATTTTCATCTGCAGAAGTTAATAGAATCCATCATTGTGATCTGCTGAATCCTGAAATATAGCAGAGGAGTGTTCATAATTTTTACAATTTATGATAATTTATACCTGTAAAGTTTATTTTGGGGAAAATATGTAAACAATTATTTCTAGTTGAGTCTGTTTTCAGAGACTACTTTATACCTGTACAGTTTATTTTGGGGGAAAGATGTAAACAAATTATTTGTATTTAGAGACGAGTAGAGATAAGTCTTTTGAAAAAGCAGTGCCTTGGGTTCAAAATATTAATTCAGAGATGTGCAACCAAAGTACCTGAAAATATGCAGAAAAATTACCTTAATTGCCTTTTTAAGGCAAATGTACAAATGTACTCAGTGACACTTCTCAGTTTATCATTTATAGGAACATATTTTCATATCAATATTGTTTTGATAGCTTTAAATGCCATTCATGTATATCAAGAAAGAGATAAAATAACCCTGAGGAAATAAAAAAAAAAAAAGAATGATCAGTCATTTCCATTTGCATGAATGTTGTACTGAAATGATTTTTACTTTTTACATCATTCTACTGCAATAACTAAGCTCTGAGAGTGTTTTTATAGTTGAAACAGAAGATCCTGTCTATGCTTGGCATGAAGGATTGCCATGCTTTTTCAGACACAACTTTTAAGTCCAAGGATACTGACTGCATTTTTTGTGGGTCTAAAGGAAATTGTGGTAAAGAGCAAATGCATTATTTTAACTATCTTTGACACAAATTCGTTGAGAAATATCATAAAGAAATTGATTGATTGGTTGCCAGATTGGTTGCAAATAATTTATTATAAAAAGAAAATTGGGAAACTATATTGTGCGAAATATAGAATTTGATTTATATGAATGAATTGTTCAATTGTTCTAGGATATCAACAAAATAAGACCAGTGTGAAAGCTGATTCAGTTTAGCCAGATAAAAGCGACGTCAACAAATATTTGCTGGGGGGCAAAACAAAGAATAGTTTATGTTATTCCGTTTATGAAGTCCTCATTCTAAATACAGAGGTTGAATGTGGGGAAATGCTTTGTTTAGTTTGCATTGACAAAGAAGAATGCTAAGTAAGGCTGCAGTTATTAATGCACAAATGATTTACAGCATTGGCATGAGCCTGCTTGCAATTTCAGTACCGCATACTATGAAAAGCCAGTGTAAAATGCAAGACATTAAAATTATGAGAATAAATTAGATTTGCAGGGTTCCCAAGCCTGGGGGTGGGGTGTCATTCCTTTTAGTTCAACTCTCTCAATCCCAGTAATTAAGAAAACAAAAAGAGTGGGAGTCCTGTCTTAACCACTCCTTTTCTTGTACAAGATAGGTGTAGGGACAATAATCTTTTAAGCATTGTAGGGACCTCTTCCTACCAAACATGGCTATACTTCTTTTGAAGTCTATGCAATCTTTGTTTTGTTAATGTTTTGTAAAATACATGCTTATATTATAGAAAGATATACATAAAGATATTCAAGCAATAGAGGCCCACTACTTTCAAGGGTGCACAGTGGTGAAAACAACTAACAATTCTTGTTAGTTCTTCTTCTTCTTTCCCCTATGATGTACCTTCTGTTTTAAGTGTTGGAATATTCTCAAAAGTCATTGACCACCCACATTTATCTGTTATCTTTAGAGGAGAGAAAAGGAGATGGTACCCCAGCTGATGTTCCCTTTTGGTGTGTGAAATCACTTTTCAAAACTATGCTCTTTTTCAGAAATTGGGCACAGAAAAGTGTATGGGTCAATATAAGGACACCAAATTAAAATAAATAACCCCTCATATGTTGCATTTAAAAAGTAAAAAATTGCAAATATATGTTATTCGGTCAGCAGCTTGGCCAAGATGAAGAGATTTTAGACTTTAGTATGCTGTTTCCTATAAGGGTTAGTCCACACAAGGAGAATCGGGGAGATTTTGTTGCCTGGCGAGGCAACTTTGGGCCACTATTGAGATTACAAACCCTCACACCCCAGGGACTAAACAGGGAATACGATTTACAGTGGTACAAGCTATTTTCCGGGTGTAATTGTTTTTAAAAAATTTTGTTTTTTAAAATTTGTGTCTTACAGATATTTAAAACTTGGGCAAACCTGTGATGATTTATCCATTTAAGAGTTAACTGGATATCTACTTGACATTGTAGCAAACCTGTTGAAAATTGTAACTAATTTGTAACTAGAAGACAATAGATGGCGCAATATGTTTCTCTATAAAAAGCTGTGTTGTTGAAGTGTCTGGTAAGCTTGAAAAAAGGCTCTGTGTAGCCTGAAACTCGCTTATCCAGGTCCTACCAGTGTTCCAATAAAGGCATTTTTATCTATAAGAAAAAGTTTGTGGTGCTGTACTTCAATCAATACTTGAGACAACTTTGAGTGACTATTGAAAACGCATTGCTGCGTGTGCTTTAGCGCAGGCGACTTTTAATTGTAACCTATGGGAAAACACGCTGAGGCAGTTTGGGGAGATTGACGCTCCAAAGACGAGTCGATTAATCGTCAGGTGACAAAATCTCCCCGAATCTCCTCGTGTGGCCTTACCCTAAAAGGGCCCCAAATACAAATGGGAGTAATGTATAAGGTGAAACAAAGTACTCCCAGTAAAGAACAAATAAATCACATGGTCCATCTTACCTTGCTTTTTAGCATTTGGAATCGAGATATAGCGATATGTGTAGTACTGTATGTGAGGGATTGATAAGTCTGTATGATGCAAATGTGCACAGCAATTCAAATATTCAGTGGTCTTGTCAAAAATTATTACATTTACATTGGTCTTATTACAACCACCTGCCCTTTTGTTTTTGTAGATTTTGCTTCCTATTCCAATAAAAGTAATGAACTTAAGGAGCTTATTTATAGAGATCTGTGGCAAGCTGATTATCCTAGAAGATTGTTGGTTGAGTAGTAAATTATGAATCCATAAGCCGACCTGTAGAATTGTATTTTCTGTTCTTACAGTATATAGCACTACTCATTTGTCAAGTGAAGCCTCTGAAACCCAGAAGACACTCAAAGATCTTAGGGTTTATGTGATATTCTGCCTATAATTGCTTCCTTTCTCTGTTGAAGTAAATCTTAACTATTACATTAGATCTTATAGCATAGAGTTCCCGGATTGCAATCAAGGGTAGACAAAGAAACCACATCTATAGTACTGAAATACGAGTACTGAGCCCCACAGCTATATGGTCTAAGTCAGATCTAGATTCTAGTAAATACACTAGGGAACCTATAGTCACATAGGGAACTTGTAAGCCTCAGTAACCAGCACACTGGAAATAACATCACTGACACACACATGCAAAAAGAATAACATGCACCTGAGCTTGCAGATGATTTTGCAGATGTTAGATTGTATCCATATTGGTGCATCATTAGCAAGTTGCAGTGGACATTACTACTATGCTGCATTGCAGGTAAAAAGCATGGTGATTTGCTTCCAAATTTGCAAATCACACTGTGGTTGTAGATGAGCCTCTAAGTCTTATTGAAAGCATATTTGTTGTGATTAATCAGGATTCTTAAAAGGGATGTTCAGCTATATAAGATATACTTTTAAATAATGTCATATAACATATTTGCAATTTATAGTCATTAAAAATATATGTAGTTTACCATGTGAAACTGCATTTCTGCAAATCCATATACATTCTCTCTCAGCACTCTGCATGGGATCACAATTTACTACCTCACTAGTTGTCTACTATGCATTTATTTTAATGACAATTCCAAATATATTTTATATGAAGAAAATGGTTGTTTTAGAGTATATCTTGTAACGGTAAACATCTCTTTTAATAATAAAGAACTGTTCATATACTGTACAATGTCTGCTTACAGAGGTAATTGAATGTTTGCGAACCCTTTGGCATGATTAATATTTTTGCATAAATATGATCTGATCTGTTGTTTTTTTTTTTTGCAATTCTTAAACGAGATAATAACATCCAATTTAACATACACAAACATGATGCTTGTTCATTTATTTATTGTGGAAAATGTTCTATAAGTTACATATTTGTGTGCAAAAGAACTTCTAGGATTCTCAGTTCATTTGAAGGGTCAAGTTTTTCCATGAATGCCATGCTAATCAAGTGTTTCATTGGCCTGAACTGCCTTACTTATAGAACTGAAATCTGGTTCTTCCCTATTAAAGTCTTATCTTAAAGGGGTGGCTCACATTTAAGGTAATATTTAGTATGTTATAGAACGGACAATTCTAATTGGTTTTCATTATTTATTTTTTATAGTTTTATAGTTATTTGCCTTTTTCTTCTGACTCGTTGCAGCTTTCAAATGGGCATCACTGACCCCTTCAATACAAATGTATTGTTTTTGCTACTTGGTATTCCTCATCTTTCTATTTAACCCCTCTGCTATCCATATTCTAGTGTCTTATTCAAATCAATGCATGGTTGCTAGGGGAATTTGCACCCTAGCAACCAGATTGCTTAAAATGCTGTTGCTGAATAAAAAAGCTAAATAACTCAAAAACCTTATATAATAAAAAATAAAAACCAATTGCAAATTGGTTTAGAATACAGCTCTCTACATCATACTAAAAGTTATCTCAAAGGTGAACAACCCCTTTAACAACATAGATTTGTGGAAATGTGTCATGGCTTGAACAAAGGAGAGCACACATTCACCAGGTTAGAAAAGGTTACAAAACTATATATAAAGAATTTGGAATCTACCAGTCAACTGTCTGGCTTATTGTGTACAAAGAGAATTGTGTTATACTCCAGGAGATCTCAAAGTTCCCCAGTTTAATGACTAAAAGTATCACGGCATGGAACTTCATTGCTGCCTCTTGACCAGGACGGCTTGCCATCATTAGGGATGTAGCGAACTGCCGATTTGGTGTTCGCGAACGCCGTTCGCGAACACCGGCAAAAAATGCGAACGTTCGCGGACAGTTTGCGAACTTCGAACACCCGCTAGGATTTTAATCATTCGATCGAAGGATTTTCATTCGATCGAATGCTAAAATCATTTGGATCGAACGATCGAACGTTTTAAGCATTCGAACGAATGAAAAATCATTCGATCGAACGTTTTAAAATCGTTCAATCGTTCGATTAGAACGATTTTTAGCGTTCGATTGAATGAATATCATTCGATCGAATGCTTACAATCGTTCGAACGAATGGAAATCGTTCGATTTTTAGCGGTCGAAGGAATTCGAATGGTCGAATGGTCGAACGATTTTTATTCGAATCGAACGCGAACTCAAAATGTGAACGTTCCCAAATGTTCGCGAACATTCGGCGGACGCGTACGGTCGAAGTTCGCAGCAGAACAGTTCGCTACATCCCTAGCCATCATTAATGGAACTAAAGATTATATATATATATATATATATATAGAGAGAGAGAGAGAGAGAGAGAGAATGTGAGAGATATTTCTATGTGCATTTCTTATTGTTATTTAAAAGCTACATACAGTACATTTAAGATAGTCTTACTGACTAATGTCTTCTCACATTCAGTCCTACAAATTCATCCTACCATGTAAGTAATTCAGCTCTGTCAGGATTTAAATCTGGGGTTTTTCAAGGCCAGGGTGAAAACATATTCATTTCAGTTTTTGTTTTGACTGCACATGTATACTGTTATCAGGTTGCAGCCAACTTCTGAGAGTGTCTCTGCCTGCCTTCCAGAGGCTGTGAATCATGAAGTTCTTGTGGATAGGCATAGGCATGTTGAGCCAATGAATTCCAGCAATACTGATACGTTGCTTATGCATAGAATTAGTAATGTCATTGTAGGTCACACTTTTTACTGTGGAGCCAGAGAGTCGCAGCTTAAAAGCTAATTGACTAAGATCCAATGAGCTAATATTGTATAAAAGGGGATTTTTTTACTACATTTTTTTATTCCAGTTTACAGTAACTTCCAGCAAAGCTTGATGTTTTGTAAAAGAGCTGATTTGCATTGATTTTTGCTATAGTTTTTGCCAAGTAATAAAAATAATTAGCTTTTCCATGCAAGCATGAAATGAAAACATGACATCTATTCAGTGAAGGTGGGAAAGCAAGAGAGACAGTGTACACTACAAATCAAATGTGTGGCATGCATTTCTTGTTAGCAGGTCTCACAGCCCCTAGACTAAATTATCACTGCCTTGTAATATAATAGTAGGGTTTGTTTGCTAACACTATAGTAACCAGTCACAGCATTTACCAGTTACCTTTGATGAGTTGACTTTAAGTTATATAATGATAGTAAATCATTTATTGGTTGTTATTCTTAACAAGGGGGATGTCTTAACCCCCTCTATTCTGGTGTGATAAATTCATATTATTAGCATGACCCTATAGTGTGTTTTATGTTTCATTGGTTGTTATTGCACTGGTGCAAATGCTCCCTGAGTTAATAAATGAGCTTCGGTCGAATATATTATATTCATACAATAGCCCCCACAAGTTACATTTAAAATTCATTTATAATAAACAGAGGTCTTAAAAGAATTTAGGAAACAAGGGTTACAGAAAAAACTGGATCAGAAGGTCCTTCTCACAAGAGCTTACAATCTAAAACTGTTTGGATTGTTTTAACTTTGTAGAATAAAATTTACCTCTGTAAAGGCATGTTTGCTGTTTGGAAGCTTTGCTTAGCTATCAATACAGTGTGCAAAATAATTGCCACAATCTGCCTAAATTTTCAGGCCTCTGCACTTCAAAACAGACCTGGGGACTGTGACTTGGTTTGAACGCTGCTTGCAAGAGGCAATCCCTTAAAAGAGGTGGATGGAGGAGGCACATTGTCGCCCACTATCATCATTCAAACACTCTAGATATGGGACGCAGGAGAAGTTGCAACTTGTATAGAGGCCTTATCCTTACCACATGCTTTAAGGTTGCCAGCAGAAGAATGTAACACAATAGGGACCAATTCATACAGATTCACAAAATTGTGCTTGTGTTTTGATGTAAATCGGAATTGCGCTAAAAATGTTGGTAGGAAATTGCAAAATTCATCAAATTTTAGATGCCTTTTGATAAACACGGTGTTATAGTCATTCAATTTCACTTCCCTTTCTCATTATACTTTCGATTTTTAGCTTCCTCCTGGCATTCAAAATGAGCAGCAGAAAAAAAAACGGAGAGCTCCACCACCGCCAACTGCCCCGATGCCAAATGATAAGAATGAAGAAAAGGAGGAGAACGGAAAAAGCTCCACAGGTGAGTATTAAGAAACGTGTTTACAGAAATGCATGATATGTTATATGGTTGCTGTAACTGCATGCCTAATTAAAATGCATTGGTTTCTCTCATGATTCTGGGTGGACATTTCCTAAACTAACAAGATTCCAAATGAATGTTTGTTATTTTACTAATGTTTATCTTTAGGTGTATGTGAACATTTTCTGTGTAATAATTTCAGTTACAAAAATATGGTGTGAGCAACTGAGAGATTGTTTAAGTAAAACAGAGTGCATCCCTGTACTTGGGCCATTTCTTACATGTCTTTAGACAGATTTTTCTTTTCACATTGGAATAACGAACCATTTTACAAAGTTTCAGTGGTAACTTGCAGCATCCTGGGAAATGTGAAACCCAGTTTTACATAAGGCTTGGTAACAATACCATATTTATATACATTTAGTAAAATTAGTTTAACAGCTTTACCAATCTACACAATAATATTCAGGATTATAGAAAAAAAATGGTGAAGTGATTTTGGATGACACTAGCATCTTGCCCTCTTTATTCCCCCATCCACCATGTTCATTTGTTTTGAACCACTGGTGTCTGGGCATCCAGCAGTTTCAAATAACTGTAAAATTGTACCAGATTGAACAAGCAAATGCAGATGCAGCAGGGTGGCATGCCTTCAATGAAATTGTGCCACAATAGGCCAGGACTTTTGTGATCGTTCTACAAATCCAAGCCTGTCTACCAGAGCTGCAATCAAACTAATATCTGGCCTGAGAAAAGGGAACCATTTTGTCTTAGGGATTGTTTTCCTTGGGGGTGTCATATAATGCAAGTTTATTAATGGAAGTTTGACTCTTTCAGTACAATATAGTGCACCACTGATCCATGTCTTAAGCTTGCCATACACATACAGGATGGCCAACTGTTATTTGCATAAATCAGAAAAAAACTGCAGAGCATAAGAGGGTGGTGAAGACTGTAAAATCTTTGTTCAACATCCATAATACTGAAATCCAGATAAAAAATAGGGAAAGAAACCTTTTAGTTGGGAAAAAGCAGGATTTTTAGTAGTGTAGACTCCCACACATGAGCTGCCTGATGGTCCTTCCTCTAGATCAAGTTCACCATTTTGCAGGTAAATGGTGCAAAAGCTACAGCCAGAAGTCTAATAAACAATACAGATATGTAGTATTATCATATAGGGCTTCATTCAACCTGTTCTCTAGAAGTAAAGATGAGCTTCTAATCTGCTTGTTACCCATGGTGGTATGTTTGCAATGTTATAGTTTGCAATTTATTTACTTGGCACTATTTAAATCCACTGTCCTCCCATTATTTATTTTTACCAACCAAAACTGAGTACGTATCTGCCATTTGAATGAACTGGCAGACAATCAACCAATCAACATATGAGTTTGGTTTGTTTAGATATTTCTTTGGCAGGGCAGAAGGTCCTGTCAGCTAGGGACTACTTTGGTCAGTGTATTCATTACAAACCCACTGGTGTTTTGCTGGGCCCAAAACCAATAAAATCCCTTTGTTGATTTGAAGGTTGAACACACCAGTGGCCAAAATCCTCAGCCACAGTCTATTTAACTAAACAATTTTGTCTGTATTGAAAAATACAATATATAAGAAATTAGAATTTACTTTTTATTCTGAGCTTGATATAAAGGAACCAGTTAGTCTTGCCAGAATTATAAACAATTTCAGAGACTAGTACATGCTTCAAGACTTCTCAAATCGTTGCCAAATATACAGCTGTTATGTTTTGTTCCAATTGAACACAAAAAAAGAGTCAGCAGGAAACAAGTCAGTATATTTCTTGTTGTAACTGATAGAATATGTACAGCTCCATGGCCCTAAACAACCCTGACCTACTTAGTTAAAGGGAGCTTCTGCAAATAGAAACAAAAGTTTGCCGTGTAGATTCAGATAATAATTATCTGGATATTAAATCACATTATCCAGGCTATCCTTAGCTGAAATATTATCTATTTGTGCTTTATAAGCAGATGTAGTGTTTTCATTCCAAGAAAACAGCAGTTCCTATGCCGCATAAATCTGCCACTTAACAATCAATATTAAATAGAAATATTTTCTCTTGGGTTTATATTTGTAGTTTCCTCTATTCTGTAAAAGAGTTATATTGCAAATCTCTTATATTTTGGAGACTCTCATCTGTAAAGTATTTATTGTATGCACACATATGAAGGAAATGCTGGTATCTTTCTGTTGCAAGCGTTAGGAAAAAATCAGTTTCTCCAAATAAAAATGTAAATTATTCATCTGCGTTGTCATTCCTGATTTTTCTTCTATATACAGCCATCTACAAACCAAGTAGTAGCACTAGGGTTCCTACAGCAGCCTATATCAATTGATGTGGTCCACAGTGCACTAAAACAATTTGATGCATACGTTAGTGATGTGCGGGTTGACAAATTGTTGACCCTCACTGACCCTAACCTGCCACTCAAATCCCGCACCTGACCCAGCCTGTGGGTCTGCTTATATTTTATACCCAC
This sequence comes from Xenopus petersii, assembly GCA_038501925.1. Lineage (NCBI taxonomy): Eukaryota > Metazoa > Chordata > Amphibia > Anura > Pipidae > Xenopus > Xenopus petersii. Next base: position 102,967,558 of record CM076682.1, read on the forward strand.
GCCCTTCTTGCCCCCATCTCTGGCATTACAGAGGGGGCCGTCTATAAATAGATGCCAACTTATGCTGAGATGGGGCACAGTTAAGTCATGGTGCATCTCCTTCTGGAGCCTGTAGTAACAATGGAATCATGCAGTGAGTAATATACATTAGGGATGTAGCGAACGTCGGAAAAAAAGTTCGCGAACATATTCGCGAACTTGCGCAAAATTGCGAGCGGTTCGCGAACCGTTCGCGAACCCCATAGACTTCAATGGGAAGGCGAACTTTAACATCTACAAAAGACATTTCTGGCCAGAAAAATGATTTTAAAGTTGTTTAAAGGGTGCAACGACCTGGACAGTGGCATGCCAGAGGGGGATCAAGGGCAAAAATGTATCTGAAAAATCTGCCTGTGTGTGCTTGGAAGAGATAGTGTAGGGGGAGAGCTGTTAGTGATTTCAGGGACAGATGATAGTAAGTTTGCTGGCTAGTAATCTGCTTGATACTGCTCTGTATTGGAACAAAAAAATAAATAAAAGCAGTCCTTACAAGGACTACTGTTATTGCAGCAGTCAGCAGATGAGATCAGAAGCAGGACAGCTGCCCACTGCAGCTACATACAGAGCACTGCAGTAGAAGGTAGATTACTAGCCAGCAAAGCTACCTAAGCTTAAATGTCCCTCAAACCCCTGCAGACTTCTGTCCCTCCAATAACAGAGCAGTATCAAAACGATTACTAGCCAGCAAACTTTCAACTGTCCCTGAAATCACTAACAGGCAGCAGCTCTCTCCCTACACTATCTCTTCAGCACACACAGGCAGAGTGAAAAAAAGCTGCAGGGCTTCGGTTTTTATAGGGAAGGGGAGTGGTCCAAGGGAGAGCTTCCTGATTGGCTGCCATGTACCTGCTGGTCTGGGGTGAGAGGGCAAAAAAAAGCGCCAACAATGGCGAACCCAAAATGGCGAACGTCGCGCGACGTTCGCGAACTTCCGGCGAGCGCGAACACCCGATGTTCGCGCGAACAAGTTCGCCGGCGAACAGTTCGCGACATCTCTAATATACATTACAACAGTGCTCAACATTGTACTTCACATACTGTGGTAAGGTAAGTAAATAGGGACATAGGTCTCAAAAACTGAACTGCCAGTTCATTACAACTTTTTCCAAAAGAGAGCTCCAAGTTTTTATACAAATTCAACTGTGGGTTCTATGGGGAATTCTGTAGTAATTTATCTTTTTGTACTACTGTACAACATATTATAAATATATCCTACAGTGTAAAAAAAGGTCTATAGATGATCCCACTACAGCACAACTACAATCATCTTCCCGTCTATTTTTACTTAATATTGCAAAAAACAAAAATGGTCTGTGTTGCTCAAACATGTCTATAAACTCATATCATCATTAAAACCTATAGTACCCAGCAGTGTGCTTTGGGGTGATTATCAGTTACTGTCTACCTGTTTTGCTTTCCTTTCAGATGGATAGAAATCCATGACAGGTAGCAAACAAATAACATGTACTAGGTGTGCCATTACCTTGAGATTACCCAAAACTCTAGTGCAATGTAGGTGACTGATTAAAGAGTTTAAATAATGATACACAGGAATTGATTCAACCTTTTTTTCAGTGGCTACCAAGGGTTTGAACATCACCATGTGCAGTGCCAGTCATCTGCTGCAGTAGATTCTAGAGAAGTGTAAACTTGACTTCTGGATTCATCAATGGCATTTCACTGATGACAATATTAGTGTTTGCATTTGCCAAGAGCACATTACCTGTCTGAATGCATGATGCCGATGGTTTTTGGTGGAGAAGAACTAATGGTCTGGTATGGAGTGGGGGTGTGCGGTTCTATTATTTAGGCCAGGACCCCTTCTTCCATTGAAATAAAACATTAATGCTACAGCATACAATAACAATCTTGATTATGACATTTTTCTTTCCTTATGGAAAGTCTGGGGAAAGGTGTTTCCTGTTTCAGCACAAAAATGCCCTTATAAACAAAGTGAGATCTAAACAGAGTGAGTTTGCTGAGATGGGCATGATAGAACTTAAATGACGTACACAGGGCCCTGACCTTAACCCAACTAAACACTCATAGAGCTGTTATAAGAGCAAAGGGAGGATCAAATTCAAAATAATACCCGGAGAATGACCTGCAGGCAGGTGGCTGGATACCGTTTCTGCTGTCAAAGTTTTTTTCAAATCACAGAACATAACCTTTAGGGTTATGTGATGCATTTTTACCACAGCTACTTAGAGGTATGATCAAATGCCACAAATTACTTCCCTGCTAAAAGGACTTTCCTTAAACTACCTTTATTTTCTCATAAAGGGTATTGATTTTTGAAAAATATATGTGTTTTTGAACTGCTTACTGCACAAGGAATGTAAAAATGATTTAAAAAATCTAAATATTTGTAATGCAGGCTGATTTATTCACCGAACAAACCGTTTTTAAACTTAAAGTGGACCTGTCACCCAGACACAAAAATCTGTATAAAAAAAGTATTTTTCAAATTAAACATGAAATCCAATTTCTAGTTTTTATTAAAGCGTTCATAGCTGTTGTAAACTCATTTAAAAATCTCAGCTGTCAAATATTGTCTGCCACTCGGCGGGGCAGACAATTACTTTCACTTTCCATTCAGCACTTCCTAGAAGTCATTGCTCTCCACATATTCCCCCGTTCTCTTTACCATTTAATTATGTAACCAGGGCATCAGGTCCCACATTCTGGTGCGCAAACAAGATTCTGAGATGATTCAAGGCTTGCCTTAATAACAGTGTGCACAAAATGGCTGCTGCCTTCTTGCTATAATTTTGAAATCTCAGACTGAAGGAAGCAAAATTCAAATAATTTATATAGTGTAATTTAAGTTCATTTTGCTTGACTAATGTGATAAAATAGGATTTTGAATAATTTTTTTGGGTGACGGATCCCCTTTAAATTAGTTTTTCGTGATTGCTAGCATTTTCACAAACAAACTTGAATCAGAAAAACTTGATCATGTTAGTTTGTGGTGAGTAAAAAGCATTTTGTCATTGTCATTTCAGTTATCTATGGTACATTTGTGTAAAAAAAAAAAAAGGGTAACTGTATAAAAATCTTAAAAAAAATAAATTAGCTTAAAGACTAAAATACACCTTCCTTTGACTTTAATAAACTCATCAGGTTTCATTTGCCATCGATGTTTTCATTTAATTGTTCAAGATGTTTTCATTTGATAAATATTGAAAATTCGTGTTTGTAAAACTCAGATTCAAAATAATTTTATATTTTTTTGCTGCAGTTTTCTTAAACTGCAGAAAAAAACGCCATTTCGAATTTTATTACATTTGTCCCTTAATATAGCTGTAGTTCTTCGTTTCTATGATTAATAGAAAAAGCAAAGATCAAACAACCAAGCAATAATTTCTTTGCTCTCAATTAGACGACTTTTCAGATTCAACTCCATTAGAAACACATATTTCCTAAATCAATTTAAAATTTCCCTCTATTGAGTTTTCATGAGATAAACCCTAAAATAAGATCTGACCATATGGGCCAGTTTGAGGAGGAAGATATATTTCATGATACACATACAGTATTTATTCATAATGTGAAAATACCTCTGAAGTCTGTGGGGAAAATCTGAAATTGAACTTGAATTAAACAACTTGACCCATAATGACATCTTTATAGGGTTTTTTAGGGGGCTACATTTCCATGTGTCTAAAGCAGTCAACTGCTTGGGATGTGCGAATTTTAATAATAACCCATTTATTACTCTTTACATAGGTAATGGACGACAGGTTCCACAAAAGCCCCCAAGAGGCACCACACGAAGTCCACCTCTTTTAGTGATCCCCCCACCCCCACCTTACCCTCCTCCTGATTATGGTAATCTGGACCAGCCTGTCACTGAAAATGGAGTAGTCGTAACAGAACAGCCCAAGTTTGTACCTGTACCTGCGAAACGTAGGTGTATAAGTCAAACCATATCTACTCCTATCAGCTCCACTTTCACTTTTTTATTAGCTACTTTTTCGCTATGGTCTGCCTGACCATTTATCTATCCCTTACACAGTTTCACACTGGGGTTAATAAGAGATCACTATTATATATATATATAATATATATATATATATATATATATATATATATATATATATATAATATATATATATATATATATATATATTATAGATAACCAGTGGCTTCTATGATCATTTAACACAAGAATTCAAGTGATCTTTAAATTACCTCTTTCATTTCAAACCTTATTTTTGGCACTTTAATTTCTTTTCCTTACAGTTTAATGCTCTTGCTTTTTTAACTGGGGTTAATTTTTCTATAGGTAATTGTGATTTCTTTCTTAAGGTAATATCTACTTTCTCTTGAAATAAAAAACATTATCCATTTGCTTATTATCTGAAGGAATACGTAATAATGGCAAATGAAATGTACATATTCATGTTAATTTTGATATATGAATGGGATTGCTTATTTCGTATCCTGGGATATGGAACTTTCCGTATTTTAAAGCACCATGCCTAACTGAAAAACATTTATATGGCATTAACATGAGCTTTTAAATATTTCAATATAATAAGTTGAAGGTATGGTCTAATTAAAGAAGAATCAGGTAAAAATAAAACAATGACTATGTGCATGTATGTATGTATTATCTTTAAAGGAGAAGGAAAGTGATTTGCCACTTGGGAGTGCCAACAGTTAGGCACCCCCAAAGTGCCAAATACAAAGTGATTGTATTTACTTACCTGACACCCCGGGCCAGTGCACCCAAATTCACCGACCTGGGGTTCTTCAACTTGCACCATGGAGTGGTCACCATGGAGAGGAACACCATGGAGTGTTCCTCTTCCTGCTTCTTCACTCTTCACATTTCCCGGGGGCAGACGTATGCTCAGTAGAACAAAATAGCCGGCTTTTTCTTTAAGGTTCGCCTTTTTGATCTACTGCACATGAGCATCCACGAGAAGAAAGAATAAGCAGGAAGAGGATTGCCAGGCCGGTGGAGTTTTCTGCTAATAGGAGCACCGGCCCAGGGTGCCAAGTACAATCACATGGGGTGCCTATCACCCCCAAGTTGCACATGATATTCCTTCTCCTTTAAAGGAGAATTCAACCGTTAACGAAAAGAAAAACCTACCCCCCCTACGTAGACCCCCTCCCTTCACCCCCCAGCCTAGCTGCCCCCTCCAGGGAAATGCCCAGAACTTTTTACTTACCCCTCAGTGCAGATTCAGGGATCGCAGTTCATAGCAGCCATCTTCCGGGTCTTTGGTATTCTGAGACCGGCGAAGCGGCGCATGTGCAGTTGGAGAATTTTCCTGGTTTACAACTGCGCATGCGCCAAAATGGACGGAAATTGCTGAAGCACCGGAAGAAGACACGAAGACCCAGAAGATGGCTGCCATGAACTGCCATCCCTGAATCTGCACCGAGGGTTAAGTAAAAAGTTAGGGTCATTTCCACGAGGAGGGGGGGCAGCTAAGCTGGGAGGAAGGAGGGTCTACACAGGGTAGGGTTTTTTTAAGTTAACAGTTAAATTCTCCTTTAAAGGGATTTTTCGCCTTTAAATTAACTTTTAGTATGATGTAGAGAGCAATTGTTTTTGTTTTGTTTATTTGTGGTTTTTGAGTTATTTCATGTTTTTTCAGCAACTGACCAGTTTGCAATTTCGGCAATCTGGTTGCTAGGGTCGACAATACCCTTGCAAATATGCACTGATTTGTATAAAAGACTGGAATTTTAATATTAGAGGTCTCAAACAAAAGACGAGTAATAAAAAGTAGCAATAACAATTGCAGCCTTTAAGAGTGTTTGATTTTAGATGGGGTCAGTGACCCCCATTTAAAACCTGGAAAGCTTGAAAGAGTCAGAAGAAGAAGGGAGATAATTCAAAATCTATAAAAAATGAAAAAAACTAAGACCACTTGCTTAGAATTAGACATTCTATTACATACTAAAAGTTGTCCTAAAGGTGAACCACCCCTTTAACAAATTGACACATTTTGGTGTGAATGGCTGTAGGTAAGGAACAGAAGCATACAATAACATAATCTGTGTCCAAGTGTTTTCCTGTAGCAATAAAAAGATTATTCTTTAACATATCTGGAGAACATTTCAGTACTGATGTAAGTATTCATCTGTGAACTGATGAAGTGCTATGCATAAATTATATATACTTGGGAGTCTTGGCTTCAAGTGTTTCCTTACTTGGTGAGCTGGTTTGGCTGTCTCATTTCAAGCTATAGTATTACACCAACAAAACTGTAGTGCAGCATCTGATAGCTCATACTGAAACAGGCTGAATGAATACTAGAAATACTTTAATAGTATTAGGGATGCACTGAATCCACTATTTTGGATTCGGTCAAACTCCCGAATCCTTCGTGAAAGATTCGGCCGAATACCGAACTGACTCTGAATCCTAATTTGCACATGCAGATCAGGGAATGGGAAGGGGAAAACATTTTTTACTTCCTTGTTTTGTGACACAATTTCCCTCCCCGTCACTAATTTGCATATGCAAATTAGGATTCGGGTTTGCCGGGCAGAAAGATTTGGCTGAATCCGAATCCTGCTGAAAAAGGCCGAATCCTGGCCATATCCCGAACCGAATCCTGGATTCGGTGCATCCCTAAATAGTATACATTTTTGCAGTCAATGTTTTTTGCAGTCTAGTATTTATTTGTGACTTTTTTATATAGCAATAGACTTTATGAAAATGTTTTTTTCAAACACATATGCCAAGATCAGTCATTCTGCAATTTTTGTCAGGGAAAAGTATTTTTTGCAACAGGTATTCAGGCTATATATATATATATATATATATATATATATATATATATATATATATATATATATATATATATATATATATATATATACCGTATATACTCGTGTATAAGCCGACCCGTGTATAAGCCGAGGTACCTAATTTTACCTACAAAAACTGGGAAAACTTATTGACTCGCGTATAAGCCTAGACACAACTAAGACCCTTTATGCTACAATCACTGCAGCGCAAACTAAATCACTGAAAATTTGTCCCCCCCCCAGTGGATTTATATTACAGATATTTTTCAGCTGAGACAAAATATACTTTCCACTAGCAATTATACACACATAGACACACATATACTTTACACACACACTCTTCCCACAAAATAATCACACACACATACTATACACACAAACTCCCCACACATATACTATATACACACACAAACTCTCTACCCACACCATCATACACATATACATTTTCCTTTTTAACAGGCACCTTGTTAAAGGGAAAATATTACCCACTTATGACAAAGGTTTTTTACATCTATTGATTTTCCGTTAAATAGACAAAAAAAAAGAGAGAAGTTCCAGGGCATACGGCACTTGTGCGTTCAATGTTTAATGTGTTCATTAAACATTCAACTTGCGTTCTAAAATTTCTGTCTATTTAGCGGATTAGAGATTTGCAGAGGCTGCCATACAGGAGGATACTTGCAACCATAATTATACTTTAACAATGTATCTGCTGCATGGACAAGCGACCAGGCAGTCCAGGATTGACTGACCTGCCGAGATACTTGAAAATAAGTATCCGCCCAATGCCACACTTGATCATCCGCAGCACGAGCGGCTCCCCCGGGGGAGGAATGGGCTGATCGGGCAGGGGAAGGAGCGGACTGTGGATACAGGAAGAGTTTGTCCGAGGGAGGAAGGTCGGGTAAGACTCCCGGGGGAGCGGATTCCCCACAGGTTGGAGGGACTGGCAGTCAGTTCCGGTTCCGGTTAGAGGAGCCGCTAGTGTCCGGGGTTCGCTAATTAGCCCAACACAGACCCCCGGCTCACAGCCAGTTCTTCCGCCCTTTGCGCCTGCTCTTTCCGGATCCTGTCCCCTACCGGTGCTGGGCGGGTGCTACGGACAGAGGGAGCCCCCTGCAGGCAGCGCGGACACGTCGAGCCCCGGGGAGGGAAGTGTCACATTAGGCAGGAGCCCCTCGCGTATACTTACCCGCGTATAAGCCGAGGTCAATTTTTTCAGCACATTTTGGGTGCTGAAAAACTCGGCTTATACACGAGTATATACGGTATATATATATATTAGACGTATGTATGATCACAAGTGTGTATGATCACTCATGGGAAAATGAGAAAAAGCCTTAGTGGCAGATTTATCAAGGGTTGAATTTCGAAGTGGTAAATACTTCGAAATTCGACCATCAAATTGAATACTATGAAATTCGAAGTCGAATTCGTAGGACTTTTTGCATCATACAATCGTAATCCAATCGTAGTACGATTGTACTTCAAATCATACGATTCGAACGATTTTATCATACGATTTTCCTTTGAATACTAAAAAGTAGAAATATGCTCTGGAAGGTCCCATAGGCTAACATACCACTTTGGCAGGTTTAAGTTGGCGAAGTATTGAAGTTGAAGTACTTTGATTATCAAATGGTCGAATAGTCGAAACGATTTTACTTTGAATCGAAGGTTGAAGTCGAAGTAGCCTATTCTATGGTCGAAATATCCAAAAATTGAAATTTAAATAGAATTTTGAATTTTTTAACTTAAATCTGCCCCTTAGTGTGAGCAGACTTTTCTTATGGAAACAGTACAGGTTTTGTGACCTTGTAATCAATTGACACTATGAACTGGTCAACAATGAAATCTTGCCAACCAGAGAGAAGCTGACAGACTGTCTGAAGCTCCTCAAAGTCTGACTAACTCACATGCAGCTGTCATTATATCACTCTTTGTCTTTCCATAGCTGGCTGAACTTTTGGGCACAACACTATTCCTATACTACAGAACTATAAGTATACAAAGAGGCCATGGGCATCCAAGTGTACAGTATAATGTAATATACAAACAAAAAACTCTCTAATACTTTGCTGTAAAATAATAAAACTCATGTGTGGATCCTGACAAATCAAAGTGTTGGCTGTCCCTATAGTTATGGGATGTATTGAAATTAACTCTATCAAATGTATGGGTGAAATATAGCAGGTATTTTCTTAGTTGTGTTGAATTATAAAAAAAAATTATATAAAGAGCATGTGAAACTTAGAAATCTGTTTGAGCACTCTCTTATTATTTATCTCTGTTATTGCTGTAACAATGGCTTTTCTGGCTTTTGAATGAGAACAAAATGTACTGTTACTGTAGCCACAATCCCTCGAACACGCAGGATGACAGAGTGCCACCAACTCTGTAGAAAGCCACAGGACAAAACATCTTATGACATCCTTTCTCTCCGTTAGATTTTCTGTCCAGTTGCTAAGACAGTGTGAACCTTGCAGTGTGAATCAGGTTGCACCCAGCTTCCTTGTGTTTCTCAATCAGTGACTTATAGCTGACGTATGACCGTCTCTTCCTTTCTTGCATGCCTGTGTGAGGTTGATCCATTTGTCTCACTTCCTGTTACTCATTGCACTTGTGTTTTGGAATGCACTGAGCAAAAAGCTAAAGACCAGTTAACAGTCTTTTGCTGTGATGTTTCTTGTTTGTTTTTTTTTTGGTTTTTATATATGGTTTTTGCCTGGGTGGTAATGCTGACCTGCTCTGATCCTTCCAGTTAAGCTTACTCATTCTGTCTCTTTCTCTGTTCTCTTCAGTTTATTGCTGTGCATCATTCCCTTCACATGCCAAGAGCTTCTGAACAGACTATTCCCTTGTGGTATTTACATTTCAGAAGATTCACCTGATCTCCACTTTCTTCTATTCCCGACCTTTACTTTCTGGCTCTCTGACTTTTTTTCTCATCGTATAGGCTAACTGCATTTTCTTAACGTCCATGGAATTCTTTCAAACACGCTGCAGCACAGTCACTACTATTTTTTATGCAGTTTGACCACATGTTATACATTTCAACCAATATATCTGAAAACAAGACTGCTTCTATGATTATATAATGATTATATATATTTACAGTAAAAATCCTTTTTTTGGTTGATGCAATTGCATTTTACATTCAGGAAAACCCATTATTGTTTGATAAGCACATGCATAATATATGGTTGTGAATACTAATAGGAGTGCTTGCTTCATTTATCAACAAAAGTTTTCATCTAAATTACTAATAAATATATTTGCACACAGAAATGAAATGTTTATTTAGAAATCTGAATTCCTTGGTTGAATGATTATTGCAACAACTATAATATCGATGCATTTATATTGAACAACAGACTAGACTTTAGCATTAGTTTTTCCCATGCACTATAGACTTCTATACAGATTATAAATCAAAGATTCATCACTTTGGAAAGATTTAAAAAAAGGAAACAATTTTATAGTCAGTCACTTCCCATCATGAATTTTCCCTAAATAGAAAGTTATCACTCTAATGTGCTTCATATCATTGGCATATGCTAAAACTTTGTCTGGTCATATACACTTTTCAGTGCCTTGTGTCCAGTTCATTGTATTTGCTGGTATTATATTCTTTGTGCACATGCAAACACACACAACTTTTAGGGAACAATGAACTTGTGCAAACTACAAAACCCACAGCTTTTGATTACTTCTGTTTAAAAAAATCTCACTACAAAGTGGGGCAAATTGTGGATGAAGCATAAACAGGGTGACCAAATGGCAATATAGACAAGTTAAATGTGTTACACTTACAAAGCAGCTAGCGGAGAATAAATGTAGAATAGTATACTTCACTTTTAATATTTCATTTAGACAAATACACAAGGAATATAGCAAAATACAGTTCACTAGCCCCTGACACACACTTTTCTGGTGATAATCAGCCATTCAAGACGCATGGTACTTCCTTTAAAGGAGAACTAAACCCTAAAAATGAATATGTCTAAAAATGCCATATTGTATATACTGAACGTATTGCACCAGCCTAAGGTTTCAGCTTTTCAATTGCAGCAATGATCCAGGACTTCCAACTTGTCACAGGGGGTCACCGTCTTGGAAAGTGTCTGCGACAGTCACATGCTCCGTGTGCTTTGAGAAGCTGAGGTTAGGGGTTATCGCAAATCATCAAGAAGAAAACGAGGTTGGCCTGTAGTATATGCTACAGGGCTGATTATTAAATTATGATGCTAGTTGCACTTGTTTCTGTGCTGCCATGTAGTAATTATCTATATTAATTACTACTCAGCCTTATATTGTGACATTTATATTCTATGTGTACTGTATATTGTGCGTCCCTATGCTCAGATAAGTCACAGAGCATGTGCAGTGAATCAGCAGAAATGAAGATGGAAAACTTCTGGGCCATCTTTGGAAGCACAGATAAAAGGGCTAAAGGACTGTGGGGCCTAACATTTCTAGCCTACTTCTTTAGTTAGGCTTTAGTTCTCCTTTAAAGGAAAACTACTCCTAAACATTGCACATCTCTATAAAAAATAAATCTTATAAACAGTCCATATGCAAGGCACTGTTTCAAATATTGAAAAAGAAAATTCCATTAAAAAAATGTCATTTGATTATCTCAAATAAAACACTGCCATTTTAAGTACTAAGCTCCACCCTCTGGTTTACACAAGGGACTGTGCTTACACACAAACCAAGGACACACATACATGCTAAGTTACATCAGCCAGTGAATGGACACTTTCTGTTACAGTCAGAACCTTTAGTTCTCAGATGATCTCTAAAGGGAGCACACAGAACATTACAAGGGAAAAGATGTAAAAGGGCATTTATGATATGTGTATGTAGGTTTGGTAAGATAGGTTTATTTTTAGAAACTGTCAGTAGGAAGCTGCTATAGGGCATGTAAGGATAATGATCGCAATGGCAAGCAATCAGAATTCCAAGTGTGGCAACCCTAAGGGCTTTATGTGATGCAGTTATGTCATCAGTGGATTCCCGATAATAATTCAAAGACAAGCCTGTCTTAATAACCCTTAAACGGGATGCTCACCTTTGAGGTAAATTTTAGTATGTTATGGAAAGTCCTATTCTTAACAACTTTTGAAATGGTCTTAAATTTGTTATGGTTTTTGAATTTTTCACCTCCTTTTTGTATCTCAATGACCCCAAAAGTGATGCACCATTATTCTCTGATGGTACAATGTTATTGATACTTTTTTTTTATTTATCTATTCAAACACCTTGCTGGGGTAATTTGGACCATAGTGGCCAGATAGCTGCTAAAATGCCAATCTAGACAGAACTAGTCAATTCTAAACCCCATTTAGATAGCTGACTCACAATTGCCAGTGTATCCATATCAAGAACAGATAAATCTCATTGGGAATTATCATTTGTATGATACTTTTTCAGCAATGGCGGAGCTATCTGGGGTGTAAAGGGTGTGATCACACCAGGGTCCTTACCCCCTTATGCAAACACAAATCTGCTGAAAAAATCTCTTCCAGACGGGGGTGGGGGGCCTGTCTGCATGGTCTGCACTTGGGCCCTGTGCCCCCTAGTTACTTTACTGTTTTTCAGCTTATTTAAAAGATCATTTTTTAAACACTATGCAAGATTATCCTGGCCCTGAATCACTCTTTTTAGTCTTATCCAATGCTTCTTCAACAACAGTGCCTGTAGCACTGTAAAGGAAAATGTGTTATTTTATGAAAGCTGCTATTATTAGGTTTTACTATGCACCATAGCAGTGTTTAGAGGGAAATTCTTTCCATGTGATTATATTTTAACAAGACAAAATTGTACATCTTGACAAGATTTGTAATATTACTGTTATTTTTTTCTGCATCATAGGAAACAAATAACATCTTACATTTTTTAGTGTCTGACAGGGTGTCTCTTCTACTGGGCAAAATGGGATGTTACAAGTCTAAAAGGCATGCAAAGTAATCATGTTACATGAAACTCTTTTTCCCAGATTACTAGAATAGAAAAGCCTCAGCATTCCTCTGTATATGCAGTATTTTATTCAACTCTCTTTCATTACGAGATACGATTATCAGTACTAATATTAACCTGTAGGTAGAGGGACTTGTTGTATTATTCACATACCTACATGCTGGCTACTAAACACTAGGGATGCACCGAATCCACTATTTTGGATTCGGACGAACCCCCGAATACCAAACAGATGTAAGGAAGACAACTCGCCTTCCGCAAGATGGTGGTGTCCTCGTGGTTCTTCCTGGGCGCAGCTCTGTGATGTCAGCGTCAGCACAAAAACGATTGCGCAAGAACTACAGCATCACGAAGAAACGCCAGCGCCGGATTGGACGCCAGTGCAAAAATGCCAGCGTCATGATGTCATCACGTCCATTTTTGGCGCCAGAACACTCTAGTCATTGCCCTATAATAGGTTCTACCTTTGTGTGTTCCTGGGTGCGTTTCCTAGTATTCTTGATCCTGTGTTTGACCCTTTCCTGATACCGTTTATTGAACCTATTTGCCTGATATCGACTTTTCTTCTGCCTTATCCCTATTTGTACCTTGAACTGTTGAACTGGTGCTTCCTCCTTGGTCCGCTACTCCTGGCTGAGCCTTCAGGCCCCTGACAACAGAAGGGGACAAAAAGTTTTACTTCCTTGTTTTGTGACAAAGTCACGTGATTTTCTGCCCCTAATTTGCATATGAGTCAGAGTTGGTTTGGCCGGGCAGAAGGATTCAGCTGAATCTGAATCCTGCTGGAAAAGGACGAATCCTGAACCGACTCCTCCACATATTCAATATATATTTCAATTGCCCAAGAAAATCTTAATCATATCATAGATATCCCACATATTTATAATACCACATATTACAATTGTTGACTTCTATTTGTTGTTTTTGAAATTTTTGTCCTTGCAAAAATATCTTAGCATCAATGATTCACACTCTAAGGTTAAAAAAAACATGTAAATATGTCCTGGTAAACAAAGTCTGCAAACTGCAAATCTTTGTTAAACGTGTGGCTTTCACAAAATTTCCAGAAATCAGCTCATGGTGTAGAGTGCAGTACACTGTTGAGCACCTTGAATATGTGATAAGTACTAAGTTTGGATGCACCTTGAAGCTTCAGCTGTTTCTACCTGCTAGAAGACAATTTGCTGTCAAGCACAACCTTGTGTGCATCATACAGGAGAAACAAAAGGGCTAATTTACTGTGTTCTGAGCATCTATAGTTGCAGGTCTTTGATCTCCAGAATGGTACGCAAATATCTGCACCTACCAAATAACTATAGGACTGCCTGCGATATCATTTTATTTATTACATATACATGAAAGACTTTTGCAGCAGTTAAATTAGCTTGCCTAGTATAGTTGTGGCAGTATACAAATTAGCAAATAAGAGTTTTGGCCTTGGGTTTAGCATACCGTTGGAAAAACGTAGACCTAAATATCAGGGTGAGAAGAAGGGCATTGATATGCCATTAAACAAAATTAAACAACTTTATTTATAAAGCAGTGCTGGGTACTGACACCCTTTGAAAATGAATGTGTTTGGCTGTTTAAAGCAGTTGAACACACTCTGATGAATTGCCTCCTGTATTCGTTTTGATAAAAGTATCAGTTCGTTAATACTTTCTTGACCTGAAAAAGTCATGAAAGTCAATTACAAAACAGACTGACCCATCAGAAATTCTTTTGGATACCCCAAATCTGCCACAAGTCAAATACCTGATTTGTGTTAATAGCCAGAAGAGCAGAAAATACCATAACCTCTCTGCACTATACCTATAATGGTTTATCTATTGTGCAAAAGGTGAGATATAAAATCTCCTGCTAACTGTATCATGTTGTAAAGACAAATTGCAGGTGTAAATGGCCAAAGGTCACCTCATATCTCATTAGGTACAAAGTGCAGTCATAAAGCAATATGGCCTAATGAAAGTTGTCTAAGCCTTCCTACACTCTTCTATATGTAACAAGGAAACTTTGTATCGAGCTGGAGTCAGTGTTTAAACACCCCTCCCCTCGCCCAGCTACAGTAACAGCAGAAACCCAGAAATTTTAACATTATATAAGCACTTTCAGGTAAGATATTTCTTATAATCTAATAGGTTGTTAAACTCTACAATTATGCTATGTTCTCCTTTCTTTGAAAAGAGAACAGCATTTCATTTTGAGACCTGGGAAACAGGAGAACACTAGAAATTCTGTCGCATTAGGCTTTTAAGTACTTTGTAAAGGTGTTATTTTTAAGATCCGAGGAAGGATTATTGATGCTATTTATGAAGTTCATGAAGTTGTAATTCCAAAGCAAATCCAGGGATTAATGGCTCTTCTGTTCCTGTTTACTGTATGGTAAGTATCTTGTGTGTGTTTTAATCCAGTTTTATGCATGGATAAGTTGCTGATTATTAAGTACTATAATAAGTTAATTCTATAAACGCCCAACGTCTCTACTTTTGTTGTCTAGATTTATTAAGGGTCTTTTGGTCTGAGATGAATTCTGCTGTATGTGGGACTCGGATTACCATATTGCAGCCACGTAGCACTGAAAGGTTAAGGACCTCACCTTACATGCAATAATATAATGGTTATATATATATATATATATATATATATATATATATATATATATATATATATATATATATATATATACAAGGAGGTGACTGGACCTTTGGCATGTGGCATTTCATTGTATGCTCACTTAATTTACTGTTGTCCTGTCATAATTAATGTGCTTCTGATGCATGCCTAGATTTTAAACCCTGAAACCATCCCTAGGGTGAAAAATATGGTTAAAGACAAATATTTATTTGTACTGTAAAGGTTTGATGTATAAATATATTTTGCTGAGTTCCCCTCTTCCCATCCTTTTATTAGGTGAGCCAGTTATGACTAACAGGATGGTCTCATGATAAGCATTATATCTAGCCAATGTATTATGGACTATAGATTATGTGCAGCTGGGCATGTACATTTGTGATTGATGCCTATTTGCTGTGGAACACAGGAGCATACTGTTGTACTTTAAATAAAAGAAAATGTTACTATTACATTACTATTAGGGGCATATTTATCAAGGGTCAAATTTTGAATTGAAAAAACTTCGATCGAATAGGTCCGTATTCAGCTGAATTGGAATCGTACAAATAGAAGGAATAGCACATTCGATCGAATTTGATTCAAAGTTTTTCCCCCCAAAAAATTAGGTTTTTCAAAGTCCACCAATTGGTCCCCCATAGGCTTAAACAGCATTTTGGCAGGTTTTAGATGGCAAATGGTCGAAGTCGATTTTTTAAAGAGACAGTACATGATAAATTTCGATATTCGAATTTTCTAATTTTTTTTTTCAAATTCGAATCGAATATATCTGATTATGAAGGTTATATAAAGGGGCAGATTCACTAAGGGTCGAATTTCGAAGTTAAAAATACTTCGAAATTCGACCCTCGAATTGAAATCCTTCGACTTCGAATATCGAAGTCGAAGGATTTAGCGCTAAACGTTCGATCGAGCGATCAAAGGATTTTTCGTTCGATCGAACGATTAAATCCTTCGAATCGAACGATTCGAAGGATTTTAATCAAACGATCGAATGAATATCCTTCGATCAAAAAAAGCTTAGCAAGCCTATGGGGACCTTCCCCATAGGCTAACATTGACTTCGGTAGGTTTTATCTGCCGAAGTAGGGGGTCGAATTTTTTTTTAAAGGGAAAGTACTTCGACTATCGAATGGTCGAATAGTCGAACGATTTGTACTTCGAATCGTTCGATTTCGTTCGATTTCGATCGAATTCGAACGAATTTAACCAATTCGATGGTCGAAGTACCCAAAAAAAACTTCGAAATTCGAAGTTTTTTTCATTCGAATCCTTCACTCGAAGTTAGTGAATCTGCCCCAAAATGTCTCCTTTAAATAAAGGAATATTAATCCTTTCCCTTCCCAAATTAGGAGATTATTTTTGGATTGTGGACAAAAAACACAGCAGACTAGGTAAAAATGCTTTTGTTCAGTAGTTGATTGCAGCACAAAAGACGAGCTTAGACATGAACACATTTTATAGTGCAGTTTAAATGGTTGTACAACTCAGTAAAACTTGTTCCCAAGTAAATGGGACGAAAGTGCTCAAACCTTTATACAATGGTCCTTGTTTTAAAAGAATTTGTTGATTGCTACTTAGCAACAAGCAAGCCGTATCCTGGGGTTTTGTACCTTTGCCTAATTTTCCACAGTTCAAGCAAGGCAACAGGCTGATGACACTTTCCTGTTGGGCAGGAGGGTCAGGAAATTAATGTCAGCAATGTGAATGTCTACAATGCTCAGCTAATAGGGATAAAACTTTTCTTACCCAGGCTTTTCACAGCAAATACTCAGCTGAAAAGTTTTCTCTAAAAAGAACACTGATGTGCTTTTGTTGAAGAACACCCCCGCACCAGCAGCTTTGAAATAATAGAATCAAGAACCAATCATGGAATAAATCTATACTATATTTATATATACAAAAAAATATATACAGTAAATATACACTATATATATATATATATATATATATATATATATATATATATATATATATATATATATATACAAAAGAACACAAATCTGGTGCACAGCGACAAGTGAAAAAAAGCCTGTGTGCTGGTCAGATTAGCATGATAATTATATCCAAAAAATGAAGCCGCACTGACAGGACTTGATGAAAAAATAAAGTGTTTTATTCAACGTTTCAGCCCCAGCTCGGGCCGTCCTCAGGAAGTGCAAACCCCTATACCCCCAAACAACACATTTAAATTCTTACAAGTGGCGCCAAAAACGACCAATGATGACAGATGGTCTGGGCATCTGATGTGTACAGTGACGTGAGCCGTGTGCCGAGTTAGTTACATTTCACCACATAAAACTTGGCATGAACAAAAAAATAATAAATAGAAAATAGAAAATAAACATAACAAGTAGGAAAGCATATTAGGACCCCTTGGAGCAATCTTTTCGGAGACCTTATTACCTGCTTCCTATATCCTGTGTAGAAGCATGTATAGATAGGTGACTTGTGCAGTACATTAAAAACAACTACCATCTAGTCATTTCATTCACATTATCACCCAATGTCTACTTACAATCTCAAGGCCCCTTTGTGGAAGCTACGTGCGGCTTTCTCCATTCTCATGCCCTTCTCTCCCCCTCTGCAACACTGAGCATGGAGCACCCCAGGTCTGTGGCCGGTTCTACTCTGCCTTTGCAGCCTTCCTTACCTTACACGGGTTACCATGGCAACTCCCAGCTCGTCGCTTCGGATTTACCTGCTGTGTCTACTGCTGACCCCCGTCCTTCAGCACTCTCCAGTCTTGCTCAGGGAGTCTTGGCTGGCTGCACTGCCGTATGGCAGTGCTCCCGCCGCGTCTACTCCTGCTCCATTCAAAAAGTGGTATTTCCCAAACTTTAGGACCGCAATGGAATTGTGCTTGGGAGTCAGTCATTGTATGACACCTTACTGTGCAGGGTTAATCATATTGGGTGCCATTCAGGTATTCGTGTTACTACGCTGCCCGGTCACTTCTCCTCTGAGTCTCTGGGTGGCCCAATCGTTGTCCCGTGCAGCTGCTAGGGGCTTTCTTCTCCTTCCAAGCCTGTACCTTCCCCTTCCTGGGTTACTCTAGATTATCTGAAGGTGATAAAGGAAAAAATGTGTATTAACATATTCTATACATACTTTAGGTTGGTTTAGGCAATAATCCCTAATTTTAGTCACATTTACAATAAATTTCAAACATTTTTTTAGCATATATCCAATGAACTTCAGAGTAGCAAAAAATAACAGTCCAACTTGAAAGTATGAGAGTTAACAGCATCCAGCATACGTGACTACATCAATAATATTGTTTGTAGTAAAAAATGATACATAGTTATTTAATAGAATGGAGCCATAGGAAGTGTCTCATTAAGACCTCTTGGTGAAACAGTATCCAGCTTAAAAATCCACATTGATTCTCTTTGTAGCAATTTTAGTTCTCTATTTCCACCTCTCCGAGGAACTGGTACACAGTCAATGATCATATGTCTGAATTGGGGAAGGGTATGCTTCAATTGTAGCCAGTGTTTAGGCACAGGTTGATCCGCCTTCCCTGAGGATAGTGCCAATCTTATGGCACTCCTGTGATTTTTCATCCTTTCCCTATAGGTAATCGATGCTTTCCCTACATAGTAAAGGCCACATGGGCACCAGGCTATGTATACCACATGATCACTGGTGCATGTAAGTCTATATTTGATATTATATTTATGTCCTGTCCTAGGGTGGGAAAAGTGAGTACCTTGAAGCATACCACTGCATGTCAAACAACCGGGACATTTAAAGCATCCTGTCTTAAGTGGTCCTCCCAGCCAGGTTTTCTGCTTTGTTAAGGCATCATCTTTTAGATCTTTTACTACCAACATATCGCTCAGATTTTGTCCTCTCTTGTAGGCCAACAATGGTCTTTTTTATCAACAAATGGCAGATGTGTGTCTGAGTTGATAATCTCCCATCTATCAGTGATGGCTTTTTTCATCTGTACACTCACGTCTGACCAACAGGTAGTACATATTAGGTCTGGTTGTGCCCTTAAGATTTTATTGGATTCCTGTAACAAGTCCTCTTGGTTATGGGATTTGGCTCTATCCAATTGTTCGTCAATCAATCTCCTGGAATAGCCCCTCTCCTCAAATTGTTCCGCAAGTTCTTCAAGTTGTATTTCAGCAGTCTCTCTATTTGTGTTGTTCTGGATGCAATAGACACAGCAGGTAAATCCGAAGCGACGAGCTGGGCGTTGCCATGGTAACCCGTGGAAGGGAAGGAAGACTGCAAAGGCAGAGGAGAACCGGCCACAGACCTGGGGTGCTCCATGCTCAGTGTTGCACCGTAACTGCAGAGGGGGAGAGAAGGGCATGAGAATGGAGAAAGCCACATGTACCTTCCACAAAGGGGCCTCGAGATTGTAAGTAGACATTGGGTGATAATGTGAATGAAATGACTAGATGGTAGTTGTTTTTAATGTACTGCACAAGTCACCTATCTATACATGCTTCTACACGGGATACAGGAAGCAGGTAATAAGGTCTCCGAAAAGATTACTCCAAGGGGTCCTAATATGCTTTCCTACTTGTTATGTTTATTTTCTATATTCTATTTATTATTTTTTTGTTCATGCCAAGTTTTATGTGGTGAAATGTAACTAACTCGGCACACGGCAGATCTGCTCACGTCACTGTACACATCAGACGCCCAGACCATCTGTCATCATTGGTTGTTTTTGGCGCCACTTGTAAGGATTTAAATGTGTTGTTTGGGGGTATAGGGGTTTGCACTTCCTGAGGGCGGCCCGAGCTGGGGCTGAAACGTTGAATAAAACACTTTAGTTTTTTCATCAAGTCCTGTTAGTGCGGCTTCATTTTTTGTATATATATATATATATATATATATATATATATATATATATATATACACAGTACAGGTATGGAATACCTTATCCAAAATGATCATTTTAAGCAGAAAAATCTTAGAATGTTTAAAATAATTTTTGTTTTTCTCTGTATCAGTGCCTGATAAATAAAACAGGACCTGTACTTGGTCCTAACTAAACTGCATGAATCCATATGTGCATATCCATAGTGGTGGGTTCACAATCCTATTGGGTTTAAATGATTTTTAGCAGACCTAAGGTATAATGATCCAAATTAGGCAAAGATCCCAGATTCGGAAAAAAAACAGGTCCCAAGCATTCTGGATAATAGATCATATACCAGTATATGTTTTTTTTCTAATAGGCATAATTATGTTACTTTTGTTAACTTGATAGAAAACATGGACCAATATGGTAATCAAATAGATCATAAATCAAATATGCTTGTCATATACTCAAAAGGTTTGAGTTCTATTCATTATTCAGTAATGAGGTCCTTTATTCAGAAACTCTATATCCATAAAGATCCAAATTACGTCAAGGCCTTGCAAATTATGACACCTTTTGTATTCTTAGTGAGGATGGTATTACTTTGAGAGCATTAGTGTGGGATCCACTGGACCCAAGTGAGTTGTGTGTGTAGGTGCAGCCTTACAAGGAAATCCTAGAAATAATTCACCCATGTTCCTTGTACTTTGGAGTTTGCTCTCAATTGTGCACAAGGCATCAGGGCAGGCTATATTTATATTCCTATCTTTGTAAATGAACCTTAAAGCGATCCTGTCATCGGAAAACATGTTTTTTTCAAAACGCATCAGTTAATAGTGCTACTCCAGCAGAATTCTGCACTGAAATCCATTTCTCAAAAGAGCAAACAGATTTTTTTATATTCAATTTTGAAATCTGACATGGGGCTAGACATTTTGTCAATTTCCCAGTTGCCCCCAGTCATGTGACTTGTGCCTGCACTTTAGGAGAGAAATGCTTTCTGGCAGGCTGCTGTTTTTCCTTCTCAATGTAAATGAATGTGTCTCAGTGGGACATGGGTTTTTACTATTGAATGCTGTTCTTAGATCTACCAGGCAGCTTTTATCTTGTGTTAGGGAGCTGCTATCTGGTTACCTTTCCATTGTTCTTTTGTTAGGCTGCTGGGGGGAAAAAGGGAGGGGGTGATATCAGTCTAACTTGCATTACAGCAGTAAAGAGTGATTGAAGTTTATCAGAGCACAAGTCACATGACTTGGAGCAACTGGGAAATTGATATGTCTAGCCCCATGTCAGATTTCAAAATTGAATATAAAAAAATCTGTTTGCTCTTTTGAGAAATGGATTTCAGTGCAGAATTCTGCTGGAGTAGCACTATTAATTATTATTTTCCCCATGACAGTATCCCTTTAATCAGTAACAATAAAGTGTTTTGAGGGAACAGAATATTACAAGAAGATACATTTCTGGTAACTGGTACATTGAAATAGGCATGGTCATTAAACAACTAGTTAATATATTTGAGTTGACCTTGGAGAAAAATTGTTCCTTAACAGTATCTTTAGGAACTGTTAAAGAGACTAGAATGATGTATAGGTAAAGTCGATTTTTATGATGCGGTATATCTTATACAGTACAACATGTTGCAGGACACAATTTGCAGCATTGGAACAAAAAGTCGGTCATGTTGCACAGTGTTAAGCTGATTCAGCCTTTGATAATGCTCTAACAGAGAGCAAAATGCATGTATAGTGTTTTTTATTGCTTGGAACTTATCTAGAATAATACAGCATTGTACACCAATGTAATTCTTACCTTTGTATGTCTTTAATCCTATGCTGCCAGCTGTAGACATATGATATTGCTCTTGTTGCTACTTTATTCAGTTGCGTTCCTATTACAATAATTGCCCTAGGGAATGACATACAAGTTAGGTCTGGCATGGGATGGGTAAAAACTATGTGCCTCCCCCTTCCTATCCCTCATGAATACATCCCTGCCAAATGCAGACAGTGAATTCAAATTCAAAGCTGTACATTTTTACCCACAATACAGCATTTTTCCCATAATTCCAACATCAGTATGGCCGAGTGCAGCATTACATGCTCCGCAAATGTTTTCAATACTTTAAATACATTTGTTAATCAATGCAAGTTGCAACTAAAATTTTCTTAGTGGGGAAGCAGGCCCGGACTGGCAATCTGTGGGTTCTGGCAAATGCCAGAGGGGCTGCTGTAAGGTCCCATAGACAGTCAATATTTAGTGGGCTGGTGGGGGCTGTTTGGGCCTCTGTGTACCTGAAATGCCAGGGCCAATTTTACTCCCAGTCCAGACCTGTGGGGAAGGCATCACTTCCAGCTTTCAGCGTTAAAATAGGGATTAGCCTGTGATTCTATGGGCGCAAGTCTGTTGCACCTTTTGGTGTCGCCCATAACTAGTCTTATTTATTTACATAGTTCTATCGTCTTCTGCAGTGCTTTGCAGAGATTATACATCCTTCACATAACTCCCTGCCCCCTCCCCATAAACACATAAATGCTATAAAGTGACTTATCTGGTTAACAAATACATGTCATTATTTGCTGCAGACTTGAAGTGCAAAATACCATCAGGTATTGAGGGTATCTTTTATATAATGAATAAAATGCATGGTTTATCAACTGAAAATTCCACTGAAGTCTATAGGGAAATCTGGCACTGAATTAGGAGGTTTTTCATCTTGAGTATGGCCCAGTATGTGCAGATGAAACAAGGAAGGATTGATCTTGTTGGACAAACCTAATAAAAGGTTCCATTATGCCTGCACTATATCTATCCACTCTCATTCAACAAGGCATAATCAATATTGAGACAGCTATACTGGTGTACGCAAAGCAAAATAATGAGCTTCTGCTGCCACTGATTTTGTTCTCCAAACAGTAACTAGGTACAGGGCCAAATAAAGTTTGTTTTCTAACTACTTTTGCAAACTTCCCAGGGCTCTTTTTGTATCATGCTGCCTATCTGTCAAATGGCACATTTGGAGGAAATAATTGCTTTAAAAATTCTTGTTTCAGAGGTTAGTTTAACTGTAGAATATAAACTAAAGATTAAGATCTTTGGAACACTAAAGTACACAGATTATGGTACAAGGTGTGACATTGGTTTATATGTTGACTTTCAAGTTTGTTTTTAAGTTGAATACCATGACGTAGCACTCCCTTCTGTATTATAAATAATATGTCTTTGTTTATTCTTGCATAGTAGAGCACAAAGGAACCTTTAATACTTTAGATTCCCTTATCGGTAAAGCTTCCAATGGGGTATCAGAGAAGCTAAATAAACAGTATAAAAATGAGGACTGAGGCACCTCAAGATCTACCTTCTTATTGTTTTGTGTAGAAAGCTGAATATATGGTTTATCTTACTATATTTACTTTAAATAGACCATAAAATATGAGGGCACACAGTATTGTGTGCAAAGAATACATCTTTGCTGCATATTTTCATCTATACTTCCTGTTCTTGTATCTAGTCTTCACATTCTTTTAAAATATTAAACCCTTGTCATATTAAAACCTGCAGTTTAATGCATTATTTCAAAAAGGATTTTATCTTCAGACAATATCCTTGTTCTGATGCATGGAGGTGTTGCAATGGCAAAAATAATTTTTTAATATTTCCATTTTGCTATCTGCTCCTGGGAGTCACAGTGCTACCTAAAACTCAACGAGTCCAGAATCAAATTTAATGTGTTTCCACCATCATTCCTGGTCCTTCATGATGTTAGTTACAGTTAACAATGTCCATTCAGCTATATGTAATAATAGTAATAAACCTGAGGCATGTACTCCTGTTTTTTAATTACTGGTAGAGAAACCCATGCAAACCCCTTTCAGTGCATTGGTAGGAATTGTATTTATAAATGATTTTTGACTCTGATCTCCTTTGCAACCCACATTCAATCTCTTGTGAAATCATGTTGCTTTCATCTGCCCAAAATTGACATTACTTTACCTTCAAACAGCCAGAAAAAGAATTTAACATTTTTTCTAACAACCTTGCGTGTCTGTTCTTTACACACTCTGTACACTTTATAGCACACATAACATTTTCTCTGGCATAAATAAATTAGTCTGATGATAATGATCTTCAAGGGAAAAATAGTCTCTGCCCTATGCAAGCAATCTGCAACTGTGAGTAATAGTGGTCATTAAGGATAACAATAAGGATGCAGTAAAAGAAACAGGTTAAGTGCCTTTATGTAGCCCAGTGGGCACCTTGTCCTACTTGAAAACTGGTAGCATGCACACTTACCACATAACCACATTTCCACCGCACTACCTGCATCTTTAGTCATGCAAATTCAATGAATGATGAAGAATTGGGGGTTAACTTGTCTTTAGGAAGGTACTTCATATGGTTTCAACTAATCCCTAAAGTATATCTATCTCTTAAAGAGAAGCTAAACTTAAAGGAGAAGGAAAGGCTTCATACACTAGGGGTTGCAAAATGTTAGGCACCCCCAAGTGATTGTATATACTTACCTGAAACCCTGGGCCGGTGCTCCTATTAGCAGAAAACTGCACCGGCCTGGGGTTATACCAATGAGCACCACGGAGCGATCCACTTCTGGCATCTTCTTTCTTCAAATTTCCCATGGCAAACGCATGCACAGTTGAACGAAATAGCCGAATTTCTAGTTAAAGCCACGCGAAGATAAGAGGAAGACGGAAAAGGATCGCTACAAATGTTGTAATATAAGGCTGATTAGTAATAAATACAGATAATTACTGCATGGAAGCACAGAAACCAGTGCAACTAACATTGGAATTTAATAATCTGCCCTGTAGCATCAACTCATATAACAGACAAACCTCATTTTCTGCATGATAATTCGCGATGACCCTTAAGCTTAGCTTCTCAACAGCTGCTCAGAGACAACTGAGCATGTGAGTGTTGCAGACACTTTCCAAGATGGTGACCCCTTGTGACAGTTTTGAAATCATGGAACATTGTTGCTATTGACAAGCTGAAACTTTAGAAATAAGGTCATTATATAAAATATGACATTTTAAGCCATATTCATTTTTAGGCTTTAGTTCTCCTTTAAATGTTTTTAAATTTTCCTTTAATTTGTTATTTTCTTTGTTAAATAACTACTATACACCTCTGTGTACTGCTGTACAATATATAAGCTATTTTACAGAATGGTACTGCATACAATTCCTCTAAATCTTCAAATTTGAGTTCCTTCAAGCCAAACTTAGAAACTTAGTTAGAAAGTAAAAATTATTCTGCAGGAGTGACTTTTTGTGAGCCCCAGAGAGATTAGAATAATTTCAGACAAAAAAAAAGGCATCCAGCATATTTGAGATGCTTTCGTTTTCACTGTTTACTTTTATCTTCTACTACACAGGCTTGACTAAGATTCTGGAAAAAAACAGCTATTTTCTATCCAAGATAAGGTGTAAGCCTAGCCCAGCCTAAAGGTCAACTAGGGTACAATGTAGGGTGAACAGTTACAACCTTCATATTAATAGAACTGTGGTTGAATGGCTGATAAATATGTTTTCATGTATCTGCAATTTTATGAGCTAATATGAGCTCTGACCATGTTGAATGCCACAAAAACATAATTTAAGCTTTTTGAAAAGTAAACATAATTTCAAGCAACTTTGCAATATACATCAATATGCAGACTTTTCATGATTTTTAATGGTTTGGAACAGTTCACTAAGCCTAGCCCCCTGCTCTCCTGCTGATCTGTCTGGCTACTTTGCTGAGCTGGCTGACTACTACTTTGTATCTACTGCCATCTGTCCTTAGCCTGCCTTCTCCAAACCCCACAATTCCCTGCACACGTGATTTCAAAGAAACGGAACATCGCAATGCAGTGTGGGCTATGTAGTTCCTGCATGCTGTCTGTAAGATGTGGAGAAGTTGTTACAATTTGTGACATCAGTGTTTAGTCCCTCCTACCCTGCGAGGATTTCAAATGATGCAGAAAGAGAAGAACTGTTAGCTGGATTTCAGCATAAAAAAATTACATTTATTCATACTTTTTGAAGAAACTGGTAACTGTGATGGTTATATTAGGGGTTTCTGGTTTCAAATTGGAAGCCAGAGTTCCCCTTTAATTTTACATATTCTCAAAATTATGTTATTTGAACCAATGTTGTTTGAACTCTAGAATTGCTAAATCTCTAGTGTATAATGCAGAAGTTCTGTATAATGCTGCTGTCAATTCACCAATGCTAATGGTGTTAATCACATCTTTCTTCAGTATTTTAATGGACATGGAATTTGTTGATATACTGAAGCATATTTAGCATTTTTTATACATAATGTTTTTTTCATTTCCAAGTGTTTGTGGAAGAGTTTTAGAGTTTAGTCATCATGTTTAATTTTTTAGGCAATGTCTAAAATAGAAAAATGTGTAGAAGTGTGATTTGGGGCAAAGTATACTTTAATTGGACATCCTGAAGTAAAATCATTGTTTCCTCTTGATATATCCAAAAATTATAATTAAAAAAATTATAAGAATTGTTTCTTTATAATAGAAAAGTAATAAGACCATATAACAAAAAGGAGTGGGGTGAGAGGGTATCTTTCTTGAGTCCCACTAATTATGTCAGAACTTGTAGAACTTTCCAAATCTAAGCCCATATCTAAGACTGATAAATCTATAAGCTTAGGTGTGTGCAACTGTAGATTGTAGTTTTTAAGTCATGCTTTGTTGTTATTAAGAATAATAATAATAATATGTACTGACAGTACTAGTGATTTGTACTGGACTCGGAATGGGGCTCTATGAATGTATATGTCATTTTTAAAGGGCATGTAAAGGCAAAAAAATAAATTCCCATTTTTACTTTGTTTAATGAAAAAGAAACCTATCTCCAATATACTTTAATTTAAAAATGTGTAACATTTTTATAAGAAACCTGACTGTATGCAGTCTCCCTTCATTTACTGCTGTGGATAGGAATTGTCAGATGGTCCCTAACTGCTGAGCAGGGAAACAATCCTACTTATGAACAGCAGGGGGAGCCCCCGCCTTACTTCCCAACCATGCAGAACTCAAGCAGCTTTGTTTATGATGATCCCTTAGCAGCCCAGCCCAGACCAGAGCATGTGCACAGTCTTAGTCTTGCAGTGGGACCTGGATTTTACTATAGTGTTGTTCTTAGCTCTACCATGCAGCTGTTATCTTGTGTTAGGGAGCTTCTAACCTTCACATTGTTCTGTTGTTAGGCTGCTGGGAGGAAAGGGTGATATCACTCCAACTTGCAGTACAGCAGTAAAGAGTGACTGAAGTTTATCAGAGCACAAATCATATGACTGGGGGCAGCTGGGAAATGGACAATATGTCTAGCCCCATGTCAGATTTCAAGATTAAATATAAAAAAATCTGTTTGCTCTTTTGAGAAATGGATTTCATTGCTGAATGCTGCTGGAGCAGCACTATTAACTGGTGCATTTTGAATTTTTGAAAAAACATTTTTTCCCACCACAGTATCCCTTGCATCAATCAAATGTGGTCATAAATAAAAAAATACTTTGCACTTAGCCAAATGATTAATTGACTTGTCATTCTGTAAACTCCTCTACTATAATTCCAAGTTTTTGGATACTTTTCTGGTCTTCTGGATAATTAAAAGTAAGTTAAAACGAATAGCTAAAATGGCCATATGCAAAGCCTACAGAAATTAAAATATTACCACAGGAATCAGTAATACAGTATATACTAGCCAGTCCAAAGTGGACATTTTGAACCTATGTTATGTCTCCTGTTGTCACATAAGATATGTTTTTCCTTTTGTATTATATAACTTTTCTTTTAATTTTCTTAGGTGATATAAGTTTGAAGCGGTTCAACAGTGTTTCTTCTGTGGAAATCTTAACGGTTGACTCAATGGAAGCTGACGAAGCAGGATCCATACGTAGCTATACAGAAGATTCAGGGGTGGTGAGCTCACTTTCAGACAGTGCATCTCTGGATTTGCCAAGTGATAGCACCCAAAGCAGAGAAAGCCTCTTGAATCAGGAAAATGCAAAGGAATCTGTGAGAACAGACATTCACAAGAGAAATAACAATATGCAGACAAGGTAAGGTTCTATAAACTGATTTTGAGACTTTGCTTTGACATCAAGCAGCTCACACAGTGCTCTGTAGGATTTCATGTAAAAACATACATTTCAGTAGTAAAAGGTTTAATAATGATGTTTTTAAATGAAGTGATATTGAGAGCCTTCTACCTGCAAAATAGACCAATATACAGTTTAAAGATATAGCATACTTTATTGTTGCATCTACTGCACAACATACACTGTTGATCTTATGAAAGAAGAGGGAGGGGTAATTTCTTGTAAAAATGCTATATATTCTGGTAGTGATTTTTGAGTGACTGCCAATAATTTTTTCTTGTCTTTGACCATCTTTTTTAAGCACAAAGACAAGGCCTTCAGGCACAAGGAGTACATGGACTAAAGCTGTGATAATTAGTAAAATTACTTATTGGATCTGATAACTGAGAATCCAGCAATGCTAGTTTAGTGGTGCAGTACAATTTTTTTACATTACAGCAGTGACACAAGGTATGTAAGAGCTTGATCTGTGTGAAAAACCATGAACTATTTACAAAATAAAATAAAATAGACTTTCAAATAATTCTCTGCCACAGCTGGACATTGGACTCTGTGCCCCATATGTAATAAAAGGCACTAGATTTGCCCAGGAGCAGTAACCCATAGCAACCAATGAGATGTTTGCTTTTAAACTTGTGACCAGGAAATTCTACCTGATGATTGGTTGCTATAGGTTACTGCCCCTGGGCAAACTTAGTGCCTTTAATTACATAACCACCCCAATATTGAAAATTTTATTAAAGTGATGCTTATTTTGAACTACAGTATTCTTTTTTAAAGGAATCATGAGTTAGATGAATGGTACAATCTGAATTAATTTATCATAGTCCTCAAATCCATACATTATTTCATGATGAGATGAATTGGTCACATGATTAGGTGTGTGTATACCAGTAACTGATTTATTAGAAAATAAAGTAATTCCTAACTGACTGTTAGTTTGGGTCACTATTTATGATACGACTTTTAGGTTGTGGCATTTGTAAGGTACTTTATGTATTCAAAGTGCTACTCCAGCAGAATTCTGCACTGAAAATCCATTTCTCAAAAGAACAAACAGATTTTTTTATATTCAATTTTGAAATCTGACATGGGGCTAGACATTTTGTCAATTCCCAGCTGCCGCCAGTCATATGACTTGTGCCTGCACTTTAGGAGAGAAATGCTTTCTGGCTGCTGTTTTTCCTTCTCAATGTAACTGAATGTGTCTCAGTGGGACATGGGTTTTTACTATTGAGTGTTGTTCTCAGATCTACCAGGCAGTTGTTATCTTGTGTTAGGGAGCTGCTATCTGGTTACCTTCCCATTGTTCTTTTGTTTGGCTGCTGGGGGGAAAAAGGGAGGGGCTGATATCACTCTAACTTGCAGTACAGCAGTAAAGTGTGATTGAAGTTTATCAAAGCACAAGTCACATGACTTGGGGCAGCTGGGAAAATGACAATATGTCTAGCCCCATGTCAGATTTCAAAATTGAATATAAAAAAATCTGTTTGCTCTTTTGAGAAATGGATTTCAGTGCAGAATTCTGCTGGAGCAGCACTATTAACTGATTAATTTAAAAAAAAAATTCCCATGACAGTATCCCTTTAAACAATAAACAATGTCAGTTTCAAATAGGTGCTTTCTGAACAAAACCAACAAAATTAGTTTTGTAAATAACTGATGATACTCCTTATAAGGCTGAAATAGTAAACGTAACATCTGATATTGAAAGACGAGTAGGCAAATGTATTTTACTTTATACATATTTAAAACCGGATACAAACAGAGATGGGGAGGGGTAAAAATGGCCTTAGCAAGAAAATAACACAGTCAATGATTATTATAACCAATTGCATAGTAGACAAAAATCTTTAAAACACAATTTTTCAAATTATAGATAATGAGAACCCAATTATACAAATGAGTCAAAATCATATTACTTGTACATGTATTTACTGAGCAAAATGATCCAAAGTTACATATTTGTATTTGGCAAAAGTATTTGAGCATCTAGATTATCATTAATGGGATAATAATCAGATGTGAGTGTTGGAGTCCCTGTTTTGTTTAAAGAAAATAAATCTGGGTAAAATCTGGGAAAAATAAATCTTCACTATTCAAATCTGATCTTGTCAGCACAGGTGTGTGTGTCATGGATTTTTTGGAGATTTTGTATGATCTCTGAAAAACACTTATTCATCCTCACCAGGCTGGAAAAGGTTACAAAAATATTTCTAAAGAGTTTGGACTCCACCAGTCCACTGTCAGGCCTATTGTGTACAAATAATAGTAATTAAATGTCAATATTACCCTCCCAAAGAGTGGATGACCAACAGAGATTACACCAAGAGCACAGCGTGTAATACTCCAGGAGATCTTAAAGAACCCCATGTTAAAGTCTTAAGAATTAAAGACCTATCTTGCATTGGTAAATTTTAGTGTATATAAGTTCTCCATCTGGAAAACACTGAACAATATTAGTATGCATTACTGGGTTTTAAGGAGAAAGCTACTACTATACAAAAAAATTGCTGCTCATCTACAGTTAGGTAAAGACCACTCTGATAAGTGGGAAGGCTTTTGCAAGTATGTGCACTGCAAGCCAGAACCACATCAGATTCCAGTGTGAGAAGGCAATAAATGGTGGCTGCCAATCCCACTATTTGGCACTTATGAGGTCAGGCTCAGGGGAGCAGGGTAGGGGGCCTTGTGTAGGGGACTTCAAAAATAATTGCTGACTTGATGCTATAGATTTTTCACCAGTGCAATTGATTGAATATTTTAGCAAACAAGGTTTCCTATATTTTGAACTTTCAATAGCTTATTTTAGCAACTAAAAAACCAATTATTACTAATAACGTCAAACATTAGGCAGAAAATGGCAACTCATTTGGTTGTATTTTGCATCACAGAAATGTAGTAATTTTCTGTTAGAAGAATATAGTGCTCATGAACTTTGTGTCCTTACTGGGCCATGTTCAGGCCACACATATCAGCGATAAACAGCTGTAAAGTTTCTGGTATTATTTATTACAACCGAAAAAGCTTACTGTGCAAAGGAAGTGAACATCATATCATCTTAACCTGCACAACATGCTCTTGCTCTTGACCTATAGCTACATAAATCTGAATATTTCAGCATTTCAAAGTTTGTTCTTTTTTCTTTTGAGGTTAACTATGAAGTGCTAATTAACTGTAGGTAGGAAACTAAACAAATAAAGTACGATTTCTAAAGTACTGAACATACCACATCATGTGCTAGCAATGCTTTGCCAAACGCTAGCCGAAAGGCCCAATTATAGTGTTTTTTTTAAGCAGGTCAGGAAAGGATAAAGCTGTGCTCAAGGAAAAATAAATATGCTGAGTACAGTTGTAGATTCCTTAGCAAAACAAATTCTTAGCTCAGCTATTTCGTTCATTTGTTCCTTTTGTTTAATGCTTTGTCACAGTGGAAACCTCCAGCTGAAAGGCAAATACATTGGGAGCCCAGTGACCAATTCATACTTAACTTTGCTTAAAGTGCATTATAATTTTCACCCTTTACTAATGTGCAAGGGATATTTTTACCAATAAAAAACAGGTTTTTCATGCACAGAAGATTTACGGGCAGATTTATGAAAACTTTTTATGAAATAAAAACCCACATGCATTCTATTCATTCCTAGGAGCTTTTTTTTTTTTTTTGTCAACTCTCTTTTTATTTTGATCAATTCTCACTTTTCCCGTAGGACTGTTTATAAAAAACATCATAATGCACAACACACAGATGCATGGTACAATATATTGCTTTGCAGGGGAAAAGATACAGAAAAATAAAATAAAGAAAAAAAGAAAAACACAAAAAGAAAATGAGCCGTAAGCTTTTTTTGAATTTTATTTATCAATTGGTGAAAGTTATAACTCACCATCTGATAAATACAGTTGTACAAATTCCATAGGAACGAATAGAACATGGGTGAGTTTTTATTTTTTATTATCTAAAAACTCACATTTTGATACTATCTACCCCTTTAATGTCTGATTGTTATAAGAAAAGTCTGGAGATGCTTTTTAAAAGTACAGTTATTGGTATCTATCATACTAGTATTCATCTCTTTTCAGAAAATGTTTAATTGCTCAGATAAATTCATATACCAGAAGAACTTCCAGGCTAATTTCTCAACCAGTGGCACACACAAGGGTTTGAAAAATGCCAACTTCCTGGACTATGGAAACGAAACATAAGACAACTGCATTGTGAGGCAGCAGTGCAAACCCCTTGTGTTACCTTAAGGTCCACCATTAACAAGTGACCATGACATATATTGGGCCAGACTGAGTTAAATGCCAAAACATTATTCAATGGTTTATCACGTGAAGTCTATGGGAAAAACTGGATTAGGTGAAAAATGTTTTCTCCTAAAATTTAATCATGCTCATAAGTGTCTAACTTCACCAATATTGACATAAATATGGCAGGCATATTTTGAAAATCATTATTACACTATTGCATGTGCATAATGTGTTGGAATATTGCTGGCGTAAATACTTTTGATTGTGTGGGGAAATACAGTATCAAATTTACACCATAAAGCAATGATGTATGTAGGATATTAGAATGGAGAATATGATATAGATGATGAGGTGGGGCTGATGTATATTTTTAATTGTAGTTCACCAGCCTGGACTTGTCTAGATTACTTCAGGCGAAAAAACTGTCTTGATACATTTTTTGAAGTTTCACAGTTGCATAATTACACTTGGTATAAAGACTGTTTGCAGTTGCAGATTAATGCAATGGCTTACCTATACTATAGCCTAGGGGTCCAAAGTGATCAGCGGCCCGTCTAGCCTTTTTATTAAAATTCTTCTGAAACTTTTAATATTTATTTTTACTTGCACTGGGTTGAGGTTAACCTGGGACTGAGAAAAGGTAGAAGGCAGGCAAGGCGCATATGTGCGCCCAGATGCTTGCAAACCCATGCCTAGAAGGGGGGCCTCTGGAAAATGTAGCCGTTGGGACTCACATATTAAACTGCCACTGGATGTTTGCCAATGTGAAGTTAATATAACAAAACTTGGCACAATTGCCTTTTAGTAAATTGCTGATGTCATGGCAGGTTTTAAATTTTGGCAAAAATATGGCAAATTTAATATTTTGCCGTTATTTGTAAAAATGCACCATAATATAAGGAAAAGTATTGAAATTCTCTTGAAGTAGCATTGTTGCCAGCTTGAGATGGTGTTTAAATATCACTATCATACCAATGAGAATAGCGATTTTAAAACACACAAGGACTCATTTATGATTGTAAATGCAGTGCTGCCTATAGACACTGCTTATAAATGTATAAATATATCTCCTTGAAAAACTAGTGTATTGTGTATCTGTGTATTTAATCCAGTGGAGGATGTAGAATTAACAGGAACTAAAGGAACCATTATACAGATTGCCCTGCAGTGAACAGGGCAGAGTCCTCTTCCCACAGTGGAATGCATAAAGCTAACTTTCGTCTTATGCCAAAGTATAGGAACATGTGATATCATTGGTTTGAAAAGAAACCAAAGTCCTTGGCAGTTTAGCACATACTTCAAGAAATAAAGCAAAATAGTTTGCAAGGATAAAATCTAAGGATCAATAAACTGGTTAATGAGTAATGTCTTTTGGAAAGCCAAAGGAATCAAAGATGGATAACTGACATTTTATTGGTGTGTGTAATCCAAAACCATTTCATGGAGAGGGAGAAGAGGTTGAGTAGAAGTGAATTGCATCAAGTAAATCAGTCACTTTTGCCATTACTGAAACTGTAAGTAACACCGTGTGTAGCTTTCCAAAATTGAAAAAATAGAAACAGACAAGGAATCAGCAGTGCTTATTGTGATTATTGTGATTAAAACACAGATAAAGGGTGATTGCAGACTAAGCGCTGCTGAATCCTGGTCTGTTTCTTTTTCTACAATTTTGGATCCTACATGACCTTGACAAGTTTTAGATGGTGTATTTTTTGGATTCAAGCTATTTCCAGGGGTTGGGGTATAATAAATCTCAAAAATGTTTAAATTTTTTTCAATAAACAACTCGAAAACTCAAATTTTTGTGGAAATCACTACTTGAACCGTAATAAATCTGCCCCTTTATGTCCTGTAGGTCTCTATTGTTTCCCAAAATCCTGTCGGACTACAAATTATCCTTTGAGTGTCACTGTGTCTGTTATCCCATGTAATTTCTTCTGTCCCCAAATTCCTGTTAAACCAGCTGGTCCACATCATCTATCACATTTATTACAAATATCACATTGTTACTTAAAATGGTAGTCTCGAAGATATCCAGTGGTAACAGTTTTCCTCAAGAGAATTCTTGAGTATTGTCTAACCAGTACCAAATTAGTTCATCTTCCTAGCATCTCTTTCCAAATAAACTTTCACTATTATTTTGACACCAATAGTTGCTAAATTATGCAGCTCCAAAGTTTGTATTGTTTCTGCCCCATGCATGGTACAATAATCTTTATGCATGGACACTTCAATCTAGTCCAAAAAAAGGTTCATTTATCTGGCATTGCAGTAGACCATAAACAGTGGCATAAATCCAAGCTTGGAACATTCCCAAGGTATGCACCACTAAACACAGCATATTATCAAGCCATTTTAAACTTGCTAAATTAGTTGGTAGTTACCTGAAATCGTTCTTGCTTTTAACTGGATTCATCTTATTTTTAGTTCAGTACAGTATAATTGCCTAACCATTTGTGAAATGAAAATTCAGTTGTCCCACAGCTTTTATTCACTAATAATATGTTTATTTTTGAATTTGTATGCTTTTAAATGTACATTTGCATAATTTGTTTTATTTGTTGGAAACTT
This sequence comes from Xenopus petersii, assembly GCA_038501925.1. Taxonomy (NCBI): domain Eukaryota; kingdom Metazoa; phylum Chordata; class Amphibia; order Anura; family Pipidae; genus Xenopus; species Xenopus petersii. The sequence continues at coordinate 103,002,767 of CM076682.1, forward strand.
CATGTCTCAAAGAAAGCTTTTTTATAATAGATCTACATTCCTTAATGCATTTGCTTTATAGTTCTAATTGTGTCCAGTGTGTTAATATTTTACTAAAACTAACAGTCAACCAAACTCAATTCATATTCTACAATCGAATTTTCACTGCGATTTGATTTTTTTGGATTATCAGATGAAAACACTGATTTAGGGTTAGATTCAATTCAGTGAGTATAAGTTATCTCATGTTTATCATGTGAAAACTCATGGATGAGATTCAATTTGACTAGAAAAAAAATTCTCTTAATTCAGTTCCAGTTATTTCCATAGACTTCAATAGAGTTTTCACCTGATTAACCATGAGATGTTTTTCTGAATTGAATCCCGAATTGAAGCTCGTCCATGAGTTTTCACGTGATAAACCTTTTTCTCACTGAATTGAATCTGACCCTTTATCGGATTATCCAGCACAGATCATTAGGAGCTTAACTCCCTTTGAAAATATGCCTTGAAAGTCTAATCCACTGATTGGTACAAACTGTATAATCAGTGATACGTGGAAAGTGTATACTGCGATGTATCTGACTCTTAAAGGACGTTTCTTTTTAACGAAAAAAAACCCCACCAAGACAGTTTTAACTTTTAAATCGCAAAGCCTTTATTAAGAAATTACTTATTACCGATTCTCTGCATGCGCTCCTCTTCAATAGCGGCTTCCGGGGCGATGATCCTTTGTGCGGTGCTCGATTTCTCCTCCGTCTTCTATAAGAGATAGCCAGGGAGGAGAAATCGAGCACTGATTTCATAAGTAACAGTTTGGATTTGTGTAATCAAAGGGAAGGTATGTTGGCCTCCTTCCCCACCTTTCAAATCCAGTATATAACAGTGTTCCTTAACCAGCAAAATCTAGCTGTGACAACAAGCAAGGTATAACAAACCATATAATAATGACAATACCAAATAAATGATGAATATACAATGGTAAACAGAGTTGGGAAGCAGTGAAGCTGTAATACCTGAGATACCCCTTAGAATGAAACTTTTCTCAGAAAAGACTAAAGCTGAGCTGTCAACGCTAATTACTGCATAGAACTGTTCTTCTAAGAAGGAAAACAGGCTTTTCTGTGGTTCTATCTTACGTCAAGATATGTACAAGCTGGAATGCTAAACCGTTCCTTTATTGTATACTGAAGCCAAAAAGATTCTTTACATTTTGCAGGCATGCAAACTGAGGAGTAAGTAAGTTTTTGCTCAGAACAATGATGAAATATTGGAGCTATTTGAACCATTCAAAAGTGTAATTTGATTATTCATCAATGTAAAATGTATTTAAATGATTTCTTAACAAATCCAGAATATTTACACCTGGAAAATATTTGCGCAGGTATTGATTTAATTTACATGACTCAAGATTAAATTAATTTATTCACCTATATTATCTTGTGAGACCATATTAAAATTAGCACCCATGAATACATCTTACAGTATTATTGCTAGAAATATCTGAGGCATTATGTGAAGTAGTCAGTGTTCCTTCTGTATATTTAAAGGCAATGTGTATCCAAAAACTGTTTTTGATAATGAGTCTCTTTCATTCTAAGCAACTTTCCAATTTACATTCATTAAATGGTAGTTTAATGTTATGTGTACATGGAGTTGCAATGGAAAGCAGTACTCATGGGCCCTCCGCCAATGAGGCGAGCTGAGATGCTCGCCTCAGGCGACAGCGCCAGAGTGGATTCCAGGGGCGGCAAAAAGCCACTCCTGCACCTTTTAGAGCCGAATTTCCATTTTTTTAAACCGGAAATTTGGCTGTATTATTGCGAGAGAGCGCTCTCCGCAATGGTGTTCCTGCCTCCCCTCCCGACAGGTAAGCCGGCGAGGGGGTGGCGCCATTGCAGAATCGACAGAATCTGCGCTGGCAGTACTTGTCTATCCCTTTCTGTTCTCTGGTTCTGACTCTTCGAACAATATAGCAGAAATCAGTTCCATTCAGGGTCTTTGGCTGCTTCTGCTATGTTGTTTACAGAGCCAGAACCAGAAGGGCATAAATATATGTATACATATGTACTGTGCATACTGTACATACATACTGTACAGTGCAAATGGCCAGATACATTCTGCCTTTAATACCAAATATATTTACAGGTACAACCAATTAACATTTTTCTGTAATGGAAAGTTTTCTGGTTGAGCTCCTCTTTAACAACATCTGTAAATGTATCTTGCTCTTTTTTATAATCATTGTTTGATTTTCTGTATTATCTACCCCCATTGTTTGAAGATCCCAGGCCTAAGCAGATATCCCATATACCCTCTCATTTTACCACACTGAGTTTTTTAATATTGACAGGTATATGTATCTAATGTATGAAATAGAATGTATGAAAATAATTCCCACATCTATTTTCAAATCTAAAACATTTTCACAATTTATTATTTAAAAAACGTAACTGGTCTGATGTTAATACAGGTATGAGATCTATTATCCGGAAACCCATTAGGGTAGTGACAAATGATGCAATTCGGGAAGATTAGTTGCCCAGTAACAAATCTCCTCTTCTTCAGTTAAATAATCTCCCCAAAATAACTTCCTGCTGGCTATAATGTGAATGGGAACGGGATGGTACTCGGATCGCTTTGTTTTCCGAAGCCGTCCGAAGTAGCCTCGCAAGGAAACTTTGGCTGACTTCGGAAAGCTGTGCCATCCTGCCGGCAATTCACATTCTAGGCTTGTTAAGGCATTTTGGGGAGATTAGTAGCAGCAGCGTGTGCCACCACCCTTATAAAGGGCCATTGTTTGGCTTGAAACGTAACTGTCCTGATCACAAAGCCTAAGAAAAGCATAATAAAGGCTTTTTAAACAAATATTCCTGTTGGTGCTGTCTGCTGCAGTATGTGTTGCCACCACCCGTATGCAGAAAGCTCCAAATTACAGGACGGTTATCTCCCACAGGCATAGACATTTTAAACAAATAATACAAGTTTAATAAAACTATTTCCTTGTTCTCTGTAATAATGAACCTGTACATTGTTTTGATCCCAACTAAGATATAATTCTTATTGGAGGTAAAACAATCCTATTGGGTTTATTTTGTGATTAAATTATTTTTCAGTTGATCCAAATTATAGAAATATTCCTTATCTGGAAACCCCCAGTTCCTAAGCAGGGGCAATCCTGGTCATTTTGCCGCCTGAGGCGACCTTCCTTTTGCTGCCCCCACCCCTCCCCATGGCTCTCACCCCGGAGGAGGTCGGGGCAGTCCACAGCGTGCTTGAAGGCTCGGTCCACGTTGCTAGTGCAGAGCGCGCAATTGTGCTCTCTGCACTACTAGAGCCGAATTTCTGGGTTGAAATGCAGAAATTTGGCTATTAGTTACCAGGAGCGGCATTTTTGACACCCCTGGCAACCAGGGGGGCACTGCCTCCTGAGGAGAATGCCTCAACTCGCCTCATTGGTGGAGCCCCCCTGGTCCTAAGCATTCTGGATATAACACTCTTCATAAGAGTGTTATTTCAAGCTGCTTTCTCAACAAACCAAGACATGTAGCTGCCTCCTAACATGTACGTTCTTCAGTTACATAATTATATTAATTACTACGCTGTGGGATCTGTGTTTACATCCCATGCCTGTTCTGAGTTTAAAGTTATGAAAATGGCCATGTGTATTTTTATGACAAGAAGCTGATTTATCTGCTTTAGTACGATGGAAACTAATCTTTTTTTAAGAATTTTGCCACCCGTTCTTTCTTTTTTGCACCTACAAGCAGCAATGACAAATTCTGGGGAACTCAGAATAAGCCCATGGTTTTATCAGCAATAGTGGTGAGCTGAGCCACAGAAAGCAACATTTGTAGCTTTTCAACTGGGTATAAGCAAATAAGGGACAACTACCAAGAAAAAATGGGGGAAAAGCCAAGATTCTTGCTATTGCACTAAACATAAATATATTTTAATAATATATTTATTGTCAATATACAGTAGTAAATACACATGCTGTTTTTAAGATTGTTGTAGTACTATACTTCATGTGCATATATTACTTGGTTATCTTTATTTATCTTTGTAAAGAAAGGTTTTGAAATATTTTTTAACTTTCTAACCATGCAGAAGCGATGACAATGATGATGTCACATCGGTTCGAAATGGCGATGAAGATATTTTTATTTCAGCCCAGTTCCAGAAAACATTGGAAGAACTTGATGATGACTCTGAAGGTATTTAAATATTTTAGATTTATGTATTAAGGAACTAGGATCATTTTGGAAAGATGCACAGTTAAAAAACATAATTGCAAATGGAAAATACACACACGTATTTTATCTATCTATTTATGAATCTGTCTGTCTATCTGTCTAATGAAGTGTCCATATGCAGCATACATTATGGGGGTTTTTTTAGCAAAGGTCGAGTTGTGTTTTCTCAAAAGTTTTTCAAGGATAGTTTCACCAAAAAACAAAATTTTTTGGGATAAAAAAAAAATTCGAGATTTATTATACCCCAAAGCTGCTAAAAGCCCCAATCTGAAAATACTCCGGCTAAAACCTGTCAACGTCATGTAGAAGTCAATGGCAAAGGTCCCTTTAACCATTTGAAGATGTTTTTTGCTTTCATTATTTTTCTGGGTTTTTCAGTGGTTTGCTTCCGAAAATTTGATAAATTCAAGGTTTTTGATCCTATAAACTAAACAAATTTGAGGTATTTGAGTTTTTCCCTGATTGCATTCAATCGGGTTTTTAAACATTTAGGTTTTTTCATAATAAGCAAACATTCAAGTTGTGAGTTTATTCGAGGTAGAAGAAACCTCACAAACTTGACCTTTGCTAAATAACCGTTATAAATTTGTTATAAATCCCATTATTCTATCCAGTTCTTCCTTATTTCAAACACATATATATCTGTAAAGCCAAACATTGAAGTTGTGAATTTATTTGAGGTAGGAGAAACCTCACAATTCACAAACTCAACCTTGGATAAATAACCCCTATACGTTTGTAATAAGTCCCATTCTTCTATCCAGTTCTTCCTTATTTAAAACTGTATAGCACTGTAAATCCAAGAAAATAATCCAGATTCTAAATGTTCCAGTTGTATTTTCAGATTACAGATGCATATACAGACTTGCTGTATTTAGAAAGGCTTGTGATAGATAGGGATGCACCGAATCCAGGATTCGGTTCGGGATTCGGCCAGGATTCGGCCTTTTTCAGCAGGATTCGGATTCGGCCGAATCCTTCTGCCTGGCCGAACCGAATCTGAATCCTAATTTGCATATGCAAGTTAGGGACAGGGAGGGAAATCACGTGACTTTTTGTCAGAAAACAAGGAAGTAAAAAATGTTTTCCCTTCCCACCCCTAATTTGCATATGCAAATTAGGGTTCGGATTCGGTTCGGTATTCGGCCGAATCTTTCACAAAGGATTCGGGGGTTCGGCCGAATCCAAAAAAGTGGATTCGGTGCATCCCTAGTGATAGATGACAGATGTATTTTTCTTCCTTTAAAACAAGGTTGAAAGCTAACTGATTAAGTCACTGTATGTGGACAGTATACCATATTAAGCAAGTATTATTACTATGAAATGCTAATGAAAGCTAAGCAGTTGGTATGACTGCATAGGTTTATAAAAGTACAAAAGCAGCGGCCTGAAAAGGCAAAACATTGAAAGGTTATACTTTACAGGTTGCTGGGCTGCAGACCTTATTCTTATTAGCTAGTGATGTACAGAATCCACTACTTTAGGATTTTGCCAAATCCCAAAACCTTTGTGAATGTGATCCCTAATTTGCATACAGTATGTAAATGAACAGGAAAGAGAACCACATGCTGAGCTTGCTGTTAAAAAAATTTTAATTCCTTGTTTGTGTGATGAAAAGTCTCTCGATTTTTTTGGACTCAATTGGCAATTGGATTTGGCCGAATCCTGCTGAAAAGGCCAAATCCCAAACCGAATCCTGGATTCGGAGCATCCGCATTAAGTTTAGCAACACATTTATGACCAATGCAGCATTCTAACTGAAACAGGGGTATTATGGTCCTCCCTACACCCTGCTGAAGGAAAGTATGTTGCCCTCTTAACACTTTAATCTTGAATAGGCCCTTAGTATATGTTCCAACACAGATTTACTTGCTGGTAGGTTGGGCTTTAAAAACATGTAGTACCTGCACATACTAATGACTGAAATGTAAGTTCTCTGTGTTTATTCTAACATATAACATATGTTTTGCATTTGCATGTCAGATTGCCCAGTAAAGTGTAAATAAAATGTAGCATGATCCCTCGTGCTCATTTGGCAATTGTAGTGTTGGTATCATGATAACAGCGTACCTGCTTACTGTCTGGTTTAAACAATAGCACTATAAAGGTTGTCAGTAAGCATCTTGGTCATCTTGATGTAAATTATACTATCTGTTTACAATAGGTGTAATATAATAATTGTCTTGATTTAAAAACCTGTATTAACTGGCTCCATTTTTTTGTATACTGCAGACATGGATGATGTGGACAGTGCTTACAGAAATCATATTCATTCTCAGTCAAGTCCTTTTCATAAACAAGAGCCGATGACATATACTGAAGTTCCAGTAACAATTATAGATGGAGTTCCAGATATGGAAAATGAGGTTACATCCAATTCACAAAGAGTGGAACTACATAGCAACTATACTAAGCAAGGAGCATTAAAGCCAGAGCAAAATGCATCCACTGCCTTCAAGCTTGAAAATGGGTATAACCATAGGGAGAGCAAGTCCACTGAGACCATTCCTTCCTCCATGCCAAGGACCAAATTTGCATCAGCAAAGAAGGCTGAATTTTCTGAAACAAGATTAATAGAAAACAAAGGTAAAACTGAAAAACAACAAATACCAGCTTCACTTAACAATACCACTAAAGGAGCAGAGCCTTCAAAACCAGTATTGTGGAGGCAACAAACATATGAATCAAAAGCAGGTATGAGAACATTTACTGTTGTTCCTCCCAAACCTGATGTAAAAAAGTATGACAGAGGAGCTTCTCTTTCAGTAAGTGCTATCAAAATAGATGATTTTGGCAATCTAATTAGCCCTCATACTTCCATATCTAAGAAGGATCTAAATAATAGTCATAGCAATAAACCACAGGGACCACTTGTTGAAAAGGCAAAAGAGTTCTGGAGATCAAATTCTATGGACAGTCAGGCAGGAGAAGTCAGAGAGCAATTTCCTAAAAAGTTTTCATCTGTCAAGAGTAATAAGCCAAATCAGCAAGAAGCAGACAGCAAAATAAATGATATATCTCAGGTAATTAATAAAGGAGGGGAGACCAAAGAGCAACCATCTATAAAGAACAATAAGCCAAACCAACAAGGACAAGTGGACACTTTAAATTATCCATCCTTAAAGGGAGTGGCACTTAATACCATAACAGAGAGAGAGAATGGGCATCTAAAACAATCACACTCAATACCTGGGTCTCAAGAGAAGATGATTATTATAGAACATACAAACAGTGTAAAATCAAACGCGCCATTTTTGAATATTCAGAAACGAACATCCAGCCAATATGTTGCATCTGCCATCTCTAAGTACACGGAACCATCAAGAAGTAAATCTTTTGAAACAAATGACTCCATAAAACAAGAAACAACAGCAGACTTGAGGAAAAGGTTTAGTGGTATCTATGTTCCAGCTGGTAGCAACCCTAATAAAGCTGCAGCTGAAAAAAACAACAAATCTAATGATCATTCACAAATATATGCTCCAAGAGAGAGTTCAGTTTCTGAGCAACAGGGTTTCAGTGAAATACAAAGCAGAGTTGGAACTACAGCTATCACCATACTGGAAAGAAATTCTGAAAAAACCAGCATGTTTCATTCTTCTCCACATGAATCTCAAGGCCGCTTAAACACTATATCCTCATCGAATTCCTTTTTAAAAGCTGTGAGGGAAAAATCTGGTAAAATGGAACAATCCAATTCCTATACATCCAACAAAGAGCCACTGAGGTCTGTTGCCATCAAGGAAGATAAAGGAAATGATGTACCTTCAACAATAACGGATGAGACAGACAATCCTAGCAATGGTGATGTGTTCGGACCAAAAGCAAAGTTACGTCAAGTGGTCCAGAAACCATTCCAGAAAGACACAACATTGCACAGTGCTTTAATGGAAGCCATTCAGTCTGGAGAAGGAAAAGAAAAGCTGAGGAAAATACAGGTACAGGAAAGGAATCCATTACATAGCACATAGGTTTCTGCTTGCTAGTACAGTGTGATGTTCTGACAGAACTCCATGTACATATAGATGTGTTTTGTTTTTTTAACAAATTATACAAAAAAGTGTCCCAACGTTTCATGACCACCAGACTCAAATCCCACGCAGTTATATATTCTGCCTTAATTGGTTCCATATGCATATCACTTAGTAGTAAATCTGAGAAGATGTCTTCAGCTGGTTTTAAGTGGCACCGCTTACTCCATATACTGGGGGACTGTATGGTTCAGCTGTATTGTACTTTCTGATCTGTAGTACAAATCTGTTACAGAGGCAAAACCCTTCTAAGACTTTGGGCCACACACATTGGATCTCGACCAGTGGAGAATCTGCCTCTACACGACTACTCTGTTTCTTTGAAGTGCCTGCACCCAGAAACATTGCCAACGGTCATGTGCAGACAGATGCAGAGGATTTTGGTGTAAAATTCAAAACTCAAATTTCAGCACCAAAATGCAGTGTGTCTGCCTGCGACCATGCTAAGGCAATATTTCTGGGTACAGGCACTTTGATCAGCAGACGAGCAGATTCTCTGGTCGATTATAGCAGCCGATATCCGCCTCATCTGGCCCTAGCCTAACTGGGCGCAAATCAGCGGGCTGTGTATAAGGAATAGTTTTAGTTAATTATTACCAATATAAAGTCAACGATGAAGTAAATGCCTTAAACAATTTTGAGCATTTGAGTACATAAAACATGGACTTGGTCCATAAACTAAAATTGCATCATTGCAATACCAACAGTTTCCTTCTAATGTAGATTGATTGTCTACATTAGCTAAGTAATAAACAACTTAGCAAAATCAATGCTTCTTGCCTTTAGCTATTTTATACTACATCTCAGAAAAAGACCTTCTTTTAAAGAAGACATTGTGCTGAAATATACTTGAACAGAATATGGGTTTTTATCCCACGCTAGACCCTGGGTCTGGTAGCTTCTTTATTGCCCAACCAAAGCTCTAACACAATACATAACTGAAGTTACAAAGCCATAATAGTAATGAGTCGGTCAATTTATTTTCAACTTAGATGAATATTTACAAAAAGTTATGGTTCAGCCTCTCATAAATGTTATGTCTCTTAAAGGGATACTGTCATGGAAAAACATGTTTTTCCAAAACACATCAGTTAATAGTGCTGCTCCAGCAGAATTTTGCACTGAAATCCATTTCTTAAAAGAGCAAACGGATTTTTTAATATTCAATTTTGAAATCTGACATGGGGCTAGATATTTTGTCAGTTTCCCAGCTGTCCCAGTCATGTGACTTGTGCCTGCACTTTAGGGTGGAATTACTTTCTGGCAGGCTGTTATTTCTCCTACTTAAAGGACCAGTAACATCAAAAAAAATGTTTTTATAAATTCATTAGTATACATCGAAAAATAAACGCCAACACAAATGAAACTTTTAAATTTCAAAGCCTTTATTAAAAAATAACTTACTGAAACGCCACTTCCGCGGGGGGGCACATGTTCAATCCTCCAGCCCACGTCACCATTCCCTGCCAGTTGCTCCCCACTTCCCAGCATTGGTCCTCCGTCTCTCATGTTTTTTTCTTCCCACACCCCTAGCCCCCGCACTGTGCTGCCCCGTCTCCCTCCTCCTGTGCTGCCACACCATAACCTAAGGCTAATGCCAGACGGTGCTGAAATCAGAATCAGCCCCTACACTGGCATTAGCCTCCTGTCCTGTCTGCACGGGGATCTGTTGGTACGGCAATGATGCAATTTTCACTTATGTATCACTTTAGAGCTATTAGCCTGGTTATTAAAAATTGGTGCTTAAGATTTTCTTTGTTAAAACCATGGCTTTTAGGGCAGGATTAGATCATGTGTTTTGACCCGACACGTCGCAGTGCGACTAAACGCATGCGACGTGTCAGATGGTTTAGTGAAAACGGAAGATAAGGGGAATCGCAAGTAAACAACTACATTGATCCGACTGTCGACTGAAAACGCAGTGCGGAAAATATCGGAAAATATTAATATATAGATAATAGAGAGATAATAGGGGATCCCAGCAAAAGATTCCTAAAGATAGGCACATGGGGCCTCATATCTTGATTCTAAATATAAATACCCCCTTGTATTTAAGTGAGACAAATCATGTATTTTATTATTATGTATACAGCATGAATTGCTCTGTATAACAATATATGCATGCATTTTAATGCTTCTAGAAATGTACCTGTTTTTCAGACTTCATCTGCTGTATCAAATGAGCTTCAGTCTGTAAGAAATGCAGAACCGTCTTTCAAGGAGGCAGAAAAAGTACACAATCAGCTGCAATCAATTCCACCTCCACCATTAATGCCTCCTCCACCACCACCACCTGTGCTCAATTTATCTGCTACTGTGTCTCCTGCCACTAAAGCTAACTCTGTAAATGCAAGGGAAGCCTTAATGGACGCTATTCGCTCAGGTGCTGGCGCTGCAAGACTTAAAAAGGTAATGTAATTCCACAAGGTAAATGTCAACCTCTGTAAATGTTTCTGTCAATACAGGGAAAATAGTACTTACCTTATAATGATGTCCTTAAGGTTAGTGGAATTGTAATTATTGGAGAATACCTCCAAGTCAAGCCAAGTCAAGTAGTTTTTTTCTGTATCGGGAGTACACACCTACTCAAACTTATATATATATATTTTTTGTGTGCACAATTTAAATTTGTGTTGCATTTTTAAAAACTGTGTGCAGAGGTGAGAATAAGGGTAGAACTACACTGACATTTTCGGCACGCTGCAACAAATCGCATGTGACGGAAATAAGGTAAGAGATAGAAATGTCGGCTGAAGTCGCATTGTTGACACGACGCTGCGTCTGCATCCGACAGTCGTATCGCATCAGATCAACACTGAGACTTCATCTGACATTTCTATCTCTTACCTTATTTCCGTCACAATGCGATTTGTCGCAGCCCGTCGGATCGCCCTGAAAATGTCATGTAGTCCTACCCTGAAATTTTGTGTTGTCACCACTATTTGACTATGAAGATTTTCATTCATCCAGGTCATAGTATATCTAGTATAGGTCAATCTAAAAACAACTGGACTTGCTGAGTAATCAATGAAGACGTTTCACTACTCATCCGAGCAGCTTCTTCAGTTCGACTGACTGGTGTGGGAAGTTCTTGGCATATAAACTCTTCCACTAATCCATTTACAATGGCACATTGTAACTCTTCAAAGAGGTGACAACTGAAGAAACTCACAGAGGTGTTGATTCTGTGTAGTTGTGATAGGATTATCCAATGTGTCATGCAACTCATAGATTCAGGTGTTACTTGTGAGAGTTGCATGAATGGATGTGTGAAGTGTTCTGAATCAGCCGGGGTACAGATGTTAGAACAGCATTGTATGTAGCAGACAGGTGGTGTCGAAGGCCCCCACCTCTGTTCAGAGATGGTCTCTCCACCTTGACATGAATCGCCTCTTTCACGCCTCGTTCAAACCAGCGGTCTTCTTTATCCAACTGAAGAAGCTGCTCGGATGAGTAGTGAAACGTCTTCATTGATTACTCAGCAAGTCCAGTTGTTTTTAGATTGACCTATACTAGATACACCACTATTTGTTGTGTGCGCTGGCCTCAAAATGTGTGTGCATGAGTGTACAGCATAGACAGAACATTGCGTCCAACCAGTTACAACACATTAACTGCAGAACAGTACTAGCTTTACCATGTAGGGGCTGTGCAGCCAAATAAAGGAATACTGTGTCATTGGGTCTTTTTACAACTGGCCTATATTTATTACTATTATATAGGCCAGTAATGATAGTAATCATTACAAATGATTACTATGTATCGTTAAATGAAATGCATTAATAACTTTCCAGCTACTGAGCACTTACGTTTTTTTTTTTATCTCCAAATAAATGTGCACAATAATACAGTAAAATACACATCCTGGCAGAGTTTTCACAACTTTGTTGTACTATTATGTGTACACCCTATCAAAAAAACGTAATCTTTATATATTAACATAGTAAGCTAGGTTGAAAAGAAGACACACGTCCGTCAAGTTCAACCCTTCTGCCCTCTCTAATTCAACCCTAATTCAACCCTAATCCTCTCTAATTTGATTCAGAGGTGGAAAAATTCCTCCAGTCCCCGGATCAACTTTGTATTAAAGGGCACCAATCATAACTAAAATCATTTCCCAAGTAAATACACTATGTGAAAGTTCAAGAAAAGGGAAAATTGTATCATACTTACCGTAATTTTCCTTTCTTGGACATACTCCATATCAGAACTCACCGGGATATCCCCGCCCCCATGCCCCATCAGAAGGACCCTCCCCAAAGCTTTAAAAGCCAGCCCCACCCCCTCTATGGCGTCTTTGTTACTAGCTTTAAGACAATCATTGTAGAAGGGTTGGGAACTAGCTGATATGGAGTATGTCCAGGAAAGGAAAATTACGGTAAGTATGATACAATTTTCCCTTTTCCCTGGACATACTCCATATCAGAACTCACCGGGACATAGCAAGCTTAATGCCCAGTTGGGAGGGAACTAGGCTCTAATAGACTCCTGGATAATATTGCAGTACTTACTGTTGTGAAGTACAGCACTCAACATACTATCAGCTCCAGGTGCAGAACCTAGTAATGTACAGGAGACATCTTATAGGATTAGCTGATCTCAACTCCAATCCTAGAGGAAGAGAGCAATGAACAATTATACTTAGTTGTAGTTGAAGAAAATCCTGTTAGGACCCAGTCCTAAAGCGAAACTCACATTGAGACTGACCATCTCATATCCCTATAGCGAACTATACTAAGAGGAAGAAAATCCTGCCAGGACCCAGTCCAAAAAGGGAACTCACACTGAGACTGACCATCTCATATCCCTGTGGAGAATTACACGAAGAGGAAGAAAATCCTGCTAGAACCCAGTCCTAAAAGGGAACTCACCCTGAGACAGACCATCTTACATCACTAGCCAGAGGTGGATAGTGTCAACCAATTATAAGACCAAATAAAGAACCTATCTATGAAGAGGCATACAAAGAACAGATTGAAATGCATCACAATTTGGAATATACTGTTTATCCTAAGCAGGTTTCCAAGTCTCTAATCATATAACCGAGAACTAGCAGTTCTGTGCAAGAATACCATATAAACCAACTGTTAATTGTGAACAGAACCATATCTGATAAAGCTTATCAGATGGGTAACAATATGATAGAAGACCCCAAAGGCTACATAATATTACCTCATAGGAGAATACTGTAGGCAGAGAACCTGATCATCCCTGTCAAGAGGCCTATACGTTGTTATGCTAGCCTCTTGCCCAGTACACTGTACATCCACACAGTTTGCCAAGGCCCCCTAAAATGTTATCATCATGCTGAAAGGTAACCTTACTCTAATACAAAACTCCTGTGGGCAACCTTTTCCCAGGAAGCTCCCTCATACAGGCATCACAATATCTAAAAAAACAGTCCCTAATTTGGGCTGTATGATACATTAAGGCCAACCATGTTTGAATGATAACTGCCATAATATGAGACAAGCAGGTCAACCAATGCCTAATTACCACCTGTTCTTTAGGTAAGCACTAAGAACAGTCTAAGTGCCCCTGCACCTACATGGATGGCTTGAGAACAGGAAGGCACATTTCCAGCCAACACAGGCGCTCGGCAACAACAAAGAATCCGTCCCCAACTAGGACACATGCTCTACCCAAGCAATGTATTAGTCCCTTATCCTGATGGAAGCCACAAAAAACACATGTTCCAAGCTTCCCAGCTAGAGACACCCTGAATATACTGTACTTCAGGGCAAGCAGTAGACTGTTACTCAAGCAATAGCCTGGACTAATCAATTAGGCAGGAGATAACCCCCTAAAAGCAACTTCATGTCCGCCACTGTGGATGTGACTCTTGTCAGGGACACCTCCTCTCCCGAGGGGAAAAATGCATAGAATGGCAAATGTTGCAAAACATGTAACCCATTCCTTTAATATAACCATTATGCAGCTCCAAGACGGTAATCTTAACCACACCTCCAATACAATTGTAAGGGTTAACATCCCTGAACACCACAATCAATAGCTTAGTGAGGGTAATACAAGGGAATGTATAAGTGCCCCATTTGTTTGTTGCTACCAGGCACCTTGTTTCTGCCAACAACAACAGTACAGAATAGCTTCAAGAACAAGCCCCTCAGCTGTAAAGCTATTCTCAAGGCAGAGGAGATGCAACCTAATTAAGATGTGTTTTACAAGCCTTTTAATATCTTGTTTGTAATACAGAAGATGCCAATGAGACCAGCTGCCACCTGCCAGCCTTTAGACAAAAACTGTAACTGTACCTTACCAAGTACTATAGTAGAACCTAGCCATGCATAATTAGTGGATAGGAGCACCCACTTCAACCCTATCATGGCGCCAACCTCTGAACTCCCTTAAAAACCTGCATTCTGACTGGTCTATGCCATAGATCAAACTCAGAGAGCCCTGTGGTACACATAAGTCAAATGCTGTTTGTAAACCACCAAGTAGTGACTCTCTGCAGAGCAGAGAAAACCATATTCAGATTAGCATACTGCTAAACTCTAGAATCCCTGCAAAACTCAGAGTAAAAACAGTTAGGCAGTCTATATAAACATTGGTTATACCAGAGTCCAATCCTTACTGCAGGCCCAATGACACTATAGTTCAACTGCAACCTATCACCCTATCCCTAGGTTAAGCTGCAGTTATAGGCCTGATATATCCATCTTGTATATAACAAGGCACAAGAAACATGCAGTTTACAGCTAAACACATCCATACTGTATGGCCTTAGAAAGATTGCAAGGGCCTAGAACCCCTGAACTGGCAGCAGCCTATTGTGCATACCAACAACAGGACACCATTAACAGTTCATGCTGCAGATTTAGGCATGCTAATATCGCAGATTTAAAACGCAGTATGTTATCAAAACATATACATTGCCTTTCTGAATGTATTACATGGTGTTAATATTCAGGCTGAGTACCAATCATGAATTCTGCCTGCCACAAGAATTAGAGTAACTTGCTTATAGCACACAAACCCTAAGGTCTGGAACCCAAGAGCATGTCGAGAACAGCATTGTGCAAGATCATAACATTACACACCTTATGAGTATTCCAATACCGGCCGCTGAAATACCTATTGCATATGATTTCCTAAAACAACAGCCATATAACCCACCTTGGGCTTCTGACCTCCTCTCCCGTATATTGGAGAAAAGACCCTCAGAGGAGGAGTACTTCGAATAAAACAACAGAGCATACTACCTAGCCTGTGAAGCTATATGCCAGAAGCTAATGTTTCACCACACGTCTAGCTGGTCACATGATTACATTCAGCAGAGGTTGCTCAGGTATGTCCAGAGTGTTAACTACAATCTAAGTTGCATAATGACATATACAGTCAATTTGCCACCAACTAGGCCTATGACCCATTTAAGCATGAAGCACATCTGATAGCAAGAAGAAAGGATTCAGGTCATACCCAGTGTAGCGGCAGCAGCAGCTATAACACAACTGGAGCAATTCTTTGGAAGCTCAGGTACTGAGTAGTTAATTACATATCTACCTTCAGGTGAGACTACTCAGGTATGCATCCAATTAGCCAGTTCCCAGATTACCGGACTCTGCACTACTATAACATAATGCAGAGCCAGCACTACCCAGAACAGGAGGAATATTCTGGACGGTCAGGCAGTGTAGCTGATCACATGATTCCATTCAGCTGATGCCAATCTGGTATGCATCTCATTAGCCAGTTCTGAGAGGTTGCCATTTAACGCTGCACTAGTTGCTATAACCTTTTCCATAGCAACAATAGGATTCAGTGCTATCAAGTACAAACTTGTTAAAGGGTTTTTATAACCCCAACCTGTTGTGTATAATGCAGTTATTCCGCCTTTGGCCGTATCCTTTCCGATTATACAATACCGAAATAGGATTCAGTGCATTACCCAGTTAGCACTACCCAGAACAGGAGGAATATTCTGGAAGGTCAGGCAGTGTAGCTGATCACATGATTCCATTCAGCTGATGCCAATCTGGTATGCATCTCATTAGTCAGTTCTGAGAGGTTGCCATTTAACGCTGCACTAGTTGCTATAACCTTTTCCATAGCAACAACAGGATTCAGTGCTATCAAGTACACACTTGTTAAAGGGTTCTTATAACCCAAACCTGTTGTATCAATAATGCACATTGCAGTTATTCTGCCTTTGGCCGTATCCTTTCCGATACAATACAGAAATAGGATTTAGTGCATTACCCAGTGTAGAGGTAGGAGCCATAACACAGGACTGGAGATATTCTCTGGAAAACCCTGAGTTTGGCTGACCACATAACATTCAGGTATATTCAGGTATGCATGAAAACAGCCAATTGTAATAGGATTGAGCAACTTACCTCTCAGTAATACACCATACCAGCCCAAAGTTTTGATACAGTGGAGTGGGGAGTGTTTTTTTTTTTTTTTTTTTACCTCAAGGGCCCCCACACACGTGCGCCTCCATGAGTGGAAGAAAGCGGAATGCAGCGGGGTGCAGACAAAAAAATACCCGCGTGCAAGGGCCAAAATACACAACCTTAGGAAAGACTTTGTGAGGGAGGCAGTTGGCTCAGAATTCTGACTCCATTTAAGGGAACCAAACAAAAAACAAAATGGAGACTGTCAGACTCAGGCCACTAACTAAATACTGAGTACTACTAACCTTCCACCTCCCTCGCCCATCCGCAAAAATACAGGGGTGCAGGGTCACACACCATTGCCACTGGACGCTTTTAGGCAGGCCAGGAGGGCACACGGATGGGGGGACAGGCACTTGCCGCTGGATGCCATACAGACAGCCAGGAAGGCACATGGGATCAAGCATACTGTAACAGCTTTGTCCTACCTTTTCCAGCTGAACAGCGCTGAAGGTCCCAAATATGAGGTAATGTGCAGGGGAAAAGATCACATGGATCAAAAAACCCCAGTCCCTAGGTGCCATTTCCAGTCACCTAATGCTTTCCCAAGGTTAAAAAGCAAAAATATTGCTTTCAATGGAGCAAGGAAAGCAGAAGGAAAAAAAGACGCCATAGAGGGGGTGGGGCTGGCTTTTAAAGCTTTGGGGAGGGTCCTTCTGATGGGGCATGGGGGCGGGGATATCCCGGTGAGTTCTGATATGGAGTATGTCCAGGGAAATCTGATTTTTAAAACAGTTAGAATTGTTTGTATAATGTAAATCATCAGCTCACTATACCTTCTGCAAGATCTCCCCTATCTCCCCTGCAGGTCTAGCTGAGGCAGGCATCTTGGATTTCACTGGCTCCTCCTACATGTATCTTCCCAGCCAACTGCAGCTCTGAAATCTCGCACATGCTCAGTTGAAATTCCTTGTTGCTTATCAACCCTTCTAAGCTGTTTTCAAATCAGCCAAACCTCTGTGTTCAGTAGTGCTGCCACCTGCTGGAAGTTAGTGTGTGCCCTTCATTTGCAAAATAACATCACCAGCAGGGGACAAGATAGGGAAATCTCCTGATACTTCTAGTGGAGGAGTTTACTAAAACAAGGCATTCTGGGTATAATACTCAAAGCAGTGTTACAATCTAAGCATGCTCCTGAAATTTGCATATTATAGTCTCTGTTATAGTCTCAGTATGGACTCCCTCTGTAAAAGAACCCATTTGACAAAGTAAGGGATTTTTTAAAACCTGCAGTTTTTTTAAAAAAACTATATATGTAGTTTGATTAAACATGTTTATGTTGTACTGGTCAGATTGTTAATATGTGTTTGATTTTGGCTGTGATAGGTGCCCATTAAGAGCTGTTTTCAATAACTGCAAAAACCCTTTCCAAATATTTAGGAACCTCCTTTCTCCTAATTGGAATAGATGCCCCTGTGTATGGTAACTAAAGCCCCTTATAAATGTATACATAGTTATCATATCTCCCTTTAAAAGCATTTACTTCAGAGTAAACAACCCCATCCTGACCAGTCTTTCCTCATAACTGAGATTTCCGTATCTTTTACCAGCTTAGTTGCCCTTCTCTGGACCCTCTCTCTAATAATATCCCATTTGAGCACTGGAGACCAAAACTGCAAACTTAAGGGTAAGGACACACGAGGAGATTCAGGGAGATTTTGTCGCCTGGCTACTAATAGCCTCTTCTTTTGAGCAACTGTCTCCCTGAACTGCCTCAGCATTTTTCCCCATAGGCTACAATGAAAAGTCGCCTGCGCTAATGCACACGCAGCGATGCGTTTTCAATAGTTGCCCAAAGTTGCCTCAGTGAGGCAATTTCAGGCAACTATTGAAAACGCATCGCCGTGTGTGCATTAGCGCAGGCGACTTTTCATTGTAGCCTATGGGGAAAAAACGCTGAGGCAGTTCAGGGAGATAGTTGCTCAAAAGACGAGGCGATTAGTAGCCAGGCGACAAAATCTCCCTGAATCTCCTTGTGTGTCCTTACCCTAAAGTCTGTTCATTTGTCCGCATTAATATATGCTAGGTAAACATGTAAGTACTGTGGATAAAAACAATAAATCTGAGTTACAAAACTGTTCATTCCCTGGTGAGTAAAGGAATCCTCTTCTCATCAATATCTGTTCCAGCTGGGTCACTGGATGATACTGTTTGCAGTTTACATTTGTAGTTCTCAAGTTTATTTTTAATCCCAGATGGTCCTTTTCCCACCTACAGAAGCCAAAAAAAAATATTATTTAGCCTTGTCCTTTTACCCTTTTTTTGTATTTGTCAAGCATGAGGCGAGTACAACACTGCAAGCTTTCAGAGTACATTATGTGCCCGCTGAATTCCCAGCCTTCTAGTAAACACACATCTTCTCCAAAAATTTGCTTTTTTGCCAGCGTAGTCACTTAAAAAGCATCATGAGTATTTTTTAATATTCATATCTAGTGGTATGAATATATGTAAAAGAGAAATGTTCATTCTTCATATGGCTATGCAGTGAGTGGAAAGACAGCCAAAGATGCTGGTTATACACACCCACGCAGAAACCATGGTGGGTTTTATCTTTTCTTTTTTGTAAGCATCAGTGTTCACACATATTTCTAACTTTCTCAAGTCTGATTCACTCTTGGGAAAGGTTTTGGGACTACAAAAACAAAATATTGACTGCGGTTTCACCATTAAAAGAAATGTACTGTGCTTGTTTATTAATGATACAAAGAGTCAATAAAAGTATCCACATCCTTAGAATCATGTCTTCTTTCTATACAACATTTATTTTTTGATATTGATCAACAGAAATTGACTCTTTTTTTGTCAAAGTGAAAACAAATCTCTGCAAAGTGATTTAAATTAATTATGATGAAAAATGCAAAATAAATGATTACATAAGTATAAAACCCCTCTTCAGCATTGAGCGTGGATAGGTCTCTAGCTTTGCACATCTGGACACTTCCGTTTTCCTCCATTGCTGTTGGCAGATTTTCCCAAGCTCCCTCTGGTTGCATAGGGATCATGTGGGAACAGCTTTTTTTAAGTCCAGTCACAAATTCTCTATTGAATTGAGATATGGATTAAGCATTTGTTTAAAAGCCCTTTGTGTAGTTTTGGTGTTGTTCTTAGGGCCATTGTCTTGCTGGAGGACAATTTGTATCCTGGGGTTCAGGTTTTTTTGTAGACTGTATTGGTTCTTCCTTCATTATTTCAATGTATTTTGCTGCATTTACTCCACCTTTTACTTTCACAAGCCTTCCACGACTGCTGTAGAGATGTGTTCCTACAATAGGATACTGCCACCACCATGCTTCATGGTGAAGATCGTGTTTATGATGATGTTCAGTGTTGGGCTTATGAAAAAAGGCTTATTTTTGGTCTCATTGGACCATAGAGTCTCTGATGTGCTTGGCAAAGTGTCATGTGAGTTTTAGTTTTAGTGGATTACTTTTTGCAACTTTCCCATAAAGCTGCAGCTGATGAAGCATTCAGCAAAAGTTGTTGTATGCCAATGAGGCTTGTAACTCTTTCAAAGTTTTCATAGATTCTTTGTCAGCCTTCCCCACTAGTCTCTTTCTTGTATGGTCACTCACTATTGGTAGATGCCCTAATCAGATATGAGCAGTCACTTAAGGCCCCCATACACGGGCCAATAAAAGCTGCAGACAGACCAAGTCAGCTTCTACGTTCGGTATCTGCTCAAAAGTCGGGCAGATCTCAATTGGGCAGGTTAAAAAATCCCGTCAGATCGCGGCCGCATCTATGCATGTATGCGGTTCCGCAATCCAACCGCCAAACAGATCAGCCCGATATCGCCCACTTCAATGTGGGCATATCTGGAAGAGATCCGCTCGTTTGCCGACATTGCCAAATGAGCGGATCTGATTGGTTGCTATGTGTATGGCCACCCTAAAGGTGGCCGATCTGGGTCCTTTAGACCAATCTGGCAGCTTATCTGCCAGTGTATGGGGCCCTCCAACGGGCCTCCCAGACTGATATCTGACCAAACATTGGCCAGTTCTCAATCGAGCAGGTTTGATTTTCTTGCTTGATTAAGGACCGCATCAGCTAGTTGGTACGTTCCTCGTGCCATCAGCTGGTATTAGAGGTGTTGGAATAAATGTTACACCTAGAGCAGTGTTTTGACCTTTTTGAGTTTGACCACCTTTGAGCTGCCAATAAACTTATAGCAAGGTAAAAATTAGATGTAAATATTGTGGTATAAGCTATTCTGTCACAGATCCAAAAATATATAGGGAAATTAATAATTGTTAGATCTCGCACAAATAACTGACCTAAAGATTTGAATCCCAGGACTATCAAGGAGAATATTTCCCCCTTAAATCTGTCCTCAACTGGCCTTCAGCCTGAGCCCCACCAGGGGGATTGGCCGCAGTTTGGGAACCACCAATATAGAGAAATGGGTGATTCCACTGTAAAAAACTTTGTGTAGGTATGGGACCTATTATCCTGAATGCTTGGGACCTGGGGTTTTCTGAATAATGGATCTTTCCATAATTTGAAGTCTACTTAAAACTCATGTAAACATTAACTAACCCAATAGCCTGGTTTTGCTTACAATAAGGATTAATTAAATCTTAGTTTGGATCAAGTACAAGGTACTGTTTTATTAATACAGAGAAAATGGAAATCATTTTTAAAGATCTGGAATATTTTGGATAAAATAGAGTCTATGAGAGATGGCCTTTCTATAATTCGGAACATTCTGGATAACTGTTTCCGGATAACAGATCCCAAACCTGTATTCGATTTACGTTCAGGATGTTTTGAAGAGTCTCCTTTAGACAGAACTAATTATTGATTGTAATTTGTTAATTATTTAATACACAAAGGAAATATTCATGCCTAATACTGTAATCAATATTAGTGGGGCGTTAGATCACTTATCTTGATATAAATACTAGTATAGCTAATGATATCGCTCACTGTATAATAATATTGGTAATGTCTGCATGCAGTATAAAATGACACGCCTTTGCTAAGTGCAGTAACAGATAATAATCTGCAGATGTCTGCAGTTTAGGATTTAAATCTTAAGGAATTTGTTCTTTTAAGCAAAGGAATTAACCATGAGTTATATGAGAAAATGTGAAGTGTTTTCTCCCACAGTCCTTATTGTACGCAAAACCAGTCTATTGGGTATGTTTCATGTTTACATGATTTTCTAGTAGACTTAGGGTGTGAAGATCCAAATTACAGAAAGATCCATTATCCAGGTCCCAAGCATTCATTTTTAAAGGCGTATTTATCAAATGGTGAACTTTCACCCTTTGATAAATACGCCTTTAAAAATCCCATAAAAAATGAATGAGGCGGTATTTCACTCTAGTGGACTGTAGTGATCTCTTACTTCACGCTTTGATAAATGTACCCCCATGTTCCAAGTAATGGTCCCATCAAGAAACAAGACTGGCTACATTTTAACTTCATGAAGTTAAAATGTAGCCAGTCTTATTTTGGTCCCAGCAGCAAAATAAGACTGGCTACATTTTAACTTCATGAAGTGGGATTTAGACGTTTCCTCTGTTCACAAAGTATTGCCCTTACCCTATTTCCATAAATATTAGGCTGACCTAGTTTGCTGAGGGGACAAGGGCAAAACAAAAATAAAACCATGATCCATTATGCCTTTTTAATACATACATATCCAGAACACATTTCAAATAGAAAAAGACACACATATCAGTGCCACAGTGTGGCATTGATATATGATCTGCATTCCTCCGCTATTATATATTTCATTAAGTAGATGTTTTTCTAGAAGTATCCATTTAGAGGCCTAAATATCCCACAGGGCAGTATTTTTGTCTCAGGTGAGTAATATATCACTTCGGCTGTGCTGTGATGCAATTACCAAAGGGCTAGTAAATCAATAAAAAAGCTTTCCAATTCTAGCTTCTTTTTATTGAGCTATGTCATTATGCCCTTAAGAATCGATGATAAATGGAAGAGCATTTTTATCTGAATTTTCTTATTGGCAGTATTTTATAGGTATAATTATTGGCAGGATATTACAAGACTAGGGTTCCACTTCTATTAGTCATTTCAGTAGCCATGCTATACACAGTCATAAAAACAATATTTAAATATGACACATCGGTTTGTAAAGATGGAATAATTTAATGTGATAAAAGCTTACTTTCTACGCCACTAATTGACTGGACATTCTTTAGTCTGTTTGTCACTTGTGCACTCATTCCATGTGATCACTCTCTGGTTATGGTTCCCTCCAGATATACATTTTTATTGACCAGTATATCCTCCATATGGGAGATCATCTGTGTACTGGGAAATAGAATATATACATGCCTCAAGCAATAATGCCATGCAGCCTGTGGTCAGATCAGTGTAGTTCTTCTATACAGTATGTGCCAACTGCATGGGATCCAGGCTAAACAATGGTTTGAGCATTGGCCTGTATATAGAGTGCTTGACATCATTGTCTATAGATTACATTGTAATTATTGATATGAGTTTTCTGCTGCATCCATCAGCCTCCATTCCAAAGCCATACATACAGACACCAACACAACTTCCGCCGAATACTAACTAAAGTGGAAATTGAAACCTTTTCAAAAATAAAGTTGGGTTATATCACAACTGCTTTTAGTGCCAGGTAATTATATCTACAGGGCCTCTGTGCTGCCTGAAGAAAATCACCTTTGCCACTCTATCCCAGAGGAATATGGAGAAAAACATGGGGCCCAGTATTTACGTACTACTTTGATAGCAGGTTTGGCTCAGGGCTATGTTAATATTAATATATTAATATTAAATGCCTTGTAGCAGTTTATAAAAAAAAAAACTTGAAACCAGTCTGTTGAGCCAAAGAAAGATCCCTACTTGTTTTTCCAATCTATTAATACTACATATTATACCCTTTCTCTTTTTTACATCATACTGGTGTGCTGCTTTCAATACTTCTGTTTGGTGAAGCTGCTTATACTGGATATCATTGCTTGGAATTCTCTCTCTCTTTTTTTTCTTGGGTTAATATTTTGGAAATCATGAATAAATGAGCTTTAATGCCAGTTAATGACACAAGAGACATTCAGAACTCTCACATTTAAAACAAAGTGTACAGTTGGAAGGCAACATATGTTCTTATCCAGGTCACATTTCAATAGTTAATCATTAGCAATTCTAAACTGCATGATGAAACCAATAGTTTCACCTCTTTGCTGATATCTTCAACGTGACATGCTTGGCTTGACCGTGTGTTTTCTTATTACAGGTCTCTACAGTATATGGTTTAAGAAAATAATTGAAGGAAACTCGCTCCACAGACCCACAATACCCAGTCAACGACACACATGAGAGGCTCAGAACAGCACAAGTCTGTGTGATTATCTTGTCAGCTGGCCAAATGTTTTTTTTTGTACCTAATTTTCTGTTTCAAAATAATGGTTCAAAAGGGGAATATAATATATTGCTATGCTGCATGAGGTATGTGCCAAGGAAAATGTGTCTGCTTCGAAATGCATTCAGATATTGCCAATAAAATATTCTTGTTGGCAGGTGAAATAGCAATGCAGCAAAGGATTTAAACACTATACGTTTTATAGGCCGTGTTCCTTGTGAAGCCGCTTTTTTTGTCTTTGTGCAATTTAACAGGGAAAATCAGCAGGAAAATTGTATAATAAGGTGTTTAATCTCTTCTTTAATCACTGAGAGATATTCCTTATTAAATGGTAAATCTATATATATATATATATATATATATATATATATATATATATATATATATATATCAGAGCAGGAGATGATTGCACAATGCAGGAAATTTGCCAATGACATTTTTAACACTTGTCTAAAGGTATGGGATCAGTTATCCATAAAGCTCCGAATTACTTAAAGGGATACTGTCATGGGAAAACAAGTTTTTTTCCAAAAACGCAGCAGTTAATAGTGCTGCTTCAGCAGAATTCTGCACTGAAATCCATTTCTCAAATGAATATGACATGGGGCTAGACATATTGTCAGTTTCCCAGCTGCCCCAGTCATGTGACTTGTGCCTGCACTTTAGGATGGAACAACTTTCTGGCAGGCTGTTATTTCTCCTACTCAATGTAACTGAATCAGTCTCAGTGGGACCTGGCTTTTACTATTAAGTGCTATTCTTAGATCTTCCAGGGAGCTGCTATCTCGTTACCTTCCCGTTGTTCTGTTGTTAGGCTGCTGGGGAGGGAGGGAAGAGAGGGTGATATCACTCCAACTTGCAGTACAGTAGTAAAGAGTGTGACTAAAGTTTATCAGAGCAAAAGTCACATGACTGGGGGCAGCTGGGAAACTGACAATATGTCTAGCCCCATGTCAGATTTCAAAATTGAATATAAACCAAAATCTGTTTGCTCTTTTTTTTTAAAATGGATTTCAGTGCAGAATTCTGCTGGAGCAGCACTATTAATGGATGCGTTTTGAAAAAAACATGTTTTCCCATGACAGTATCCCTTTAAAAGCCATCTCCCATAGACTCCATTTTATCGAAATAATACAAATATTTAAAAATGATTTCCTTTTTCTATGTAATAATAAAACAGTACCATTTGATCCCAACTAAGATATAATTAATCCTTATTGGAAGCAAAACCAGCCTATTGGGTTTATTTAATGTTTAAATGATTTTCTTGTAGCCTTAATAAATGTAGATCAAAATTAAGTGAAGATCCATTTTCTAGAAAATCCCAGGTTCAGAGCATTCTGCACAACAGGTCCCATACCTGTATTAATTTGACACATTTAAGACACAGGTACATTTTCAATTCCCTAAACTATTTCCTGTGCTTTTTTAATATACAGTGCATAGAGAGTATCCCCTTCATATTAAGAACTGCTTTGCCTGATTACACAGTTTTAACAAATGAATGACAATCTCTTTTTATAACATACAGACTGCAAAATAAACCATAAATTGTGAGGCTTCAAACAGTAAGCACATTTACAGGAGCAAGTGATATAGGCCTGAAGGCAGAATGAGATTCCATAATTATAAATTATAGGTATTTATAAAAATAAGAAAAAGACAAACATAATTTTGAAAAAAATGAATTCCCCTCTTCCCAGGAGTGTCGCTGACCAATAGGATTGTTTTGATAATATGTAAAGATTTTAGATTTGGACATGACCTGGGTGGTGATGCCTTAGATAAATAGGTAACAAAGTAAGAAGTAAGTTTATGTATTTATAGTTTATGCCGCTAACTTTTCTTAGCCTGTGTATTGCTTGAATGCACCACTATATTAATCGGAAAAAAATGAAATATTTGAAATTCATACAGTATAACAGAATTAGCAGAATGCCTTCCAAAATGATTTTAGCAACACATGCAGTACTAAGATGTAAGTATATTTTATGAAGCAATATATCTTTGTTTTACTATT
Source organism: Xenopus petersii (assembly GCA_038501925.1). Lineage (NCBI taxonomy): Eukaryota > Metazoa > Chordata > Amphibia > Anura > Pipidae > Xenopus > Xenopus petersii. The sequence goes on from CM076682.1 coordinate 103,028,830, forward strand.
TGACAAGTAACATACAACTACATCTGTCTCCCATTGCCCTTGAATACAGGAGTGCATCCAGTAGGTGGTTATGGGTGGGCCCTAATGTCACTGATTTTGGAGTTTTTCAGGACAGAATATCATGTAGTGAGACAATCTTTTGTAATATCCCACCTCCAATACCTGGGACTTGGATTCAGCTACAACTTAAGTTTTCTGTTGCCTGTTTAATGCATATATGTGTATAATAGTGAGGAATTTTTATAGTATTTAATCTTGAATTGTTTTGATTTTTATTGTTGTAGATAAATAGACACCCACTGGTACTGTATAAGGGAAGCCATACAGATTATTGTGATTATTTTTTTCTTTAAACTAATAATGAAAATATGAAATATATCATTTGGTGGAAAAATGATATGTGGATTTCTTTAAAATTCCTTTACCGGATTATCTCTTGGTGAAAGCAAAGTGTAAAAATGTAAAAAAACGTAACACCTGCCTCTTTGAGTTACATGACACAATGGTAATTCTATCACAGTAACTACACAGCATTCATATAGAATTCAATTATCTTGTTCAACTCTCCAGTTTGAAAAGTCAGCACCAATTAGGTTGCTAGGGTCTAAATTACCCTAACAACAGGCAGTGGTTTGAGTCAGAAGTAGGGAAAATAAAATGAAAACTATACAAAGTAAAAAAAAAATGGCAATTCTATACAAAATTCATGTATAAATACCCCCAAAATTCATAGCAGCAGAGCCGGGCCCTAGGCTGCGATGCTTGACACGCCCCTTTTTTTGTCATTTCCTGTATATGAACCTTTGTTTCAGCACTGTTAAATCACTTTGAGAAAGGCTGGTGCCATAGCCGAAACGTCAGTTTTTGTGCCCACAATAAACACTCTGAGTTTTCTTGTAAGACCTGAGAGTGCTCCTTTTATGGACTATATATATAATCCAATATACAAAAGCACTCACAGCTATTTCCAATAGTTCACCGTGAAAAAAGTTTATTCTACACTCACATCTACGCGTTTAGATGTGAGAGTGGAATAAACTTTTTTCATGTTGAACTATTGGAAGCAGCTGTGAGTGCTTTCTTATATTGGATTGTACTATTACTGCTTAGCCCCCAGCCGTGATATTTGGAGAGGAGAGTGCCATTGGAACTAAATTTATATATATAAAATACCCCCCAGATTTACAAATGATACCCCTGAACACAGTTATTGTTTTGTACAATAATGTTAGCAGAAGTAATAGTAAATTACAGCAAGGAAATAATTAAACCCTAGGTAAATACAAACAGGCAGAATGAGCAGTAAACAAAGCTGGAGTTCTTACTAGTCTTCTTGGTGCTGTGATGGGGGGGGGGTGGAAGCTGGAAAGCAGCCAGCAACGTTTCTCAAGTGTAGTTAAACCCAGCATAAAGAAATCCTTTCCCATACCTCATCTACAGGACCCAAAATGTGTGGGCGGGATATTAAAATAACCCAATCTGTAATTTGACGCTGCAGCTGTTTTGCTGTTCTTCGAGTTGCCCATTTTGTTCTCTTCTGACGCAGGCTGGAGAGAGAGTTTCATTGAATTGCAGGCAGGTGATGGGCCACGGATTGGATCCGTGATCTATTGGCTGAAACAGAGAGACAGATGCGGGCAGTGGGCCCACTGCCGATCATTTACCCGATTACTTCTGATTTTAGTTGGGCCCACCACAGGTGTGTCACTCACAGACTGCACAATACCGTTAGTGTGATAACAAATTATCTAGGGCCTAGGGGCCCACCGGGTTCTATCCCGGGGCCCTGGCAGGCCAGTCTGACCCTGGTTACACTGCATCATTGTGATTGGATTAGTGGAAGAGTGTATATGCAGAGGACTTCCCACACCAGTCAGCTGAACTGAAGAAGCTGCTCTGATGAGTAGTGAAACATCTTCAATGATTACTCAGCAAGTCCAGTTGCTCTATATTTACTTCTACTAGATAGAGCAAAATGTAGTAAACACAATCCAGGTAGTTTAGATAAGAGTCCTGCATTAGACCAATTACACTGGTATAAGGAAAGTATGAATATATAAATGCAGTCACAAGTCAGCAGTTGTGTTGAGTTTTCTCTGCCTTCCTTCCATCTTTTTGATTTCTGTAGAAGGATTTCACTTCCATGTTAACAATGATGTCACTTCCGTGTTTCTTGACAGGAACTGAGTCAGACTGAAGTGTAAAATCACTAAGGAGTTTAAAAGCATGCCTGTTAGTGTTCATTTAGAGCAATTCTGTTAAGGCTTGGCTTGAGGTGCAAAATGCAGCTTTGGCAGGGGCAAGGCAGCCCTGGCCTTATTCCCTGCTGTAGGACAGGCAGTACAAGGAAGTACAAGGCCCTGATGCAGCCTGCACCCACCAGCAGGGCTGGACTGAGAGTCAAAATAGGCCCTGGCATTTCAGGTACAAAGAGGCCCAATCAGCCCACACAGAGGCCCAAACAGACCCCACCAGCCCACTTAATACTGACTTTCTATGGCACTTTATAGCAGCCCCTCTGGCATTTGCCAGAACCCACAGATTGCCAGTCCGGGCCTGCCCACCAGCTCTCCCTAACATGCACTGCTAACTGACACACAAGTCAGGGGTGAAATAGGAAACCTATGTACCTCCCCTAATCCGCCACTCATAAATACAGCCATGCCGAACACTGCCAGCACTGTATTCATGGGGTGCAGAGAACTTTGGCAAAGCTATCAGAGCAGGTAGCAAAGTGCTAAATATACATCAGTTTATGCCCATTTTTGTGCTTTGCGCCCTGCTCTGAAGATAGTAAATGATCCTTATTAATTTCACAAAAAAACCTTTAATACAGCAGATTATTATCTGTTACTGCATTTAGCAAAGGCGTGTCATTTTATACTGCATGCAGACTTTGCCAATATTATTGTACAGTGAGAGATATCTTTAGCTATACTAGTATTTATATCAAGATAAATGATCTAACTCCCCACTAATATTGATTACAGTATTAAGCATGCATATTTGCTTTGTGTATTAAATAATTAACACATCACAATCAATAATTAGTTCTGTCTAAAGGAGACTTTTCGAAACCTCATGAACATAAACCTAATACAGGTTTGGGATCTCTTATCTGGAAACCCGTTATCCAGAAATCTCTGAATTACAGAAAGGCAGTCTCCCATGGACTCCATTTTATACAAATAATGCAATTTTTTAAAATAATTTTTCTCTGTAATATTAAAACAATGTCTTGTACTTGATCCAAACTAAGTATTAGAATTAATAGAATAGAATTAATCCTTATTGGAAGCAAACCCAATCTATTGGGTTTATTTAACGTTTACATGATATTCTAGTATGAAGATCCAAATTATGGAAGGATCGGTTACCCGGAAACCCCCAGGTCTCGAGCATTCTTGATAACAGGTCCCATACTTGTACCCTTCTTTGCCTTTCAATTAAAAATATGAAAGCACAACTGTATAAATATTCTCTATGGGCTGATTTATAAAGAAACTTGTAAAAATAATACTATGTATGTAATGTCCAATCCTAGTTTCTTGTGCAGAAAATGAGATCATGGCTTTGGCCAAGGTGGAGTCACACACAGTGGGTTTTGGAGCTAAAATGCAAACTCTTGCATATCGGCCCCAAAATCTGCTGGATGTGCCTGCACCTGGACCAACACAATGGAGGATAATGGGATAATTACAGCATGATTCTCGGACTGTGTTTTTAGCAGGCCAAGTTTCGGCCCTGTGCAACATTAGCCTTACTTTGAATGTATTCTGTATTTGTGATAAGAGTATAGCCACATATCATCTAGTCTGTTGTAATTTTTGTTAATTAATACACCAAGTTGTATATATTTTTAAATATACTGAATTTAAATGTATAAGTATAATGTTAACTTAAACCGTAATGATAGCACAGCTATTTTTCATGAAACTGAAATGTTAAATATATATTAAATATATGCTTTGGTAGGCTATCTATACATATATGTATATTTTTGCAATCAATTTATATCACAGAATTTTTTTAGATTTTAATACTTGTAATAGTTATTATTACAATTTAACAAATGGAGTAGGAAAATGTAGCCAACTGTTGTTACTATAAATAACTATTTCCTCTGTACCGTGCCACAATAAACTGCCTCTAAATGAAGCTGGCTTGTGAAGAATTGCTAATGACCAATTGAATCTGTGCAAATGAACACTCAGAGACAACAGACCGTTACACTAGGGGTTCCCAAGTTTGACCTATGAATAATCAGCCTGAGTGTAAAAACAATGTAATAAAACAATGTAATAAAACAATGTAATAAAACATGTTATTAAGAACACCCCTTCATTTATTGCATTTGCTTTAAACAGCATAACAGCGATGTGGTCACTGGTCCAATGAAATGGAAAAGGGTCAGTGAACTGAAGAACTGTTTCAAAGAAAGGCACTGCAATTTATGATCGCAGTCTCACCTAGTTCAAACCGCTTCAATATCTAAAATAGCTGTGTCTTAATATTTGACTGTGTATTTAAGAAGTTATTGGAAATGGGAGATAATGGGTTTCGGATTGTGAGTAAGAGAATGCATTTGTGAATAAGTAAAAATAAGTGTAGGAATGTGAGTCAACCACTGAAAGAGTAAATGTGAACCTGCCATAGAAAATAGTGAGCAGAAGAATGAGTTTGTGTATCTGTGTTAAGTCTGTGTGAGATTTTAGGACAATCATTATAAAGAAAAATCAGTATAGAAATAAAAATGTTTTCTCCACTTTTTAAACATTCAATTTCAATATAGAAACATGGTATGAACTAGAAGTAAAACTGTGTACTTTAATTGTTGAAATACTATTGTTATACCAAACAGCTCTAGCTCTGATTTAGGTTTTACCTTTTTACAGTTTCTGTCATTCTTTTTCAATTATTGTTGCTTTTGGAATGTTATAGTAAACATGCAAATACATGTCAAAATAACAGTAAGATTAAGAGGGTTATTTACTAAACTTTGAATTTATCTGGTTGGTCTTTTTAGGGCAAAACTCAAATATTTATTTATTTCCTTTTTTAAACTTGAGATGTATTAAAGCTCGACACTGCAAAAATCCAGAATCTGAAAATCCGCCATCTCAGACCTGCCAAAGTTATGTATAAATCAATGGCAGAGGTCCCTAACCTATTTGGAAGTTATTTGGTCTTTGTTGGGTTTAGCCTGAAAAACTTGATCATTTTCGGGCAAAAAATCATACAATTCGAGGAAAAAGGCCCAAAAATATCATACAATATGATTTTCATATGATTTTTTAGGGTTTTTCCACAAACCAATTGGCTATGGGAGTTTGCTCGTGTTTTTTTTTTATTAAAATAATGAGATAATATTTTATTAAATAACCCACCGTAAATATACTTGACGTTAATTTAGAAGAAAAAAAACCTGTTCCAAGCCTACTATGACCATTGCTTGACTTCATTTTTATATTTACCCAAAAAAAACACTAACGTAATTAATTCTGATTGGAAATTTTGCTTAGAATTATACTTTATTGTCTTTTCTTTCCACTTTAACCTGCTTTTTTCTTTGTCTTGCTTTTACCATTCATGTTTAGACTGTTTACCTGTTGCTTTACGCCGATTTAGCCCCTCTGTTCACCCCTGTATTTGTTTAGTAAATCCTATATCTCAAAGGGAAAACTCTACTCAGAGGATAAAAAAATAATAATAATGTAAATGTAATTGCTATTGAAAGTTATGTTTTGCCCCTTGCTATTGCTTCTCCTAGCTACCACCACTGAAACATTTTGTGCCTATTTATGATTGCTCATGCTTTTCAACTTGAACAATCTTGTTCTTCGTAAGAAAATCTGTATAGAAAACATATGGAAACTGACTGTTTTTTTCAGCTTGAAACCAGTGTGATTCAACGAAATTCATATTGGCTTTTCTTGATGATTGTGTCACGGTCGGCGCCCTACACCAGAACAGATGCCAAGCACCCTGGTCTCGGCTCGACCTCACCAGTTAAGTGACCGCCTTTGGCCTCGGGAGGAGCCCTCGGCGTACTCAGATGCCACCTGGACTTAACGAGAGGTGCAAGGCATAAGTTCTGGCAGGCAATGGGGCATGACTGTTTTACAAGAATGCTGGAAGATAGGAAGCCACCAGGAACAGGCAGGCCGGGCCAGCACAAACAGTTAGAATAGTCAGACAGGCCAGAATCAGGGTTAGAGATCGCAGAATAGTCAAAGAACAGGCAAGGTTTCAGGATTGGAGAGAACAGCGTAGTTTCAGGCATGCAAGGTCAGGATTGGAGAGGTCAGAATAGTAGCAGGCAGGCAAGGGTCAAACACAGTAGATCAAGTCAGGAATCACAATAAACACCCAGGAACAAGCTAATTGAACCTAACAACGGGCAAGGTCCTGTTATCTAAATGGGCTTTATATACCTTTGAATTTCGCGCCGCGTGCACGCTCGTTATTTAAAGGCGCAGTCGTGCTGGCGTCATCACGCCAGCGCGACTGCGCCTTTAAATAATGAGCGTGCACGCGGCGCGCGCCCTAGAGGAAGCCGGCACAGGAGAAGGAAGCAGCACAACGGGCGTCCACGCCGAGGACGCGGCGTGGACCCTGCTGCCGCTAGACCACCAGGGTAAGTTCCTTACAGATTGCTTGAGCCGAAATTTCAAACCATCATAAATGGGTCCCTTTATCATAAACCTGAAGGATGCAAGTTATTCCTTGGGGCATTCAGTGTTAATTTTAACTTAATTCCGTGTAGCACTGAATGGCAATCTCAGTAACTAAAATAGCAACACATTCAGCTGGTTCAGCATCAGAATAGTTAATGCTTGCTCTATTTGAATGTGTTGTTAATGCAGTCTGGGCCTAGAAATGCAAACCAGTGTACAGCTAGATCAGACATTAATTAAATGAAAATATGCTGATAAGTCTCCCAAACCATCTTCCATCTTTTAATAAGTCAATAATTCTAAAAGGAGCACATACATCTTAGAATGCAAGGAGCATTTAATCATCCAGATGTGAACCAGAGCTGTTGAGTAACTTGTGCACATACACAGAATGTGCTTTATAAGTCTAACATTAAAAACATAGGATATATAATATCTGCCTTATGTTTATTTAGTGTATGTGTGTCACATTGGAACTCACTTGGTTATGTCTCATTGCAACACTGGAATGCCCTGTTTTAGGTCTTTATATTTTGTAGTTTATAGTAGCTAGAGCCAAAACCAAAAGATATTCTTATCTATAAACAGAAAAATGGCAGATGTGCCTGAAATACAAGGAGCTCAGGGTTTTAGTATTCATCTTGCAGAAGTGTCAGTGGAACACTGCTGCTTTGTTTGCTGTGTCCTTATGATAAGGTGGAAAGACAGCATTTGACAGATCTTGCTTTTGAATGCAAGCACAACTGCAAAGAACTCAAATTTAAAGTGCCCTGTGATTGCATCCATACATACTCCTCTGCAACTTACTCCAATGTGCCTACTCAGCCTCCTATTCTGAATTTGCTTGCTCATTTTGCTGCTAATTGTACAACTAGGGTACTCCCATGTTGAGAAATCCCAACATGGGACTGGCTATAATGGGTATGTAGGGGCCTCTTTTGAATACAGTTCTGCCGAATGGAGCAAATAGACCTTCAGCATTGCAGAAGCAGATAATCTGTGTGTAAAAAATGATAATAAAAATTGCACATTGTGTTCCTTTTTTGTAAAAAAAAAAAAAGTGGGTAATTTCTAAAAGTTTATTTTCCATTGCTATGTTATAAGTATTGCTTTCTATATTAACCCTATGTCATCAGTCTGTCTCCTGATAAATAATGCAGAAGCCCTGAGTCATGAGACTTAAATGATACTAGATACAATAACTTATTGTATATAGATGGTTATAGAGTTATTCTTGTTTCTCGCATTTAATGTCGCAATTTAATATCCCTTTGGGGCGGAATGTCTTACTCTGCCAATATGCTGTGCTCACCTTTTTTCTTTTTCCCCATGAGTAACTTGATTCTCACGTTATGTTATTCCATGTAAACAGTAAGCAGTTCTGGTATCAATGCTTTCGGCACACATTGATTTTCACTAGCTGCAGATTACTGCTGAAGGATCATACGCTGTTTTTCTACATGATGACTCCATCAGTAATTTGTCCCTAAACTCACGCGACTATATTGAAAGTTACAAAGCCCTTCACTGCAGAAAAAGATTGATGTTAGTGCATAAATAATGAAAAAGGAGAGGTTAACGGTTTCTTATTTCAATCATTCCTTAGGGGGAAAAAAGTCTACAAAGCAAATTTCATTAGTAAAAGAATAGATAGCCCCACAACTACACGAGGCCAAGGTCACACAAAGTGAAGGTTAGTGGTTAGTATTAATATAATTATATAAATATATATATATAAATATATATATATATTTATATTAATAATGGAAGAATAGAGTATAGTAAGTAGATATAAAAGACTAGGAGACTAAAGAGGTTGAGTGAGGAGAGGAAAAATAATAGTTTGGAAAGTCGGCCCATGGTCTAAGGTTTTCTGGTGGGCCCCTGGCATCCCAGTCCGACACTGGACAAGGGTCCAGACAGGGATGGGATGTCAGGAGAGTAGTTGATGTCATCAGGGGAGGAGCAATGATGTTGCAGGATGAGCTAATGATGGCAGTAGGCAGTGTCATGATGTATCAACCCAAGCCTAATTCTAAACCAGTCTGTCAGTGTTTTGTCTGGGTTCCACACTTTTACAACAGGGACAGGTAGTTTTGGATTTTGCGCATTAAGCTGAACGTAATAAAAGTCATTATGGAACAACAGTTTTGGAAAAAGAATGAAAAATTACATTTACCAATATAGTCTACTGGTTTCATAACGTTACTCTTTGCTGCATGGTGTTAGATGTCAGGAGATGTGCTGAGCTGAACACCCCACTGCATTGTTAAGACCAGTCTGGTTAACAAGCTTTTTTTTAAAATGACTGCAATGTTGAGTTAATTTTTTTGTGAAAATAATTAGCAAATTACACCTACTTGTTCTTTTTTAGGAGTGACTTTCTTAGCCTCTTTAAATGCAAGGATACATCTATATAATACATCTGTCCCATATTTGCTGAAATATGCATTTGTTTGCTTTACTTTTATTCTCTTAAGTAGATTTGTGTACATTATATCTGCCTGCCTGATTAATTTGTGGTCAACCCAAATACCACTAATAATATAATATCCAAATACCACTAATAAAATAATATCACCCTATGAGGGATAATAATTTAATGACATTATCCCTCATAGGGTGAAAGGGCACGCAATGAAGGATTGCAAAGGTGGAAATTTTTGGAAGCCTGACAATTCATAAAGGAGCAGATTAACAAGGGGTAACATTTTTTCTCTAGTGTGTAAAAGTGAGAGGAAACTAATTTTTTCCCAGGAAAAAAATATAAATCCGGTCAAAAGATTTTCCTGCAAAGAATTAGCCAAAAATGCATTAATCTAAACCAAAATAATAGAACAAGGAAGATATAGAACAGTGAAAATACAGTATAGCCACCACATAAAGATGCTCTACTCCTAGATATTCATATATTATAATACTTCCTCCAATGAAAAGCCTTCTATTGGCAGCCTCTCCAATCAAAAATGTCATCCTCCTCTTCCTCTGTGGGCACCACAGATAGCTGGCTTTTTCATTAAAGTTTGAAGTCTGAATTGAAGTCTGCATGTACCCAGATCACATTCTTGCTCTAGCCAGTGGCACTTTAAAGCCCTCAATATTTTTTTTTGGAGCTTTTCATTTGCAAAGGAAGATAAACTGTTTAACAATTCAAAGTAATGTTATACAACCCATGGTACTTGATTACCAAGGTAAGAAATCTTTATACATAGGAAACAGAGTAGAAAGCAAAAGATTAGATATTATTTGAGAAACAGAGTAAAAAAAGGTTATAGGAAGTCATATTTTCCTATTGTTTTTCAGTCAGTAAGCTCCAGAAAATTATTGATTGAAGGATCATCTTTTCCACAGGTGCTATGGTCTTTAAGGGGGATGTTCACCTTTGAGGTAACTTTAAGGGGCTGGCCCCATATGATGTAGAGATAAATATTCTGAGATCATTTGCAATTGGTCTTCATTTTTTATTATTTGACTTTTTGTTCAGCAGCTCTTCAGTTTGGTATTTCAGCAGCTATCTGGTTGCTTTGCTCTTAATTTACCATAGCAGCCAGGGAGTGGTTTGATTGAGAGACTGATATATTAATAGCAGAGTACCCGAATATATACATAAGTTATAAAAAGTATATAGCAATAAAAATAAAATTGTAGCCTCCCAGCGCAATAGTTCTTACCTACTGTGGTCCATGACCCCCATTTAAAAATTTGAAAACATCAGAAGAAGAAGGCAAACAATTCAAAGACTATAAAAAATAAATAGTGAAGACCAATTGCAAATTATCTCAGAATATTCATATCTACATCATATGGGGCTGATTTAAGACAGCACAAGTCTTAAATCAGCCCCTAAAAATGCTTAGAGGCTGATTTGCTTATAATTGGCCACTCTATAACCTGTTAAAAATGAACTAAAAAGTGACCCACCCCTTAACATCAGGACTTACAGTACACTTTCCTGCACAGACTCTCAAACAGAGGTGCAGTATAACAACATTATTTCATAAACTGATTGACTTCATCAAGAACAGGGACGCTTTTCGCCTTTCGACTACGAATGGCCTTCCATAATTTCTGGGTAAATAAATGATTTTGCGCCCTCTTAGTGCTCTAGCACTTGCAGCAGGAAATCTTATACATGATATCTATTATATCTGCGTATTTGCCAGTATAGGAATCTGAATGGAAATGAACAGCCATTCTCTGTTTAGTTTCCTGCTTAGTAATTATGACTTAGTGGGGCAGAACTGAATGTCACTCAGTGTTAGAGATGCTATAACCACATTATCTCAATAAGCATCATTCTATGGACCTGTGTAATTATAGAAACAAAATGTCTGTTTTATATCTCATGTAATATGAATAGAGTTGGGACCTGTACCTGTTAGGAATCCTGTTGTATTCTGGCATTCACTTCCCAAACATCATTATGATCTGTAACCTCATTAGCTGTAGACTGCTTCTGAGAAATCCGATACATGCCCACAACTGTCTAACCAGCCGCTTTCTAACCAGAAAATATGTGCACCTGCCGCTAGTTATGCAACTGTAAGGAATGCTGTTTGTATACATCTTTCATAGTTTCTAATAACAAAACTATGAAAGATGTATGTAACATGCATTGACTTCAGCTGTTTTTTAATCTAGTGGGTACATGGGAATTATGCCTGAAGATGCTTTGCCTTTAAAGTTGTTCACCTTCCAAATTCTTTTTTCAGTTAAGTTATTTTCAGATTGTTCCCCAGAAATAAAGACTTTTTCAGTTATTTTCCATTATTTATTTTTTACTGTTTTTCCAAAATATAAGTGTAAATTGAATTTTCCTGTGTCTGGTGTTTCAGTCTGGCAGCTCAGTAAATCAGGGGCACACTCTAAACTGTTACAATTTTGCAACCTTTAGTTGATACATTTCTCAGCAGCATCTCTGGAGTATTAGTAACTATTGTATCAATTCTAACAGCTGCCTGTAATGAAATCCAGAGATTCTGCTCAGCAGGGATAAAGATAAGAAACGTATTAACTAAATGTATCTATTTAGAACAGTTTACAGGGTCAGCAACCCCCTCCCAGCGCTGCTTTAGAAGGTGAAAAATGACACTTTACACTTCAATATTAGAAAACGGTCAAACATAGAAATTGGAAAGTCATTGGAAAAAGTCTTTATTTCTGGTGATCTATCAGAAAACAACTAGTTGCTTGACGGTGAACAACCCCTTTTCTTTACGTCCTACAAGCAGCACAGACAAAATGAGTAATACTCCTGTTCACCCTGGTAGGACAGAAAAAAAGATCACACCCATTAAAAGACCATATATCCGGCAGAAAACCACTCCCCCTATGTTCTTTTTTTCTGTCCATCCTGGGTAGGAAGATGGAGCGTCAGAAGAACCAGACTCTGAGGAGTTTGAAGGCCGTAGGGTTAACCACGCTAGCGTGGGTTAACCCGGAGGGTGAAGAGGATGGAAAAAAGGCCCCCTTAGGCATGCAGGCAGAATCAATCGGCGATAACTGCAGAGGGTTACCTTTGGCAGAAGATCGCAAGGTGAAAGCGCTGATTCTGCGGAGTGAACGGTGTGCGGCGCATGCTGATGACGTCACCGCCGCCTCAGGGCTCGAGTTTCAGGAGCCAGCGAAAACACGCCAGCGACAAAACACTCAGGGTGAGGTTTTATTACCTAAAAAGAGGTGGGAACTCCTTAATTTCCTATTTAAACGGATGGGCGGACTGAGGACTGGCCCATGCCATTTTTTTCTTGCTCAGTTCCTGCGGTGCTGTGCTGCCAGGCTGCTAAGTTTTGTGTGGGCTGCTTAAGGTACTTATGTAGCCTTACTCCCAAATGGAGATAGATATATGTTTATGTATGAAAAAAAAAAAAATCATATACACATGATATATGTTAGTCATTGATATATGTTTTTTTCCTACAGATGTCTCAAGGGAAAAAGAAAGAGAAAATCAAAGCACACGGTTTGTGCAGGATGTGATCAACCTCTGCCTCAAGATTGCAATGACTCTCTATGTGTTAACTGTTCGCGGGCTGGGCCTGATGCAAATAATCCGGAAGGGTTTATTTCTTGGTTTAAAGGCATGCTTTCAAAAGCTTTTGACGAGGTGAAGGCTGGAAGTTCCACACCCATGTCTAATACTACATATAGAACAGCAGACATTTTGGATAGTTCAGACTCTGATGAGTTTTCAGAGTCTTCGTCATCTTCATCTTCGGTTCAGAGGAGATCAAAAGATGAATTTTTCCTTTTTCCTGTGGAAAAAATACCAAAGTTAATAAAGGAAGTAAGGAAGGTGATTGGAGAAAAGAGTCCTTCTGAGAAGGAGAAGCAGGATTTACTTTATTTTTCTGACAAAAAGTCTGCAGAATTTCCTTTACATCCATCTATAAAACAATTGATGGAGTCGGAGTGGCAAAATCCGGGGAAAAAACCTGAGACTTCAAGGAGATTTAAAGCAATGTTTCCGGTTGATTCAAAAGAGCTTCAACATTGGGAGGAGCCTCTAAAGGTGGATGTTCCGGTGGCTAGACTGGCAAAACGCACTACCATTCCGGTAGAGGAGTCAGCAATAAAAGATCCTCTTGATCGTAGGGCTGAATGCGCATTAAGAAGGTCTTACTGTGCAGGGGCCAGTGTCTGTAAGCCATCATTGGCTGCTGTGTCAGTCTCAAGGTCTTTAAAATTTTGGATAAATTCTTTAGAAGAGGAAATTGATGCTGGAACATCTAGGGATGATATATTGGATATGTTGAATCCTATAAAGTTGGCTACAGATTTTCTCTGTGATGTTGCTATTGACACAGTAAAACTGGGAGCTAGAACAATGGCTCTTTCAACAGTGGGCAGAAGAGCTCTCTGGTTAAAGGCATGGTCAGCTGATCTGGCATCTAAGAATTCTCTGATTGCTATGCCTTTTGAACCTAGTCGACTATTTGGTTCGTCTTTGGATAAACGGCTTGAAAATCTGACTACAGGGAAAGGGAAGACGCTTCCCCAAGATAGACCAAAGAGTCAAAGAAGGCAGTTTTTTTGGGGGTCTTCGAGAAAGTCTCCTTCTCGATTCACTTCATATAGAAAATCCTTTGTAGATAGAGAGAGAAATAGAGACTTCAGGAGCAGAGGAAAGCCTTTTGGAGGAAGGAATCCTCCCAGAGAGATGGGACAAAAGAAAGACCCCTCCACTTCAAAACCAGTTGGTTTCTGACGCCAGAAGTCAGGAAGAAGTAGGCGGCAGATTGGCCTTCTTTCTTCCTGTGTGGGAAAAGATAACAAAAGACTCTTGGGTACTAAGTATCATAAAAGAAGGATATTACATTCCATTCAAGAGTTCTCCAATAGAAAATGTTTCAATCGAATAAATGTCAATCCAGTCAAACAGACAGCCTTGGAATGTGCAATTTTAGATTTTCTCAACAAGAAACTGGTGGAACCAGTTCCAGAAAGGGAACAAGGGAGGGGAGTGTACTCCCGAGTATTCCTGCTTCCAAAGGCAGACGGTCGTTTTCGTCTGGTGGTAGACCTAAAATTTCTCAATCAGTTTATAGTGAAAGAGAAATTCAGAATGGAATCCATAAGATCTGCAATCAATATCTTGCAGGAAGGGGACTTAATGATGACGTTGGATTTAAAAGATGCGTATTTACACATTCACATACATCCAGCCAGCAGAACATTTCTCAGGATGGTGGTGTTTTTGGGTCCAACTCTACATCTTCTTCAATTCAAGGCACTTCCCTTTGGAATTACTTCGGCTCCGAGAGTCTTTACAAAAGTCATTGTTGTAATAGCTGCTCTTTTAAGACAAGAAGGAGTTTTTGTCGTTCCCTATTTAGACGACTGGTTTCTCAAAGCTTCCTCTCCTCATCGATTGAGTCTTCATCAAGAGTTGACAATTTCGGTTCTGACCTCTCATGGTTGGCTTTTAAACAAAGAAAAGTCCAATTTGCAGCCTTCTACTTGTGTGAGGTTCTTGGGTCTGTTGTTGGATTCAGAACAGATGAGAGTTTTTCTTTCTCACACAAAGAAATTAATACTTGCTGCAGCAGTGAGGAATCTCAGACGAAGTCGAGTAGTGTCCATCTGAGAAGCTATGCGAGTTCTAGGATTAATGACTTTAGCGATAGAAGCAGTTCCTTGGGCGAAAACTCATATTCGTCCTCTTCAGGGGGAAGTACTTCGCCATTGGAACAGGGACATAGATTCCTTGGATGACAGATTCAGAGTATCAGTCAGTCTGAAGACGAAGTTGAAGTGGTGGTTGCTCCCACATGTTCTGTCACAGGGGAGGTCCATCCGGCCTCGCAGTTTGTACTCATAACCACGGATGCATCTGCATGGGGTTGGGGTGCTCATCTGGCGGATCATGTAACACAGGGCAGATGGTCAGATTGGGAGAAGAGTCAATCTTCGAATTTCAGAGAACTCAGAGCAGTGAGACTAGCTCTGTGGAGATTCAGACGCCTGATAGTGAATCAAGAAGTTCTGGTCCAGTCAGACAATGTGGTGACAGTATCTTACCTGAACCGCCAAGGGGGGACCAGGTCTCCTCTATTGATAAAAGAATGTCGACGGATTATGTTATGGGCAGAGATGAATCTACGTCTATTGAGAGCAGTTCACATAAAAGGGATGAACAATACCTTGGCGGATGCAGGAATGTCTTGGATCAGGGAGAATGGGAACTGCATCCACAGGTTTTCAATCAAGTGGTAGAGAGATGGGGTCTTCCTCAGATAGACTTAATGGCCTCACGAGCGAAAAGGAAAGTTCGAAAATTCTGCTCTTTGAGGAGAGCAGACAATCCCACTTACCTGGATGCCATGACGATTCCTTGGTCCTTCAGTCTAGCATACATATTTCCTCCTCTGCCAATGATCCAGAGGGTCCTTCAGAAGATCAGACAGGAAGGATCTTCAGTGATTATGATTGCACCTTTTTGGCCGAGGAGAGCTTGGTTCTCCGACCTTATAGTTCTGTCCAGGGGTCAGTTCTGGAGACTTCCCCTCAGAGAGGATCTGTTATTACAGGGCTGGTGGAAACATCAGAGTATGGAAGATTTTTCAGGGCTGGTGTGCTGGAAAAGGTTTTCTTCCAAAACAATGTTCCACAGCTGAAATTTTGCAGTTCCTGCAAGAAGGTTTTCATAAAGGGTTAAGTCCAAATACTCTAAAAGTGCATATTTCAGCCCTTTCACACAAGAGTTTTTCTTCTTTTCCTTTGATAAAGCATTTTGTTAAAGCTACACTAAAGTTGAGAACCAGATTATCGATGGTAGTTCCTCCTTGGGATTTAAATACGGTGTTGACTGCACTCTGTGAAGCTCCCTTTGAACCTCTGGATTCAAAATCCATGAAGCATCTTTCCTGGAAAACAGCTTTTTTAGTAGCAATAACCTCAGCGAGAAGGATTAGTGAGCTACAGGCTCTGTCGGCATATCCTCCATATACGATATTTTTTCCTGAGAACGTTTTGCTAAAAACCTTGCCAGGGTTCTCTCCAAAAGTTTCTTCCTGCAACAATTTAAATGCTCAAATCATTCTCCCATCTTTCGTTAATTCTCCTAAAGATTCCATTGAAGAAAAATTACATCTTCTATATGTTCACAGATGTCTGCAAACATATATTAGTAGATCAACAGGAAATAGGCAGTCAGAGAATCTCTTCATATCTTTTGCTGGGAAAAGAAAAGGCTTAAAAGCTTCGAAAACTATTATTGCAGTTTGGGTGAAGAAAGCGATTTCGGTTTCACATGCATTGGCTGGGAAAGTTTTCCTTCCAGAGCTAAAAGCTCATTCTACAAGGGCAGTCTCAACCTCCTGGGCAGAGAGATCTTTTGTGGATGTGAGAGAGATCTGCAGAGCTGTGACATGGTCAAGTGTTCATACTTTTTCGAAGTTTTATAAGTTGGATGTAGCAGCCACACAGGACGCAGTCTTTGGCAGCGGAATTCTGGAGTCGGCTCACCGGGCATCCCCCCTTTATAGCTCTTAGCTTGCTAAATCTCATTTTGTCTGTGCTGCCTGTTGGACGTAAAGGAAAAACAAAAATTTAGTCTTACCTGAAATTTTCATTTTCTTTAGTCCAAAGGCAGCACCAAAATTCCAACCCTAAATAAAATATTGAAGCATACATGTTGTGGTCTCCCCTTTTTTTCGGAGTGGGCTTGAAAATGAACATAGGGGGAGTGGTCTGCCGGTTATATGGTCTTTTAATGGGTGTGATCTTTTTTTCTGTCCTACCAGGGTGAACAGGAGTATTACTCATTTTGTCTGTGCTGCCTTTGGACTAAAGAAAATGAAAATTTCAGGTAAGACTAAATTTTTGTTTTAAGGGCCAATAACATCATAAAGTAAACATTTTTCACTTATAATCTAAGGCTATGTCTGCAGCCCCTGCAAATCAAATATTTCTTAAAAGCTCCTAAAAGTACCAATACGCGGAGGCCTATTTATCAACAGTCTCATTTTATTGGTTTTAGAGGTTTTCGAAACCACGACTATACTCACTCTCTAAATTTCAGGAAATGTATAAAAAGCACAGGCGGGAAAAGCTGCAGAAAAGTTGAGACTTTTGAGAATTGTCGAGCAACTACGACTTTTTCATTTTGTTACACAAAAGCCAAAAAGTCAAAAACACCAGAAAACCTCTAGAACCACGGTTCAAAGAAAGATCTTCCAGTTGTAAAAGGGATAATGCCATTGACTTCTACGTGATTTCAACAGGTTTTTGCTGGAGTATTTTCAATGTTGTAGTTTTGTCATATAAATCCCCAAAAAAGTTGAGTTTTTTTCTGCAACGTTTTTGGATTTCTGGCATCAAAAAGCCCAATCCAAAAAAGTTGCGGTTTAATAAATCGGCCCCATAATCGTATCTGCAGGCATTGGGAGCCATTAAAGTAGCGTTATTATCAAGATGTAGAAGTAGAGACATACATTTTGTCCTGGGGTTTATGTGCATCACTGCACTGCCAATGGAAGGCAAAATTTGGAGTATATTCATGAAAAATGAAAATCTGCCACAACATGGCCAATTTACTAAAAGAGAGTACAACAGGTTTTGGTTAACTTCGTATTGAAAAATGTTCTTTTAATATTGGCAATTATTCACATCTTTTTGCCAAGTGAAATTTCTCCAGCGAATATTCACCAGTTTACCTAGAGTTCAAGAATTCATTTTCACAAAGAGAAATTTCTCTGGTGATGGCCTGCACTCCAGTGAGTGCAAACAAACAGGAAATACAGGGCTCTGTTCCTTCCAGCACTCCCTGCAGTTGAACACATGAAAAATCCACCGCAGGGGAACGCAGGTAAGAACGCTCGTGTGAAAGAACCCTAAGCAGACACTTATCTCATTATCTACATCACTTCCCCCCATGCTAATTTCCCACATCATTTCTTTATCACTTACATTTTCTAGAAAATGTTCCCCACGTTTGACCTTATTTATTATTTAAAAAACTCAAATTAATTCGAATTGGAAAAAAAACAATAAAATCTAGCAAAAACCCAAATCATGCAAATTTTTCAGTTTTTTAGTTTTTTGAGTTTTTTAATAAAATCAAATTTTTTAAACTCGGATGAATGGAATTGACTGAAAAACTCAAATAGAATTCAAATCGGATTCGGTTCTAATCTTAAAAACTCGATTCGAGTTTTTTTCTCCGAAATGTCAGGAAGGCTGCAAACAACTCCAAATTGATCCCTGAACCTCTCCCATTGACTTAAACAACAATACGGCAGGTTTTAGGTGGTGAATAGTCAAATTCGAGTATGATAAATCTAGAGAATCAAATGCAATTTTATCTTTTTTAAAAAACTTGAATCGAATTTGAATAACTCCCCAGTCGAATTTGACAGTTTTGACCATAAAAAAATTTAAATTTGAATTTTCAATTCGACCCTTGATAGATCTGCCCCTAAATGTACAAACATACCGTAAGGTTGAAAAAAATTGAAGCTCAATCATAATTTCAGTAAATAATAAAAAAAAAGAATAATATGATAAAACATTTATAGACAAGTATGTTTTTGAAATAGCCACTATATTGTTTTTGTGTCTGAGTCTTATAAAACTTGATATGCAATGAATCACATAGCTGCAAAATATACTACTCAGAAAAGTATATTTCACAGAATATAATTCATAAAAACACATACTTCCTACCAGATATGGAAATTACATATATCTTCCCCTTTGTAAAAGAAAATATGTTAATGTTTCTTTTTAGTAATAAGGCGTGTGCAGCCTTTAATGTCTTGGTTAGAAACATGTAATAGCAGAATGTTCTGAGAAATCTTCCATTCCCCACTGCACCTATGTAAATCTATACCCCCTATCTTCCCTTTCCTCCTCTTTGGTTTCCCTATCACTGTCCGGTCACTTTTTTGCTTTACCGCCAATGCTGTCAAA
Source organism: Xenopus petersii (assembly GCA_038501925.1). Classification (NCBI taxonomy): domain Eukaryota; kingdom Metazoa; phylum Chordata; class Amphibia; order Anura; family Pipidae; genus Xenopus; species Xenopus petersii. Next base: position 103,047,918 of record CM076682.1, read on the forward strand.
GGATTATAGAACGGATGATCTTAAAGGGACACTGTCCGTTCTTTATAGACCTGCTTGGTTAGTAACACCAAAAAATTTAATGGTTTTGTATGCCTTTAAAGTACAAGTAAGGGATCCTTTATCTGGAAATCCATTATCCAGAAAGCTTTGAATTATGGGAAGGCCATCCCCCATTTTTTTTAAAATTGATTTAATAATAAAACAGCACCTTGTACTCACCCAACTATGATATAAGTGGTGTATTTATCAAAATGTGAGATTAGACCTTCACTCACTTTCTATTCATTACCATGGGATTTTTATAAGTGTATTAATCAATGGATAAAAGTTACAGTTCACCACTTGATAAATACACCTTTTCTGTGGTGAGCTCTCATCTAATATTTCGATAAGTTTGCCCCAAAGATTTGAGCTTTTTCTGAGTTTTGTAAAAAGTGCCTATTGACCAAGTGTTTTGGTGCATTCTTATGTATCTTATCTAATTAGAAATCTTTTTTAAAGGGAACATTAGATCCATGGCCTCAAATTATACATATTTCTGTACTCTGTAGATACAGACATGGATACACTACACTGATGTTTTTGTATTTGCTCATTGAAAAGTGAGAAGTTATTCCTGCTTAGTAGCTCATGATCCATCCTTATAGCTGAATTCAAGCTGAGATGTGGCTTTTGGCTTTTACTCTGAGGGGTATTGCTGAAAATTTGGTACAGATCCTGGTACATTCTCTGGCTTGATATCTGAACTTACAATCAATCAAAGTTTGTGCCAGAACAAAAATAGAAAAGTACTGTTTTTTTCATTGACCGCTTAGCTTCCAAACATTACTACTTCTATACTTGGCATGAGCAGTTTGATGACCTTGTTTAGCTGCAACATGGCTGAAAATGTTAATCAAATGTGCATTAAAGGACATGTAAACCCTACATTTTCCTACAATGTATATAAACCATATAAAGGCATATCTCCCTCACCTAAATGGCATCATTTGTAATGCATATATCCTCTCTGTCTGCCAGCAGAATGATATTTTCCTCAAACAAATAGCAGCTTACACCCAGCAGCCATTTTCCCTCTGACACATGATCAGTGACATTTACATCCGCAAATAGCACGTGTGCTGTAAAGTTCATGCAATGAAGAATGCAGGCTTACACAGGTACAGCTTACATTGATGTATGTATGTATTGATGTATAATAGTGTATAATGCATAATAGCAATGGTGAAAGGAAGAGATGGGCTTGGTTTGGGTGGGAAGACCATGAGCTTAGTTTTAGCCAAGTTTAGTTTGAGGTGGCGTTGGTTCATCCAGGAGGGGATAGCTAGTAGGCAGTTTGCTATCTGGGTCTGAATGTCAGTGGTTAGTGAAGGGGTATCTAAATATATCTAGATGTCATCAGCACACAGGTGATATTTAAGGCCAAATTAAAATATTAGGTCTCCTAAATAGAGTGTACAAGGAGAACAACAGAGGACCAAGTACAGAACCCTGAGGCAGCCCACACTAAGATGAAAGGGGGAGAGGATTTGTTTCAGCTTGATCCCGGTGATGTAGCTTGATCCCAGTTAACAATTGAATTGAGAATTTGCATTACAATATAATGGTCAACAGTATCAAAAGCAGAAGCTATGTCCAGGAGAACGAGAATAGAGTCATGTAAAGTAGCAGAAGTTAGCAAGGAATTGGATATATGAGCAAATACTGGCGTAAGGATAGGGACACACTGTTTAAGTAGAGGTGATGGCATAGGATCAAGTGAGCAAGTTGTTGATGTAGAGGACAGGAGAAGTGTTGAGACTTCAGACTCAGTTATAAGATTAAAAGTGTTGAAAAGGGTTAGAAAGGTTAGAAGCACTTGTGGGTTTGAACAGAGGGAATCCATAACATGGGTGACGGCAGACAGATATATGGCAGGGACCATAAAAAGTCCTGCTTTGATTGAGCACTGTAATGCTGAGCTCAGGAGAGGAGAATGAAATTAATAGGAGAAGATAGTTAGAGCATAGTTTCTATGGAAACCAGCAATGCCATCTCTTCATTGACTGCTAGACTAGAGGGTGTGTTTAGTAACCCGAGTTGAGAGGTGAGTATGCCCAGTAGACAAAGCAAATTCCTGAGGGAATGTCTTGAACTGTACCTGCACTGAGCCACTGGGGCTTTCTGAGTTGGTATGGGTCTAAAGCCCAGAACAATGTAGGTCTCTATAAAAATATATTGCATAAAACAGCTCATATGTTAAACCCTGCTTCATGTAAATAAACCATTTTCATAAAAATAGACTTTTTTAGTAGTATGTGCCATTGGGTAATAGAAAACTGCCACCCCCTTTAGGGCTCTAGTTTTCCTTTAATGTTGATAATAGATGAGATTCAGATGAAACAAGCCATTTAACTTTAGTTAACCTATGAGGAACCACAATCTTTTAGAACAAACTTATCTACACTTGGTACTTTATATTTTTCACCATATCACCAAATATTTCATCATATTTTACTGGGAGCAATGAAATATAAAAATTGTGTAGCATGCACAGTGTTTGAGGGAGAACATGAGGAAGAGTCACCAAAAGAGTACTTGCCACACACTGTTTGAGCTTTATAGTTTCCAATAAAAGAATTTAATGGAGAGTGTCATTGTTCCGGTCAAAGTATTGGTATGCTTGCCTCTATTCTACTACAACAGCATTTACCGCTTGTAAGCTGAAATAGGGAGCTATATTTATAATGGTGTCTGGAGAGTTACCAGTCAGTTGCACAAATTAGCTCACAAATGTGTTTGTCTGATATACCATGTTCTCATCACTAGTGATGGATGAATTTATTCGCCAGGCGCGAATTCTCGGGGAATTTGTGCATTTTGTCGCAGTCGAATGAATTGTGAATTTGTCAACTTTGACGACGGTGCCCATTTTGACGCTGGCCAATTGTCGCCAGCGTGAAAATCTGCATTTTGCAAATTTTTTGTCTGTTTCTCGAATTTTTACAGGAAAGTGATGAGTAGTGATGGGCGAATTTGTCCAGCGAAAATCACGAAATGGGTGAAAAATTAGCGATACTGGTCAAATTCGCCCATCACTACCCATCACCTTATACAGGTATAGGATCCCTTACCTGGAAACCCATTATCCAGAAAACTCTACAGGAAGGCCATGTCCCTTACACTACATTATAAGAAAATTATTCTAATTTACTTTATTTCCTTTTTCTCTGTAATAATAAAACAGTACCTTGTACTTGATGGTAACTAAGCTGCATACATCCATTTTGGTGGCAAAATAATCCTATTGAATTTATTAAGGGGCCCATTCACTAAGTTTGAGTGAAGGAATAGACGAAAAAAAACTTTGAATTTCGAAGTGTTTTATGGCTACTTCGATCATCGAATGGGCTACTTCGACCTTCGACTACGACTTCGAATCGAACGATTCGAACTATAAATCGTTCAACTATTCAACCATTCGATAGTCGGAGTACTGTCTCTTTAAGAAAAAACTTCGACCCCGTAGTTCGCCACCTAAAAGCTACCAAAGTCCATGTTAGCATATGGGGAAGGTCCCCATAGGCTTTCCAAGTTTTTTATGATTGAAGGATAATCCTTCGATCGATGGATTAAAATCCTTCGAATCGTTCGATTCTAAGGATTTAATCGTTCGATTGAACAATTATTCCTTTGATCGTTCGATCAAACGAATTGCGCAAAATCCTTTTAGGATTTTAATTCGGCAATCGACTATCGAGGGTTAATTAACTCTCGATATTTGACCCTTAATACATCTGCCCCTTAATGTTTAGCAGATCTAGGGGCATATTTATGTGTACAACAAAATTAGCCAAAAAAAAAAAAGACGGTGTAAAAAGCAGTGTAAAAGTGTGTGTAATTTTATGCCATGCAAACGCAGCCAACAGCAATGTGTAGTGTATTTAATTATCCAGCATTTTACACTGGTTTTTAAATTTCGTTTTACACAGCATAATAAATATGCCCCCTAGACTTCTCCAGACAGCTGGTAGCCAGCGACTGCTACCTGAATCCATGGCATATCAACTGCAGGTGCAAATGCCTCTGTGTACATGCCCAAGAAGTATTAGGCCAGGTAAAAATAATACAAATCTCTACATTTATAATGTTTTGTTGGATATTAAAACCTTTATTTATACTCTTCACCCTCTACTCTACACTTTGAATTTTATAAAATGTTATGAATGTAATCACAAATATATTTGTTACCTATGAAAAAAATCTTAGCTGTATTATGAAGCAGATAAAAGTATCAGGTGTCTGTAGTCATTCGGTACTTTTTAATACTTCCCACTTGCATGATTTGCATCTTTTCTCAGTTGGTTTAGTGCACCAAATTGAGAGAAAGAACATGTTGTTTATATGGCTGTTTCAGAGTATTGCTAGAGTACTCATAATATTATTAATTCATGATAAATACCATTCTTTAATAATTAATAAGGTAATAGTATACAGTACAATAAACCAGGGGCATGCTCTAAAAGCTTTAATTCCTTTCTAAAAAAAAAAGGCATTAAGGGACTAAGGGGCTGAAAAAGGCAAATGAAGTAAGATGTCTATGAAAAGCCAAAGAAGAAAGATCTGTCCATATTATTAGAAATGAAATATAGTAATAAATGTGTGTATATGTACAGTAGAACCCCCATTTTACGTTTTTCAGGGGACCAGAAAAAAATCGTGTAGAGTCCAGGAAAATGTAAAATAAGGGAAATGTATTATGCTTAATATAGGTGGGACCACAAAACAACAATGTAAAATGAGGGAAAACTTAAAATCAGGGGATGTAAAATTGAGGTTCTAATATATATATTTATACACCGTAGAAGCATGTATTCTTGATAGTAAGCCCTGTTTATTTTCCAGTCAGTATTTGAATGTCATATGTATGTTTGATCCTTCTGTTGTCCAATGTTCTGGAAAATGTTTGCACTTTATCAATATGTGTTGTTACTAATACTAATTTAGGCCCTAGAACATGCACATGGTTTGCATAATATTGATATCTGAAATACAGATTGCAACAAAGCTTCTGATGGACTGTGCTCTTATCCAGGAGGAGGTCAACAACTACTTTTTATGCAATAATACATGACTCTCCCCACCTAGGGTTGCCCCCTTTCATACCAGCCACATATTGAATCCACATACTGTATGTACTGTATGGCTCAATAGCAATTGATAAACGCTACAGACTGAAATAATTTATGTGCAGTCATGCAGTATGCATCTAAATGAATTGCTATGTAGCCATACAGTACGGTATGTGGGTTCAGTATGGCCGGTATAAAAGGGGTGAGGTGGCAACTCTACCCCAATCCAAAGTTATTCTTCCCCAAATAAACTCACAAGTTAAAAAAAAGCACAAATGTTTCGTTGTTTATTAAGAAATCCAAATATAAAAATTGCTAATTGATAAAATTGTAAGGAAAATGACTAAGAATACAAATACCTGAAATTTGTAGTTTTCATAGTTGCTTCTTAAGTGAGTTTGTATGCGCTTAAAAAAATATGAAAAACTCTAAAACCTTGAATTGGATAAATATTTTGCAATTTGTTCAGAACAGATCCCATTGACTTCTACGTGACCTTTGCAGATTTTAGATGCCAGAGTTTGTAATGCTTTTTTCAATTTTGTTTTTTTAGCTCAAAGGAGATTGGTTTGACTGCTAAAAGGTTTGTGAATCCGCTGTTACATTTTTGTGTTATACTGCTGGTGAAAGTTATTTTTCAATTGTTTGATGAAAAAAACTGCATTTATTTTCTGCATTCTACTGCCAGCTGAAATAAAAACAATTTTTTCTTTAAAATACTTTTGATGTGCTGACAAGTGCTCTGGGGAGACCTACCATGGTTGCAAATTTAACTCTAAACTTTTATTTATGTTATACTATTGGGGGCACATTTACTAAGCTTGAGTGAAGGATGGGAATGAAAAAAACTTCGAATTTCAAAGTTTTTTTTGGGTACTTCGACCATCGAATAGGCTACTTCGACCTTCGACTATGACTTTGACTTCGAATCGAACGATTCAAACTAAAAATCGTTCGACTCTTCGACCATTCGATAGTCAAAGTACTGTCTCTTTAAAAAAAACTTCTACTACCTACTTCGCCACTTAAAAGCTACCGAGCACCAATGTTAGCCTATGGGGACCTCCCCCATAAGCTTTCTAAGAAATTTCTGATTGAAGGAAAATCGTTTGATCGATGGATTAAAATCCTTTGAATCATTCGATTCAAAGGATTTAATCGTTCGATCGATGATTTTTCCTTCGATCGCTCAATCGAAGTAAATTCGTTAAATCCTTCGACTTTGATATATTCGAAGTTGAAGGATTTTACTTCGATGGTCGAATATCGAGGGTTAATTAACCCTCGAAATTCGACCCTTAGTAAATGTGCCCCTTGGTGTTTTGTTACGCTCCCCCTTAATAGCTAATGAAACTAGGGAAAATGCTCAACATACTCTCAAACTGGCAGATCACTTATTAGTCCACCTTTGGGTATGTGCAATTCAAAATAAGATTTTTTTTTAATCCAGGAAGTGTTTAAAAAAACACATAAGTCAAAGTGTGGTTGGAGAAATGCAATTGTTGCAAGGTAAAGACCACTCTTGCATTTTCTTAAATTGATATGCTTGAACCTGAAATTCAACTATTTATAATAAATATGCCTCTCAATTGCTAATACATGCAAGCAATAATCACGCCAAAAAAAACAGTGGCAAAATGCATTTTCCTGGAACCACTCGTGTTCTGATGATTAAACCAAGGGACAAACAAACTGTCAGATGAGCGAGACCTGATCCAATCACATTACTTTTTGTGTATTTATTTTATTCACATGACCATATTTCTTAGGAATGCCTTTAATTTACACAACAGTGACAACAATCTATCATTTAAGAATTTAAAGAAATATTCAAACTTCCTGCAAAATATCCTTTACAAATACAAAAAGTTCATGTTTTCTGACCCTAGGCACGGCTATAATTTAGTCCCATCCACAGCCAAATGCTGCCTCTCTCCCTCTCTCTGAAATACATAGATTATTGCCTTGCTGCTGCATTAATGTTTAAGGGCTCTTACTCACTGACGTTCTGACCTGCGCTCCCCTGCGTTCCGTTTTTTGGCGTTCAGCTGCAGAGGAGCGCAGGAATAGACGCATGTCATTATTTCAAATGGGGCTGTACTCACTCAGACGCCTGTTGGCGCCGAATGTAGTTTGAGACGCAACATGCTGCATTTTTCCTGCGTTTGGCGCCTACACGCGTCTGAGTGAGTACAGCCCCATTTAAATAATGACATGCGTCTATTCCTGCGCTCCCCTGCGGCTGAACGACAAAAAACGGAACGCAGGGGAGCGCAGGTCAGAACGCCAGTGAGTAAGAGTCCTTATAGAAGCAAATGAAAACCCACTGCAGTGACTGGGTCCCCTAACACTGTTACTAGTACTAACACATAATCCATCTCTATATACAAAACCAGTCAGGTTATTTAGAACTGCAGTATGAAATAGGCAAATCAGTGCCACTAACACATATTATTTCCTTTATTATAACAGCAAAAAGGTCTAGTGAATCAATATATTGTCTGTGTAACCAGGTCAAAGTCACATACGTGCCAGGAAGCATGAAATTCACATGTTATTTGCATATAAGTTATTTGTATTGAATTGTAATGCATGCAATGCATCACGTTACTCTTGACATTTGTATACCTTGCTTAAGACAATCAGTGAAGTCAGTGAAACTAGTCAAATACAATAATACACTTTATAATCGATATTAGTGAGAATATCAGGCTAAGTGTATAAGCTATTGGGTAATTATCTAAGATAATGACTGTGCAATTGTCCAAAAAGAGCCTAGACAATTGCATTAAATGTTTTCTCTTAGTAAATAATACTCTGACAAAATAACAAACATTGTGCTGCTAACATACAATATAAAAGTCCTTTTAGCATGGTAGTGTATTCATAAATCCCAAATGCTGTAGTTTGTAATTTTTAATTCTCAGATCTATTATAAAGCAGGACTCAAAAGCTGCAGATATATAATAATACTATAGCTAGGATCAAGGTCAATAAAAATGGCAGATTCATTACAATTGTATTATTAGATAATTCTTATTGTGTATAATTGTAATAGAATCTGTTGAAAGATTTTTTGTTAGAGCATGTATATATCTATGTATATGGAAGAAAACAGAGCACAGCTCTCATCAGCTCTTTAAAAAGTTTAAAAAAAAAAACAGATTTATTTCAAGCAGAAAAGTGTGTTTGCATTCCCTTGAAAATATCAAAGGTAGTGACCAAAACGTTGGGCTTGAAATTAAACTTTTAGATTACATTAATTTTAATGACGAACTGGCATAAATCTTTGCACAACATCCATCTGGGACAACGTAATGCATTTGATAGCAGCAAATGCAGGTGAGATGTAATTCTGAAAAATAAATTAGCATTGTAAGAAAAAAACATGGAGAATTACAGTGGGCCAATTTCTGCCACTATGCACTCCTTTAGAAAAGGAACCTTATATCACTTTTTTTTTGTTACTGGGCAGACACATTACATCTTTGCCTAAATTAACCTTCTTCGGCTCTGCTATGTGCAGGTCAATTGAGTCCATATTGTCAGCATTAGTTGGCAGGATGCCTATGTAATCAGAAAACAATAGTTTAGAATGTACTGTATGAGGCAGACAGTTGGAAACCACTCCTGAAATAAACACAAAGCTTCAGTGGTATGAGCTAAGCCAGCAACTCTAATGAAACCATTGTATTTTTTTATTATTTTATGAGCATTGTACAATATTAAATGCAAAACATTAAAAAGTATTTAAATGCTTTCCCACCAGCAATACTGTAAATCGCTGGTGGGAAAACAACAAGCCGCTTTTGCTTTCCATAGCTGCCCAAAATTGCCTCGCAAGGAAACGTTGGAAACTTCGGAAAATTAAGCTGCGATTTACATCATTGCCAATGCAATTGCCCCAAGGGTACAGATGCCCTCAAAACTGACTTTCTTCAGAAAAGTAAACAGTATTCAGTATGATGATGTGCATTTGTATGCTTCCTATATGGTTTATCCTAGAAACAGTTTTACTTTGAAAGCAGCTAGTAAGTTGCTGGTTAAACTTAGTACCTTTGTAAAATGTATAATTAAGCAATTGAATTCTTAATGAATCAGATGAAAATTAAGTGTAGGACTGGCCAGATATGGGATGACTTTGACTTAGTTGGCCAGCTTAAATATATTGCAATATATGGACAAACAATCCCTGTGTTGTTTAAAGGGTAAGGCATTTTTTAGTAGCAGTATGCACAAAAATGTCGCTGTCTTAAATATATTGATAATGGGTTGAGTGCAGAGGACATCTTGTAGTTGACTATATGTATTTGTGGTCACACCCTCATTGCACCCCCGCCTAATGGTTTTAAAAAATAGTGGTGAGCACAACTTTCCCTTGTTTGTTATCCTAGAAACAAACAGCCTGTTGTTAAGGACCAATACATCTAAAGAAAATTGTTTAGTGTAAAAATTAAAACTGGGTAAATAAAAAATATTTTCCATGTGCTTAGTTAGCCAAAAATGTAATCTATAAAGACTGGAGTGACCAGATGTCTAATATAATAGCCAGAACTCAACTTCCTGCTTTGCAGCTTTCTGATTGGTTACCGGTCAGTAACCAATCAGTGACTTTGGGGGGGAGGGCATATGGTTGATAACCATTTGCTGTTAAATCTGAGCTGAATGCTAAAGATCAATTGCAAACTCACTGAACAGTTATGTCCCATGTTGTCTAACTACCGTATATACTCGCGTATAAGCCGAGTTTTTCAGCACCCAAAAAGTGCTGAAAAAATTGACCTCGGCTTATATGCGGGTACCCCTTCTAGATGAAATACGGTAGGCTGCCTCACCGGTAAATTTCAGGAGGCGCCACCCCTGAGTCCGAGTCCCTGGAAGCCCCACAGCTCGAGCAGCAGCGCAATTTACACCCGATCCCTCCTGCCTCTGCCTTGTGCTCCCAGCCGCCTCACCTCTCTCAGCTCTGAGCCATTTTTGCGCAGCTCTCTCCACTTCCGCCGGGAGCGTCTGTGTCTCTCCGCAGCTCTTCCCTCGTCTCCAGCTGCTGCCGCCGGGTCTCACCTTCCGGCCAATGGGGGAGGAGGAGCCGGAGAGTCGGGGAGAGCGACCTCAGCAGCCCCTGGCAGTCTGTGTCCTACACAAACAACTACCGGTATTAGAAACTTTCTCAGCTCTGCATTAACATACCGGTATGTTATCAGCCTTGTCATTATTGTGTGGGGAGTGTGTGTACGGTATATAGTGTATGATGGTGTGGGTAGAGAGTTTGTGTGTGTATATAGTATATGTGTGGGGAGTTTGTGTGTATAGTATGTGTGTGTGATTATTTTGTGGGAAGAGTGTGTGTGTAAAGTATATGTGTGTCTATGTGTGTATAATTGCTAGTGGAAAGTATATTTTGTCTCAGCTGAAAAATATCTGTAATATAAATCCACTGGGGGGGGGACAAATTTTCAGTGATTTCGTTTGCGCTGTAGTGATTGTAGCATAAAGGGTCTTAGTTGTGTCTAGGCTTATATGCGAGTCAATAAGTTTTCCCAGTTTTTGTAGGTAAAATTAGGTACCTCGGCTTATACACGGGTCGGCTTATACACGAGTATATACGGTAACTATAATAAAAACATTTTTTGCACAGCCTATTTACCCAGTTTTTATTTTTATACTGAACTGTTCCTTTAAAGGGATGGTTAAATTGTAGTATGTTATAAAATGGTCAGTTCCTTGCAACTTTTAAATTGAGTCTCATTATTTATTTTTTATTGTTTTTGAATGATTTGACTTCTGACTTTTTTCAGCTTTCAAATGGGATCACTGACCCCATCTAAATAACAAATGCTCTGTAAAGCAACACATGTATTGTTATTGCTACTTTTTATTACTCATCTTTCAATTCAGGCCTCTCATATTCACATGACAGTCTCTTATTCAAATAAATGCATGGTTACTAGAGTAATTTGGACCCTAGCAACCAGATTGCTTAAATTGCAAACTGGAGAGCTGCTGAATAAAAAGCTAAATAACTCAAAAAACACAAATAATATAAAACGAAAAGCAATTGCAAATTGTCTCAGAATATCACTCTCTACAACATATTAAAAGTTAATTTAAAGGTGAAGGACCCCTTTAAGGTGAGAGGTGAAGCGAGGTGCTTGCAATCTGTAGATACAATAGAGGTCTTATGTGATTATTATAGGTACAGCGCCATTTATTTTTGTTTCTGCTGCCCATTAATGAAATAACAATTTGTACACATTTAGAAGATTACCTGGGTTTTAGTGCTAATTACTCTGACCCAACAATGCTGCAAAGTGCAGCCTATGAGTAAGTGCCCACCTTTGGCACGAAACACGTCACGCTTATGCATGTTCTAATAAAGATTTTCTACTTTTTATACATCATTTGGGCTCCTTTTTCACGCAACAGCAAGTCTCTCCCATTTTTTGTTTTTGCTTGACTTTTTGCTTGACTTTACTTAACCATATGGCCCTTGGACTGGGGATCTTTTTGGGATGTGACTACTGTGTATGATTTTTGACCTTATGGAATAAGAGTCTTGGAATTTATATTGACCTCTGGACTAATGTTTAATAAGTATGTTTAATGCGTAGAACTACACACCACAGCAGCATAATTTATTTGTTAGAGTGCAGTAACATCCCATGTTCTGGTCATATTCTAATTGAAAGAAAGCTGTACCATGAATTACGCTCCTTTACTCAAGAGTGCCTGGATAAGATCTAAAGCATTATTGTTGTTTCTATATAGCATGACTATCTGGCTGGAGGCCTACATGCCAAATATGGCCATCCAAGCTATTTTTATCCCCCTGTCTGCCTGTGAACTATACACAATAGTCTCCTGTGTATGATAATCAGCATCTTGAAATATTCTGGACTACAACAATGTAATATACCCGACTAGTTGGCAAGTTTGTTCAGGTGTCCATCGCACATGTAGCTTTCATTCTGAATCAAATATGCCATAATATAATTGTTGGCCAAAAATAACTCACATTTCTTTTTTTTATTACCAATGATTATGAAAAATAGGGTCTTCCAAAACTAAAAAGTGAAACATAAAAAGCAATGCTGCCTGCATCAAAAAAATCATAAATTAATGTTAAATTCGTTGTACACAAAGTCCATATTTTTTATATATTAACCAAAAGTCTCAAGTATGAAATGATTTGCATGCAAAAATATCCTTGATATTTTGGGACAAAATGAGTAAGAAATGTTTTGCTTTAGATTTATATCTAAATCTAACATTTTGAAGGAAGCATGCAGTGTTTAGGAAAAATGTATGGGTTTGATGAACAATCTGTGTTGGTGGGAACAAGTTACTGCTGACCTTTTGTTCTTTACCCTATATTTATCATTTTTCAATGCAGACATTAATTTAGTTGAGATCAATGAAGTTACTATTTATCAGCACAGATATGGTTGTGAAGGCAATGGCAAATCTACATTTCCTTTTGCAACACAAAGAGTTTTGGTTGTAACTAGGTAACACAATTGGTATTAAACATGTTTTCAGCTTTCACTCATTTTGACTCTTACTCTGTTACTGACCTCTTTAGAAAACCATTAATAACTTTGAAAGTGAGATTTACTGGTGTTCTGATATCAAAGGGTAGGGATAAAACAATAGATACCTTTTGAAGAACTGCTTTTTTCAGTAACTATATATATATATATATGTGCAGAGGATCTCTTGTCCATGTGAATTTTGTGGTCACAAGCTATATATACACTATATATATATATATATATATATATATATATATATATATATATATATATATATATATATATATATATATATATATAAAATCAATAGGAATGTTTTGCCTTTCATAAAGATTAATTATATCTTAGTTGGGTCCAAGTACAAGGTTCTGTTTTATATTACAGAGGAAAAGGAAATCATTTTTAAAAATTAGAATTATTTAATTAAAATGGACCTGTTATCCAGAATGCTTGGAAACTAGGGGTTTCCAGATAAGGGGTCTTTCTGCAATTTGGATCTTCATGTCTTAAGTCAAGTAGAAAATCATTTAAGCATTAATAAAAATAAATTAAACCCATTAGGATACTTAATGGATCCCATACCTGTTTATATAATTACTCTAGCATATGCCCTACCACTGAGCTGTGAGTACTCTCAAGATATTTTTTTTTCCAAATGCAAACATCATTTGAAACAATGCAGTTGCTCTTATATGCAATTAATTTAAAAAAACTATTTTGCTTACCATGTCACTGCAAAAAAGGTTCTGAACTGTTTTGGGGATTACTATTGAAAAACGCATAAGGCTTATCTATAGATGAGTGCAGCATGGTCACTGTATTGTTCTAGTAAATGAAAGTCTTGGGCAGAGCATCTGTGATTTCTAATGACGTAGACGTACTTATCAAACATCATTATTGATTACTAAATCCTCTGTACTAATGTGTGATATTTGTTTCTCCAATAAAGCATCTCTTAGATGGGAAATTTTGTACGATATTGTGGGATCCACAGATTGCATCTTACAAGCTGGATGTAGTTGCACATGTCAAAATATATTGAGACTGATCCAATAAAGTATTTTATTCATGCCAGTGACATAACTACAGAGGAAGCAGACAGCATAGGTCATCTTAAAAAATTGTGGGTCCCCCTGATCTTTTCCATGGCATTTCTTTCTGTGGCATGAGTGACCCATGATTTTGCCCAGGATGCAGAAAGGACAGACCTTGCAGGACAGCACCCATAGGTGCTATTCAATTTCAGCATGCAGCACTATTTGGGCACCCAGGCACCTTTGATTAGATCATAATTTCAGCACTATGTGCCCCCATATGTTGGCTTTTACTATGCAAATATGAAATTTGGCTCTCAAATTTACCAGGAGCAGCTCTTTGTCTCCTAGGAAAAAGTCCCCTTGCATTAGATACTTCTAAGCCTTTCATGCTCAATTTTGTGTCTGTTTTTGCAGAACCCAATCTGTTTCTGCTTTTCTGTATCTGTTGCCTGCATGTTGAGGCCTTTCTTGGATCCAGATTATGTTGTTTACTGCTTGTCCTGTGTTTGCCTGTGTTTGGGCAAAGCTAAGCCACTAGGGATGTAGCGAACTGTTCGCCGGCGAACTAGTTCGCGCGAACTAGTTCGCGCGAACTTCGACTGTTCGCGTCCGCCGCAAGTTCGCGTCAAAATCGTTCGACCATTCGATCGCTAAAATCGAACGATTTTCGTTCGAATCGAACGATCGAAGCCATTGGATTGAATGAAATCATTCGATCAAATGGCTTCGATCGTTCGATTCGAACGAAAATCGTTCGATCGAACGATTAAAATCCTTCGATCGTTCGAATCGAACGATTTTCGGATGTTCGAAGTTCGCGAACTGTTCGCATTTTTTGCCGGTGTTCGCGAACGGCGTTCGCGAACACATACACGGCGGTTCGCTACATCCCTATAAGCCACTAAGGAACCCTGCAACTACTGCTAGTTGTGTGCAAATTGTAAAAGAGCATGTATTGATCAAAAATATTCTTGTGCAAAGTATCACGTGCACTTGTTTTTGTTTTTTAGGTTTTTTTTAGCACTTTTCAATTGTGTTTGTTTTTGAAAATGAGCAAGCTAGGACTGAGATTATTAGGAAATATGTTGATTACAAGCAATACTGAGAATGCAAATATAACATGGGCTAAAATGCACAAATTACATAAAGTAACATCTTTCTATAGAAAGCATTATAGAACAACCAACATTTTAGTGCTTGCTTAACAGCAATACATAAGCCTTACCACAAACAAGAATTAATTGGCTGGCACTGTCTGAAATACTTTTAATAAAATTCAAGTGAACAAAGCCAGATGGAAAACAGCCATGCAACTTAGAGACCTCAGCTCAGCTTTAGCTAGGCCTTTACTCTTAATCATCTCAGACTCTTGCTTGGTAAACTGCCAGCGGATTACAATACGTAATTGCAATGTTCAAAAGGGGAGAATGGGCTCAGTAGGAAAACATAGAGAAGAGTGAAATTTGGAATAGGAAGCAGTAGGTATAGCATTGGATTTGGCTTTGGCCTTGTAAAATCACTGATTTAGAAAAAAAAAAACAACAAAAGTTTTGATGTTATACAAAATGTTTTATTCAATGTTCAAAAAAATTATACAAAAGAATACAGTGGTCCTTCTCATTGCTACAGATTTCAATGGATATTCTTTTACTTCTTCTACAGTAAGTATTTTATGCTGTTTAAATAGTTAATAGGAACAGGATGAAACAGAGGAAGAATGGTTATACCGTCTGTCCTCGTTTCATGGCACCTGCAACAATGATTGGTCAATAAAATCAATCAATTTTCTTTTTACATCTTTTTGTTGATTTGTTTGTAAGATTCCTTCATCTTTCTTAGTGGAAAAATAATTCACCCCCATGTAAGGGTAGGTTAATTATAGGTTGAACCTGACAATCAGAAACGTTTTTAATGAATTTACACATTTACAAAAGCTGATACTTATGTGTTTAGTTAATTCATTTTAACTGTAATAAATTAATTTAGGCAATTGGACATAATTAAGAGTAAATCAGTTGAAACTTGCTGGAAAATTTGCAAACTGCATAGATTTGGGAAACACATTGAAATCAGTAGGAGTTTTTCTATTTTTATTTGTTTTTTTTTCATGGTTTTTTTTTTTGCACAAAATATCTTGGGAGTTTTCACAGCAAACTCTTGCCATGTCGAATACATTTGGATCGATGAGTACAAAATTCTGCAGAGAAATTGTGCACCAGTTTGGTAGAAATATATGCTGATGGCAAAATATGGAATTTCGCAGCAAATCTATACCTGCCACTAGGTGGACAACATTATAGCCTATAGGGATGGTATTGCTAATGTTACTGCTATAGTTACTGCTCAGTTTCAGTTAAAATGAATAAATCTGCCCCATAGTCTTTAAAATTCTATACATGCTGTACTAGGACGAGGTTCAGAATACCAGAGGAAGTCCTGGACACAGTTTATTTATGTCCTAGATTTCTGACAGAGTGATTCCGGGCTATGTAGCCAGGCCAGGTTTACTTGGATTTAGATAGACTAATCAAATGGCTTTTCCCAGTCTGAGAATGAACTGGTAGCTGGAAAGAACTACATTTATTGATAGATAATACGGATCACAAGAGGTCTGACTTACTGAGTACAGGTATGGGATCAGTTATCCGGAAACCTGTTATCCCGAAAGTTTCAAATTACTCCCATAGACTCCATTTAATCCAAATAATAGTTTTAAAAATGTTTTCCTTTTTCTCTGTAATAATAAAACAGTATCTTGTACTTGATCCCAACTAAGATATAATTAATCCTGGCAAAACCAGCGTATTGGGTTTATTTAATATTTGCATGATTTTCCAGTACACTTACGGTATAAAGATCCAAATTACAGAAAGATTAGTTATCCGGAATACCCCATTCTGGATAACGGGTCCCATACCTGTATCATATACACAGATTAATATAGTCATTTGCTGAGTAGATTTTCAACTGGACTTCAAGTGGTAAGATAATTAAATTTTTGTCCATTTCTCCAGGGTTTCTTGTTCTATGTGGTTTTATACAGTGGTCAATAGTCATCAAACTGATCCCTGTGTAGCGCTATAGTAAACTGACTTGTGCTAGGGCAGTTTAAGCTACTTTCCTTGGTGGGCTGAGACCACCGATGAGCTCTCTTTCTCAGGGGTAAGCCCTCGCAACGGTGTGGAGGCAAGGGTGTAGTGTAACTGTAATCTGGTGCGATAGCACAATGATGGGCGCCAGTAGTTCTTTAACAGTTGAACAAAGAACAGTATTTATTGAACAATAGCACAGAGATCATTTAGCACATTGATCCACAATAGAGTATAGAACATACACAGCAGCATAAAGGAAGCATATACTTACAGCACGTATAGGCTGAATCCCCACAGGCTAGGGAATATACAGCAGAGAGTAAGTTGACAGCATGCGATGAGTATTGCCCAGTTTTCAGGATATCTTCCAGTGGCAGACTAGGGGAACTCCTGACATCCCTATCTCAACACTTGGTTCCTTACTCTGGGTCAGTAATACCCTGGGATCTTAATCCCTCTAATCTCCTCGGCGGAGCCTTGAGCTGCTCAACTAATTAACCTCTCTATCACTCCTAGAGCGATCTATAAAACGAGTATAGCTGTCTAATTACTAGGGCCAAGGCGCCTAGGGTCAGCACTACCCATTCCCTTCCAGCCTGCTTGGTTGGGCTAAAGCAATGGACCCAGAGCACATGGTTCCTAAACCTTTTATACTCTGGCACAGTGCCTCTAGAGTACACTGTGTGAACTGCAAGGGTTACATAAGCACAAGGTCCCCATAAGGACCCACTAAGGTGTCCATATTACTAGGGATGTGCCTGTCTGTAAAGTGTATGGGTGTCTAAGATTTTCACATCCCTACACCTGCAAAATACATATGCAATAAATATCAAAGCTTAGGAGTTAGACTTGAACACAGTTTTCCTTATATTTGACAAAAAAAAGTTGTTGTTGTTACAGGAGACAATTGCATGATTGCTCTCAGCAACACCGAATAACATTTTTGCTGAAATCATCCTTGCTGTTTACAGCCACATATTTATTGATAAGCTAGCACAACCTTCTGTAATCCAACTAATCCTTCTACAGTTGCCTGTGACAAAAAGGAAGAAATAATGTGTAAGATCAGGGGTCCCCAACATTTTTTTTACCTGTGAGCCACATTCAAATGTAAAAAGAGTTGGGGAGCAACACAAGCATGAAAAAGTCCCTTGGGCTGCCAAATAAGGGCTGTGATTGGCTATTTGGTAACCCCTATGTGGACTGGCAGCCTACAAGAGGCTGTACTTGGCACTATACTTAGTTTTTATGCAATTAAAACTTGCTTCCAAGCCTGGGATTCAAAAATAAGTACCTGGTTTGAGGACATGGAGAGCAACGTCCAAGGGGTTGGAGAGCAACATGTTGCACACGAGCTACTGGTTGGGGATCACTGTGTAAGATGGAAAAAGCGAGCCTTACTAAACGGTTAGTGCTCATTTACGAAATTGGTACAACTGAGGTTTCGCACAAATGGACGCTGTGTGACTTATGTATCAATGTTATTGTTAGAAGATAATCTAGCCATATTGAGTCAACTCCCTCTCGTGGCTTCATTGACCCTGAAACTGGGTAAACACATGGTAATTTGCATCTGAAATTGTACCTTGCACACTGCACTTGTGTTTATAAATGATCCCCGTTTTCTTAGGTATTGTCACATGGAAATGTGTGTTTAAATTCATTCAACAAAATGAAAGTGATGATAATGATCAGAATACTGCATTTAAAGCAGCAGTTACAAACAATATTTATGATATAAATATTGTGGTAGAATGACCAAAGAAATGTGTAAAAATGTGATTTTTGCCTTTAATTTCTCCCCAATTGGAGATGAAAGCTACAAGGGAGATGTTATTAAACAGGGAATAGTTTCCCTGTTTAAACTATATTGCAGTCTGGATCTGGAAGGTATAGTGTTCTGGAAGGAACAGGTAATTCATTCCAGGGATCCAGTTTGCATGTTGGAGCTCATTTTCCACATGACCTTCTGCCAAAAAAACTTTGTTAAACGATCGTGCCCCTCTGCTCGTCCCAGAACCCTTAGCTTGGCTCCTCTCTTATTAAGACCTGGCGGCATCCAATTAGCCAAGGGCTCCTCCCAAGGTGAAAGGCGGCTGTTAAAAGCGGAAGCAAGAGCCGAGACCAGGGAGCCTAGCATTGATTCTAGGTGCTGATCATGACAACATGATAAATTTCGATATTCGAATTTTCGATTTTTTTTCAAATTCAAATCGAATTTGGAATATTCCCTAGTCGAAGTACACAAAAATAGCGCGAAATTCAAATTGTTTTCATTCGCAAATTGACCTCGACCTTTGATAAATCTGCCCCTAAGTGTCTGCCTACCCCTTTTCCATGTTCACTGCCATCTCTAGCTCTCCCCTGCTTCCTACCCTTCCTTCACCTGCCCCTCTGTTCCTGTGCGCACGTTCGGCATGTGAGCGCAGTGGGTAGCAGGCTCGCCAGCCGGGTTACCTAGGGTGTCCGGTCAGCTTGGCCCTGCCCTGATGAAGACTATAGTCCATTTTATCAGGAGCCAATTATCTTATCTATATGTTCTTGGAGTGTAAAAAGGAAACTGAATTTCTTGAAAAAAAAATGTCATAATAGTTTGTACAGGTATGGGACCTGTTATCCAGAATGCTCAGGACCTGGTGTTTTCCCGATAATGGATCTTTCTGTAATTTAGATCTTCATACCTAAAGTCTACTAAAAAATCATGTAAACATGAAATAAATCCAATAGGCTGATTTTGCTCCTAATAAGGATTAATTATATCTTAGTTTAGTACAAGATATTGTTTTATTTTTACAGAGAAAAAGAAAATAATTGTTAAAAAGATTATGTGATTATAATATCTATGGGAGACAGCCTTTCCGTAATTCGGAGCTTTCTGGATAAGGGGTTTCCGGATAACAGATCCTATATTTATATACTTTTTCTAGTCATTAAATGACCTTTTTTAACAGAAGCAAAGTCATACTACACATCAGTTGAATATTTTGTAGGGAAACTTTTCAAAAGCTGAAAAGTCACATTATTATAAGTGCTAAGATACCGACTGTTAGAAACAAGGAAAAGTACATCAAATCCTTAGGGAAACAATCATTTGAAATAGCATTTTCGATAGTGGAAATAGATGAAATAGAATACCGATTTTAAAAGTTCCATTGTACAGAAGGACATTTTCATTTTGAGAGTACCCTTTAGCTATCCACATAATTATTATTCATAAGTTTCATAACTTGTTTCAAGTAAATCTCTGTTCTTTACTCTTCCACTCATTTCATTGCTCCTGCACTAAAACTGGGACTAGGATTTAGATCAGCAGCTATTTTATATGCATATACTGTATTTTCTTTCTGTCAGATTTCCTTCAGAAAAAAATTCACCAAGATGCACAAAATTAATTTATAACAGAGCTGTTAAAGTGCATTTCTACAAAGTCAGAACTTTTGGAATTGGATTTATTCCATAGTAATTATTATTATGTTTATCAACAGTGTATATGACACCTAGGAGCAGATTTACTTAGGGTCGAATATCGAGGGTTAATAAACCCTCGATATTCGACTGTCGAAGTTAAATCCTTAGCGATATTCGTTCGATCGAATGATCAAAGGAATAATCGTTCGATCTAACAATTAATTCCTTCGAATCGAACGATTCGAAGGATTTTAATCCATCGATCGAACGAAATTCCTTCGATCAAAAAAAGCTTAGAAAGCCTATGGACCTTCCCCATAGGCCAACATTGAGGTTCAGTAGGTTTTACTTGGCGAAGTAGGGGGTCGACTTTTTTTTTAAAGAGACAGTACTTCGACTATCGAATGGTCGAATAGTCGAACGATTTTTAGTTCGACTCAATCAATTCGAAGTCGAAGTCGTACTCAATGGTCAAAGTAGCCCAAAAAAACGTTAGAAATTTGAAGTATTTTTTCTTCTATTCCTTCACTCGAGCTAAGTAAATGTGCCCCCTAGTTTAATGCCCCTTGAAATAATATAGATAAATAAGGGGTCGATATTTGACATGTTTCGGGCTGCTCCCTTGACACTTGACAAAGGGCGCTGCCCAAAACATGTTGTGTATCTCTACTCCCCAATAAAGAAGTTAATTGGGATATCAGGCACAGGATACCCCGTAGGAAATCCGATAAACACATTCGGTGAGCTCCATTTATTGTACAAACAAAATTGTGAAACAAATCTTGGATATGTATAGATAATAGATAGGCTCTCTCATTAAGAATAGAAACAAAATCTATAGATTGCGTTAACAGGAAGAAAACATGAAATAATCTTTATACTATCATTCATGCATGGCCTACGTATTATACAGAGAAGACAAACTGTGACCAAATTTAAAAACACTTTGTGCATGCAAAACAGTATGTCTGGGAAGGAAAGGTACCTTTGCAAAGGTTTCCTTGTATGTATGTATAACTTTATTTATAAAGTACTGTAAGGATATACAGCACTGTACAATCTTACAAAATACTGTATGTTAAAGTACACACAGGAGAGCCTTCAGGACAACCTGAAGTCTTGAACTCATGGGCATCACCAGACTCTGGATTTCCCATTTTTAATGCTCTGCCAGACCTTTACTGCAGTGGCTTTCAGTTGCTGTTTGTTTGTGGGCCTTTCTGACCGAAGTTTAGTCTTCAACAAGTGAAATGCATGCTCAGTTGGGTTCAGATCAGGTGACTGACTTGGCCATTCAAGAATGTTCCACTTCTTTGCTTTAATAAACTCCTGGGTTGCTTTGGCTGAATGTTTTGGGTCATTGTCCATCTGTATTATGAAACACCTCCCAATCAATTTGACTGCATTTAGCTGGATTTGAGCAGACAGTGTCTCTGAACACCTCAGAATTCATTCAGCTGCTTCTGTCCTGTGTCACATCATAGATCAACACTAGTGTCCCAGTGCCACTGGCAGCCATGCACGCCCAAGCCATCACACTGCCTCTGCCATGTTTTATAGAGATGTGGAATGCTTTGGATCATGAGCTGTTCCACTGCTTCTCCATACTTTTTTTCTTGCCATGATTCTGGTAGAGGTTGATCTTGGTTTCATCTGTCCAAAGAATGTTTTTCCAGAACTGTGCTGGCTTTTTTAGATGTTTTTTTTAGCAAAGTCCAATCTAGCCTTTCTAATCTTGATGCTTATGAGTGGCTTGCACCTTGCAGTGCACCCTCTGTATTTACTTTCATGTAGTCTTCTCTTTATGGCAGACTTGGATATCGATACACCTTCCTCCTGGAGAGTGTTGTTCACTTGTTTGGCTGTTGTGAAGGGGTTTCTATTCATCATCCAAATGATTCTGCAATTATCCACCTCTGTTGTCTTCTGTGGACGTCCAGGTCTTTTTGCATTGCTGAGTTCACCAGTGCTTTCTTTCTTTCTCAGGAAAGATTTTACCACTCCTAATATTGTAGCAATTTCTCGGATTGTTTTTTTTCTGTTTTTGCAGCTTAAGGATGGCTTGTTTCACCTGCATGGAGAGCTCCTTTGACCGCGTGTTGTCTGTTCACAGCAAAATCTTCCACATCCAAGCACCCCCCCTCTCAAATCAACTCCAGGGCTTTTATCTGCTTCATTGATAATGACATAACGAAGGAATTGCCCACACCTGCCCATGAAATAGCCTTTGAGTCAATTGTCCAATTGCTTTTGAGCCTCCTGAAATGAAGTGATTGTTTTAAAAAAGGGCTTTAGTTCCTCACATTTTCATGAAATCTTTTTATTCAACTCACTGAATTAAAGCTCAAAAGTCTGCAGTTCAGCTGCATCTGAGTTGTTTCATTTAAAATTCATTGTAGGAATTGTGGTTCTGTCCAAAGATTTTTGGATTTAACTGTATACAATATATATATATATATATATATATATATATATATATATATATATATATATATATATATATATATATATATATATATATATATATATATATATATATATATATATATATATATATATAAATAAATAAATACACTCGGTTGGTGCACACAGAACACAAAATGAATGCCTAGGTGCTGGAGCATTACATCCTAATATCCAGGTCCAATAAGTTGAAAGTATATACAGTAGCATTATTCTTTTTCAGGCTTTAGGTTATTTTATTATTACAACCATTGACAACCATATGCCCATTTCTTTTTGATTTATTCGCTCACTTATAAAAAATATTATTTGTTTTCAGAGCAGCTGAAAATGAAGGTGACTGACAACCTTATACACTGACGGCTGGAACATCAAAAAAATTTAAATAATAAGTTCAGTGGATGTCAGTATAACTCACTGCATACAAAGGTGCGTCCGGGTGCATATGCCCCAGACCTTCAGCAAAGCGGCTTGTATTAAAGTCTGCCAATTACTGCTCTACATGGTGCAGCTTTCATGCTTATCACAAAGTTTACATCCAACACAATTTGTATGCAGTGCAGTAATATTGGCACATGCTATGCTAGTTGAGCTACTTTAGGAAAAAGTAAGAAAGAGAGAAAAATAAAAAATGAACAGATATAGAATCATAGTCAATGATCAGGTGATCAGAAAGATATTGCAGTACTTTTAGCACCATATATAGATGATTTGTCACATGCTGTGCCAGGGTAGTTGGGTTTATACAGTATATCACTCAAAAAGTAAATATAAACAAAATACAGTGAAACCTCAATTTTACATCCCTTGATTTAAAGTTTTCCATCATTGTATATTGTTTTATGTGGTCCTACCTATATATTATATAATACATTTTTTCTGTATTTTACTGAATCCCGATCCTTGGCTCTATCATAGGTATTAAGGTTTTGAATGGGACCTAATGATGCAAAAAGATTAACAAACAAACATTGAGACAGTTTGACGTGAATCATGTATGTATGTAGGGCCTTTTTGCCTGCAGCTTATGAAACTATTAAGGTTAACTTTTCAAAGTACATCAGTATTGAGCTTTTTGGTTATTTATCAATTAACATCCTGTGTTCTTTCACAACAGTTTAAATAACCAAAGATTCACGTTAATTGAGAATTTATTCAGCTGGAAGCTTCACATGATATAATTGTTTAGAAGCAGAGACCTTGGCAGGAAACTCAAATAGAAGAAGCTGTAATTACTCATTTATTTTCAATTGGATATCTCAGACTTACAGCAATAAAATGTTCTGCATGTTTATAGCACAATCCATAGCACTGGTTATAGCATAAATGATCTATATTGCTGTACTATTATCTTCAGGGTATTTTATGTACATTTTAAACTATTGTTTTATCTTATGTAAAATATTTATACCTATAAACTAGAATTAGTTTTGCAAGATTCACATGTCCCAGACAAATATACTGTTGTTTAGGCTACAATTGTGTCAGCCCCCATACGACACTTGCAATACTCCATATTAGCAACCCTTACCCCTTCACATTAGCAACCCTACAAAAGTGTGAAAAATATATAATAGTTTGTAAAATATAATCGGAGAAAGAGTAATGACAGACATGTGTAAACTATCCCCAAAAATCTTTAGATTTGGTTAGACTTGGAATTTTATTTAATGGCCAAAGCTAGATAAGGATCTTGGCACGATTTCATTGATTTCACATGAAACATTTTCCAGGCAAATGTATGGTTTAGTGGCATTATAACCATACAGATACATGTTATTGCTATTTAAAAGGCACATAGGGAAATGATTTAGGGATGCTAGTGGAGCTTTATAAATGACTGTAGTTTTATCCTTGCTGTAGCTGTATCTGGTTCTCACCGCTCACCATTAAAGGACAAGGAAAGCCTCTCATAGATATTAGGACAGTGGACAGGCATACCTGAAGTGTGGTCTGCAGTGCTTTATAATCTTTTTTTCTCTGGAACCGGTTAGCTGCTGAAACCTCTTTGTTCAGAAAAAATTTGGAAGTAAAAAAAAAATACCCATAATGCTCATTTCCTGCATCAAGACCAAGACCACTATTTTTCTGCAGTTTCTCCTATTAGAAAGTGGCGCATGCGCAGTAGGTGCACTCAGGATCAAGGAATTTTTAATGCGTACAGAAGCACGTAATCACCCTGAGAGCCCGCCTTTTCTGTGGCTTGCACCAATGAAAACAGAGTGCATTGGCTACTATACAGACATGAGCCAAAAGGAGAAAAGCGCTACAGAACAGAAGGTGAGGGGAGGAAATTTGGTGCAGGCACATTAGGTTTACAGCGGCCATCTTAATTACGCCAGGACAGAAAATATGGCGACCACATTGGAGCAGTATTTGAGAAAGTAACTGTATTTAATTGCTGGCTACATAAGAAGTTTTTGGGAAAATACAGGTAGCAATTCGGTACATTGGGGGGTACTCAATAAAATGCTTAAAACTTATTGTAAATGGTTTCCTTGTCCTTTAACAGTTGGTCTAAGTCAGAGCACAGGAGCCCTCCATACTGACTGGTAACATATGACTGACATATATTACTGAATGTCTGGATTCTGAACATAATATTAATCCATGTCTTACTATGTTTCTAAAAGAAACACCCAATGATTTTGATCTACTGAATTATAAAAATTATATGAAAAAAAGCATTTTACATGGATGTCAGCCCCTCAAGTTGTCTTCTAAAATTTACAGCTATTTCTATGCCTATAAATTAAGGCAAGGGTTCCACAGATTTTGACATGATACCATATTTTCTAAATATATTCCATCCCGTGAGCATGAAATCTAATGGAAAATATATACAGGTCAGTTTCCAACTATATTGAAAGCAGTGCTCTACAAGTTAAGCTGCCCATGCAAATAAAGATCTGCTCATTTGGTGTGGTTGGCAAACAATCTTTGAACAATTTGGCTACCTATGTGCTGGACCAAATTGGGTTGAACTAATTGTTAGGCCAACAGTCAGATCATAACAAGGGCCTGTGTAGGTCCGTATGAAGATGGAATTTTCTGGACTAGCTGAAGGATGTGTAGATGCCTACATGCCTGGCCCCAGCCCTTTATGAATACAGTACTGCTGAACACAGAATGCACTATTCCCTTAGCAAATATCCACTTTTATTAAAGATATTTACAGTGGCAAATTTGTCTGGACACCCACTACATGCAGCTCAAACCCTCATCTGCACTCTCCCTGTGATCTTTTCCTTGCTTATATGCTTGTAGTGGCATGGGACAGGGTTGGAACATACAGCAGACCGTGCAATCGGCCAGACTGTCCCTCTCCACTGAGGCCATGGTCACGCGATCTGCTGCATGGTATTTTTGTCCAGGACATTTTAACAATAAAGGGGCATTTAGACACTGCCCCAAAATATTTCTCTTTGAATTGCCTCAGTTTTGATGGTTCATTATTATGTGATTCCATAAATATGGAGGATCATTTAATTCAGCAGAGATATAACGTTGTGTATGCCTTTTTTCTGGCAAAAACCACGTATTTGTAAAAGAATTCTGCACATAGGAAAATTAAACTGTGGTGATTCTTCACGGGTAAGGAAGTGCAAAACCACAAACTATGCGCTTACATTTTGTAATGTAATAAATATTTCTACTCAGGGACATGACAAGGCCAAAACAGTTGTACCCAGTACCCATTGTTGTCTTTTGGCTCCTATTGTCACATTTCTGTCCTTTACTATTCCATACTATGTCACCTTACTGTGCCCTACTAGTATATTCTAAACCTGGAGCTTTTAAGTATAATGTAGGACAGTATAATATTTAAGATACAAGAAAGAATTAATTGGGTATCTTTTTTCATACTTTGAAAACAGAATGCTTTACATAAAAAATGGAATACAAAAAACTCAGCTTGTCTACTTTCAGCAGAAATTCCTGGGGGAGAGAGCAAAAAGCTAAAAAAAATTGAAAGGAAAATCAAAACTTCTTCAAATGTGCCTACTCTGTGATATAAGCATTTCTTGTAATTCTTGCTATAAGCTCACTACAGTACTGCTGATGAGAAGCAAATGGGAAGGAATTACTTTAAAATATGCTGTTTTTCTTAATTGATGCCAATATAAATGCATTTAGGAATAACTATTTTATGTTTTATATATTTGGAAGCAGCTGCCCAATGCCATTTGGATTTCTATTTCATTTTGGCGTAAGCTGAAACAGTTAACATTTTAATTTCCTGAAGGTGGCAAAGAGTGACGAGCTACTGATTCATCAAGCTATTTCCTCACCAATAATCTATTACATAAATCAGGCCGTATGAATAAGTCCCAAGGGTAATGTTTCCCAGCAAGTCACATGATTTATGATGAAAAGCATTTTACTGCATTGGGAAATCATCTGTTTGACAGGCAGTTACCCGAATTTGTACATTTACTTGCTGGAAATTTCACCATTACATTGGACTGTACTGAGTGTGTTCAATGAACATGTGTCTTTTGTATTGACTGCAAAGCTACATTTTGCTAACAGTATTAGACAGATGTACTACAGGGCTGCATGCCAACACATATTTAAACTATCAGTGATCTGTAAGGAATATTAACCCCCTCAGATATGATGTATTTCAAATATCTATGTGTATTAGTAAAAGTCTTTGGCTGTACAGCTTGTTTATCATTTCCAAACACACGTATATCAAGCAGAGAATGCAAGTAGGTAACACAGATTATTCTTTTTTTTTTTAACTCTTTATTTAACTTTGAGTTTTCATTTTTATTTTTACTCATTGACATTATGCGCAGCATATCAAAATATTGTTGCATTTTTAAAAAGACGAAAAAACATGTTACTTTTTATATAAACAAACTATGCACACCGTGATTTGCCTACCCCCATCAAAGGGGTGACCCATCATATAAATCTTCATCATTATAAGCATTCAGTAAATGTATAGAAAGGAAAAGGGAGACAGACAAAGAGAGTAAGGAGAGAGGGAGAGGGAGAAAAAAAAGGGGGGAGGGAGGGGGGGACAGGGAAGTGGGGCAGGGGAAAGCTAGAAAACATAGATAAAAGGAACAATTAAAGACATCAGAACTATCCGAGCTCTGTAGTGTTTTGGGGGAAAGTTCCTTATCTGGGAACAATTTATTGTGTTGTCAGGGGGTGCAGTATGTTCCAAGGAGACCAGACTTTCTCGAAATTTGGTAGTCGAGAGCTGTGTAAAGCTGCTAGATATTCCATTCGCCGTATGTCCTGGATTGCCATCTTTAATTCAGTAACTGTAGGAGGTTGCGATTTTTTCCAGTTGCGAGCTATCACTCGCTTGGAAGCGGTCAATATCAGGTTGGCCAATTTCTGGCCATGTTTTTTAAGCTTTGGAAGCAGAGATCCTAACAAAAAGGTATGTGGGTTTAGCTGCAGATTGAGGATAAATATAGGTTCTAGTAGAGCTAGCACTGCTTTCCAATAGTCTTCCAGGAGGGGGCACGTCCAGAACATGTGGTATAAGGTCCCCATTTCCCCACATTGTCTCCAGCACTCTGGTGATACTGCTGGGTAAATTGAGTGGAGCTTGCTCGGTGTCATGTACCATTGCATGAGGATCTTATAATTAGTTTCTTTATGGGTTACACATATTGAGTAGTGATGGGTGAATAAATTTGCCTGGCACAAATTTGCGGCAAATAAATTTGCAAATCTCCTGCGAAAATTCGCCAGTGAAAATCACGTCAATCTCCGATTTTCACAATTTTTTTGTGAAAATGTCATATTTTCAAGATTTTTTTGTGAAAACCTTCAAATTTCACAAAACCCATCATATCCAGCACCTTGTTCATAAATGCCCAGTTCAGGTGATCAAAGACCTTCTCCGCGTCTAATCCCAGGACCAGAATGGGGGTCTTTGTTGAATTAGCTATATCTATAAGATCTATTGGTTTCCTAGTATTATCTCCCGCTTGTCTACCCATGATAAACCCCACCTGGTCTTGGTTGATCAGGGACAGCATTAAGAGAGTTAAGGTGGCCATACACAGGCCGATAAAAGCTGCCAACAGACTGTGTCGGCAGCTTATTGGCCCGTGTATGGGGCCCCCCGATCTTGGTCGGATGGGACTAAAAATCTCGTTGGATCGCAGCCGCATCTGTTCGTTGATGCGGTCCTGCGATCCGACCGCCCGTAAAGCCACCGTTAGGATCCTCAAGGTGGGGATATTGGGGAAAGATCCGCTTATTTGGCGACATCGACAAACGAGCGGATCTCTCAATGTATGGCCACCTTTAGGCGGTTTGCGAGATTTTTTTTATTCTCTGTGACGGGCGGTAAATTATATAGAGTATTATAGTGACTAAGGAATGTTTTTAGAATCTCCTCTCTAGTGTGAATCACTAATATGGCCTTCTGATAGCTTTCTGATCCCTCAGCTTCTGAGCCAGAAGCATATGGGCCTTGTTTCCATATTCATAGTATCGTTGCCGTGTGTAAGTAATGGCCTTTTCTGCCTGAGTTATATCCGAATCTCTGAGTTGTGCCCTACGTGAAGTTTTACGCGCTAATGTAGGGATAGAGGGTTTCTGATTGTATCTATTCTCCATATTTTTAAGTTGCTGCTCTATTTGAAGTCTGCAATGGGCCGCCGATTTTTTGAGATTGGTTGCTATAACAATTAGTTCACCTCTTATCCATGCCTTGTGGGCTTCCCAGACAGTGAAAGGGAGCCCTGATTTCTTTGAAAATATTCCACAAGGCCTGTTGTCAATTGGGTCCTAACATTCACATCTGCTAATAGCGTTTCGTTAAGTCTCCATTGGAATGGTTTTCTTAAAAGTGGCAAAATATCTAGAACCATCTCGACAGGGGCATGGTCGGACCAGATGAGCTTTTTAAAGCTACTAATGCATCATTATGAGCAAAAAATAGTCTAACCGTTGCTGAGAGCTATGTTGGTGAGAGTGAACGGTGTATGTTTTTTCTGTGGGATGGCAGATCCGCCATGCATCATTCAATGAGAGAGTACAAACTGCCTGAATTGTTTGGAGCACCTTTCCCTCTCCCCTTCCACTGGTTTTCCTGATCGATCCATTATCGGGGAGTAAAGTAGGTTATAGTCCCCACCAATGACTAATATTGTATCAGGTGAAACTGGAATTTTCTTGAAAGTAGAGTTTAGAAAAGATATATGCTTTTTATTAGGAGCATAGATGCAGGATAGGACAATTTGTCTATTGTTGAGGAGGCCTTGCAGGATTATATACCTCCCTTTAGGGTCTACTTGTGTCTTAGTGACCTGTAGTGGACAGTTTTTGTGAATTACTCCCGCTTTTTTAACGGGAGCAGAAACTAGTTATACAGTTGGATAGTGTATAGAGTGCAATCTAGGCAGGGGCGATCCTGGCCCCTCGGCCGCCTGAGGCAGCAGCAGTTGCTGCTGCCCCCCCCTCCCCCAGAAATTCACTCTTAAAGTATCTGGAGCAGCATTTTTGCTGCCCCTGGTACCTAGTGGGGTGCTGCTGCCTGAGACGACAGCCTCAACTCGCCTCATTTGCGAAGCACCCCTGGATCTAGGAGAGTCTGACAGGTGGAAATGAGTCTCCTGAACTAGTAGTATGTCAGCTTTGAGTTTATGTGACTCCTTAAAGAGCAGATATCTCTTCAGCGTACTATACAAACCCTTTGCATTCAAAGTGACTATCTTAGCCATATCCCTGAGAATCAAAGTGCTTATAACACACAATACTCCTCTTAAGTAATTTGCATGGGGCCCCCGAGCTTGGATCAAGAAAATATACATAACTTTCATTGTGGTAACTGAATAATCAAACAGTAAAGTTAACATCGAGAAAACCGATTTAGGTTGAAGGAAAAGAGGAGCTGGATCAATCAGATTGCATTGCTCCAAGTGAAGGGAACACTAGTCCTTCAGTGGGGGGGTCATGGGTTTGCAGCCCGGCCTGGGTGAGAACCGCCGCACTCCTCTCCTTAAGTTTACTCATTACTGAGCTGGCCGTATAACTTAAAGTGAACAAAGGCATAGTTACATCTATGTTGTCTCCATTAGCTGTTTCTCTGCAGTTGTGGAGAGGAAGGCTGCCCTTGAGAGCTGGAAGAAGACCTTGGTGAAGCCTGGTGTGGTGGGAAGCCGTGTTGTCTCTCCGGGGTATGTGCCTGTGGCAGTGCATCTTGCTTCTGTGGTGAGTTGCTCCTTTTCAGGCCCATTCTCCGCAGCAGGCTTGGGCCCTCTGCCAGATCACGGATTGCAAATTGGGAGCCATTGTGGGTCGCCACCAATCTAAATGGAAAGCTCCATTGGTAAGGGATGCGGTGCTTCCTTAGTACTGTTATTGTTGGTTTGAGGGCCTGTCTCTTGGCTAGGGTGGCAGATGAGAGATCACTGAAAATTTGCAAAATATCAGTTTTAAAGAGAATGTCTTGCTTATTTCAGGTTGCAAGGATTATCTTTTCTTTAGAGGTATAATAATGCAGCCTCAAATTAACATCCCGGGGTTGCTTAGGCTGTTGAGGCCTACTGGTTAAGGCTGGTGCGCTCTATCTAAGCTCCAGTCCTCCAGCTGGAGATCAGGGACCAGATATTGGAAGAGAGCCATCAGGTACTCACTCAGTTTCGATTGTCCTACATTCTCTGGAATCCCTCTAATTCTGAGGTTTTGCCTCCGATCTCTTTTTTCAGCATCTTCTTGCTGATATTGGAGGTGCTGGATCCCTTGCCTTAAGGACTTGTTGTCCTCCTCCAAGTAGGAGATGTGTTGCGTAATGTCCTCTGTTGCATACTCTAAATGTTCCGAAATCTGGTCCCATATCTTCTTTGTGGCTTCTGTAATGGAATCCCTGATTGTGACTTTTAACCTCTCATGTAACTGTGCCAGTTGTGCTCCTAGGACTTCTGCCATAACTGGAGCCTGTTGGGACAGATTACCATGCTGCGATGTAGGCCCTTGCACAGTTGGTGTCATGGCAGCCTCATGTTCGTCAGCCATGTGGTTTCGAGTGGCCTTTACCGTGTAGCGGCCCATGGAGTCCTCCTGCTGCAGATTTCGTCACCTGCTCATGTCCAGCCCAGTATTAGCTGCTGTTAAAAGTCCCCGGTGTGTTTCTTGTAGAGCTCTTGTTAGCTAATAACCGGAAAATGCTGCTAGAGAGGTGCAGCGCTAACACCTTAGGCGGCCATTTTGGTTGCGTGCTCACATGCGCCCCCACACAGATTATTCTTATCCTTCATATGACTTCTTTTATTCTTACATTGTGTGTAGATTTTCAATTGTTGTGTTTACAAGATTTTGTATTTTTGCTTTTAAAAGGGCTGTTTACCTTTAAATGATCGTTTAGTATGATGTAGAGAGGAAAACAATTTGCAGCTGTTTCCCATTTTTTATTATTTGTGGTTTTTGAGTTATTTAGCTTTTTATTCAGGAGCTCTCTCAATTTCAGCAAATTGGTTGCTAGGATCCAAATTACCCTAGTAACCATGCATTGATTTAAATTAGAGACTGGAATATGAATAGGAGAGGGCCTGGATAGAAAGGTGAGTAAAAAGCATTGTAGCCTTAGCGAGCATTTGCTTTAGATGGGGTCAGTGACCTTCATTTGAAAACTGGAAGAAGTCAGAAGAAATGTTAAAAACTAAAATCTCTAACATACTGAAAAGTGAATCACGCCTTTAAGGTATTGAATTATTGTATGGTATCTGCATAGGGAATATTTCAACAGCATATATACATGTAGCTGATTGTTTCAAGACATATACAAAAAAAGATGTAACCAAAACACTTGATAATTAAATGAAGCAAACAATTCTAGCTAGCTACAATCATTTGATCTGC
The DNA here is from genome assembly GCA_038501925.1 of Xenopus petersii. NCBI lineage: Eukaryota > Metazoa > Chordata > Amphibia > Anura > Pipidae > Xenopus > Xenopus petersii. The sequence goes on from CM076682.1 coordinate 103,080,401, forward strand.
CTGCCTATGCATACATGTCTTACCTTTGTATATCTATCTGTATCTGTCTATCTAGAGATATAAAACAATATTTCAGTCTGAGATGGACTTTTCAAGCTAAGCTTCTGTAAGTGCAACGCCATCAGGCAATAAATTGACGCACAGCAGTGTTTTGGAAAGAATTGTTATCATTAAAATAATACAATACAGTCTAAGCACATAAGGCCAATTTCACAAATCGCTATGATTAAGTGATAGAAGAGAACCAAAGACAGGAGTGGTAGAAATTATATGAATTTATATTTACCTATTACATAATTGGTTCCAAAGCACACATTCAGTTACAGCTTTGGTCTAGTTATCTAAGACTCCAGAAGCCTTGTTTATTTGGCTCATGCTGCAAAGTATAATTTTTGGACATATTGCCACTTTTTCACCACAATGCAGTGTTTTTCCCTAAATTCCAGCACCAACATTGCAACAGCTTTGCATCTGTGTTGCAAAATGTTCTCCCTCTATTTGTATTAGAATGGTAGTACAGGTATTGGACCTATTATGCAGAATGCTCGGGACCTGGGGTTTTCTCAAGAATGGATCTTTCTGTAATTTTGATACCTACTAAAAAATTATTTAAAGATTAAATAAGCCCAATAGTCTGGTTTTGCTTCCAATAACGATTCATTATATCTTAGTTTGGATCAAGTACAAGCTACTGTTTTATTATTACAGAGAAAAAGAAAACATTTTTAAAAATTTGGATTATTTGGATAAAAATGAGTCTAAGGGAGATGGCCTGGATAGAGGTTTTCCAGATAACGGTGTCACGAATGCCGCCCAGAGCAGTTCCAGGCGCTCCGGGCGGCGCGTCCATTCCGGTGTCGCTCCCAAAATGGCGGCACCCATGTCCACCACGTGGGTAGCGGCGCCGGCACAAACACGCCAGCGCATCCACGCTGGCGTCAGGATGCCAATGACGTCACTATGGCGCCAAATTCAAACTTAAAAGCGCAACCCATACGCTAGAATGGCGCCCAAGTATAGGAAACATTTCCTGAGCGTATCCTGGGTTCCCTATGAGCTGCTATTGTTTAATCTTGTTCCTGATTGTTATCCTGACCCTTTGCCTGGACTTTGGACTTTGCTATTATCTGCCTGCCTGTGAACTCTTGGACTCTGATTACTCTTTTGATTAACCCTTTGGACACCGCGACCATGTTCCCTCAAGAGGGCTTCCTCCTTGATCCTGACTACAGGGGAACTGCAGGGGAACTGCAGTCTCAGTGACTATGCTATTGACTTTAGAACTTTGATGGCTGAGACTTCCTGGAATGACGATGCCTATAAGGCCGTATTCTATCAAAGTCTGTCTATTCGAATTAAAGGTTCCCTGACCTGCTGGAAGATCTGATTGCGCTTTCCATTAAGGTGGACACTCGTCTCAGAGAGCATCAAGTAGAGAAGGAGCGCAGTAAAAGATTTCAACCCTTGTTGGCACCCCGCTTTCAAAGACCCCTCTTGCATACTCCAGCTACTCAAGCTTCTACTTCTCCCCCGGAGGAACCTATGCAAGTTGGAAGAGCTCGTCTCTCCGAACAAGAAAGGCTCTGTAGACGGATGCCTGGCCTATGTCTGTATTGTGGCGGACAATCTCATTTTGCGAACTCTTGTCCGATGAAGCCCACGAGTTCTGTTCCCCGAGGTATATCTAAGGTAACTCATGTAGGGGGCACTACTCCGAATTCTCAAGAGAACACGCACAGGTTTCTCCTTCCTTTACAGATTCGTCTGGCCACTAAGACCATTGCCGGCTCAGCTTTCATTGATTCTGGAGCTGCTGGGAATTTCATGGATGCTCTATTCGCCAAATATATGGAAGTTCCCTTATTCCCATTAGCTACTCCTCTTCGTGTCACTGACATTGACAACAGACCCCGGGAGGCTGAGTTTATTTCCATGACGACTGGGGAATTGCCTGTGCAGTTTGGGACTCTGCATAAAGAAAGATTATCGTTCCTAATTATTTCCTGCCCATCCTTTCCAGTTGTTTTGGGTCTTCCTTGGCTGCGCCTGCATAATCCGACCATTGATTGGTCCGCAGGGCAGATTTCCCGTTGGAGCCCATTTTGCCAGCAGCACTGTCTTCCTGCTGAACCCCTCCAGAGGATAAATATCTCTACGTCTGATCTGAAGACTCTACCCTCCTTCTACAAGGAATTCTCTGATGTTTTCTGTAAGAAGTCTGCAGAATTCCTTCCTCCACATCGACCATATGATTGTCCTATCAATCTCCTGCCTGGAACCATGCCCCCTAGAGGCCGCACCTATCCTCTTTCTCCAGCTGACACTTCCGCTATGAAAGACTATATTCAGGAGAATCTCCAGCGGGGGTTTATCCACCCCTCTACTTCTCCTGCTGGGCAGGTTTCTTCTTCGTGGAAAAGAAGGATGGAGGCCTACGTCCTTGCATTGACTACCGGGGCCTTAATAAGATCACAGTTAAAAAACGTTACCCCTTGCCTCTGATTGCTGAACTCTTTGACCAATTTAAAGGGGCTAAAATTTTCACTAAATTGGATCTCAGTGGGGCATACAACTTCATCCGCATCTGTGAAGGGGACGAATGGAAGACGGTATTCAACACTCGAGATGGGCACTATGAATATCTTGTGATGCCCTTTGGCCTTTGTAATGCCCCCGCCGTCTTCCAAGAGCTCGTGAATGACATCTTCCGGGATCTTTTGGGAAAGTCTGTGATTGTGTACCTTGATGACATCCTGATCTTCTCGAAAGACCTTGTATCTCATTGCTCCCAGGTGAAAGAAGTTCTCTCTCGTTTGAGGAAGAACTCTCTCTTTGCCAAGTTGGAGAAATGTGTCTTTGAGGTGTCTAAGATTCCTTTCTTGGGTTATATCATCTCCCCAGAAGGTTTTGAGATGGATCCCGTTAAAGTGTCAGCAATCCAAGAGTGGCCCTTTCCCTTGAGCACCAAGGCAATTCAAAGGTTCATCGGATTTGCCAACTACTACCGGCAATTCATCAAGGGGTTCTCATCCCGTTTTGCACCTATCCTTACTCTCATCTGAAAAGGGGGTAAACCCAGTTCTTGGCCTCCAGTTGCTGTAGAAGCTTTTCAGTCCCTAAAGGATGCATTTTCTTCTGCCCCCGTCCTCCGGCATCCGGATCCAAAGCTACCCTTTTGCATTGAGGTGGATGCATCTGAAGTGGGTGCTGGGGCTATCCTATCTCAAAGACATTCTGCCGATGGGAAGTTGCACCCTTGTGCCTTTTTCTCCAGAAAGTTTTCTCCTGCAGAACAGAATTACGATGTAGGAAATCGAGAACTTCTGGCAGTCAAGCTTGCTCTTGAAAAGTGGCGTCACCTCCTAGAGGGTTCTTCATTTCCGGTAACAATTTATACTGATCATAAGAACTTGGAGTTCATACACTCTCTCAAGAGACTGAATCCCCGTCAGGCCAGGTGGGCCCTATTCTTCTCCCGTTTTAACTTTGTTCTGACCTATCGTCCTGGCTCCAAGAATCGGAAAACCGATGCGCTTTCCAGAAGTTTCACTCCGGGTGATCGTCTTCCAGAAAGGCTTGAACCAATTATTCCTCCCGCCAAGATTATTGCATCTCTTTTTCCCCAATTTGCCGAACAAATCATCGCTGGACAGTCTTCTGCTCCTCCGGATACCCCCATTGGGATGGCTTTTGTTCACTCTGAGTTATGTCTTCCTATTCTTCAACAAACCCACTGTTCCAAGCAAGCAGGACACCCTGGTCCTGAAAAAACTCTTGAACTCCTTCGACGTTTAGTCTGGTGGCCGACTATTCGTAAAGATGTCATAGACTTTGTTGCTGCTTGTACCGTTTGTGCCACATCCAAGCCTAGCCATTCTCGCCCCAGTGGGTTATTACAACCATTGCCTATCCCCTCTCGTCCATGGACTCATTTAGCAATGGACTTCATTGTTGAACTCCCCCCCCTCTAGTGGAAACACTGTGATCTGGGTCGTGATTGACCGCTTTAGCAAAATGGCCCATTTCATTCCCCTGCAGAAGCTTCCCTCTGCTGTGGAGTTGTCTCAGCTCTTCATCCAGTATATTTTCCGTCTACATGGTTTTCCTGTAGAAGTTGTCTCCGACAGGGGTTCCCAGTTTACAGCTAAGTTTTGGCGTTCCCTGTGCAAAGATCTGGGTATTACTCTCCAGTTCTCCTACGCTTATCATCCCCAGACTAATGGAGCAGCTGAACGTGTGAACCAAGCTTTGGAACAGTTCCTGAGGAACCACGTTTCCCTTTCTCAAGATGACTGGTCTGACCTCCTCCCATGGGCGGAATTCGCTCATAACAATGCCTGCCACACTTCCACTGGAAGTTCTCCATTCATGTCGGTGTATGGGCAGCATCCTCAAGCCTTCTCACAGGACTTTGTGTTATCTGACGTCCCGGCTGCAGATGACCATGCAGCCCACATGTCTGCTATCTGGGCTGCCACCAAGTCGAACTTGGAGAAGAGCGCTCTGGTTCACAAGACGTTTGCAGATCGAAGACATAGACCCTCTCCTCCCTACAAGGTTGGTGATAAAGTCTGGTTGTCTTCCAGGAACATTCGGTTGAAGGTGCCATCTTCCAAATTGGGTCCAAAGTTTGTGGGTCCATTCTCCATCTCAGAGGTTGTGGTTGTGGTCCTGTGGCTGTCAGACTTCAGCTTCCCCCTGAGATGCGAATTCCCAACGTGTTTCATGTCTCCTTGGTGAGACGTGTTTCTGTTGTCCAGCCTCCCCCTCCTGCTATCTCTGTGGATGGTCAACAAGAATATGAGGTGGAGAAGATCCTTGACTCCAGAATCTCCAGGGGTTCTCTTCAGTACCTCATCAAGTGGAAGGGCTCTGGCACTGAAGAATGCTCCTGGGAAGGACACTCTGGTGTTCATGCCCCTCGTCTGGTGAGGGATTTCCACTCTAAGTTTCCCCAGAAGCCTAGTCTTGGTGGTCCAGTGGCCCCCCGTGGGGGGGGGTACTGTCACGGACGCTGCCTGGAGCAGTTCCCGGAGCTCTGGGCACGCGTCCATTCCTTCCGGCATCACTCCCAAAATGGCGCCCATGGGCGCCACGTGGGTAGCGACGCCGGCGCAGAATGGCGCCCAAGTATAGGAAACATTTCCTGAGTGTATTCCCTGTGAGCTGCTATTGTTTAATCTTGTTCCTGATTGTTATCCTGACCCTTTGCCTGGACTTTGGACTTTGCTATTATCTGCCTGCCCGTGAACTTTTGCCTGGACTCTGATTACTCTTTCGATTAACCCTTTGAACACCGTGACCTTGTTCCCTCAAGAGGGCTTCCTTCTTGATCCTGACTACCTCCCTGGAGGGAGCTTCCGGCTCCCTGACAAACGGATCCCATACATGTATTTCCAGTATATGCCATTATTAACATGATTAGCATCTGATTTGCTTAGCCCAAGTCTATTGGGCAATCTTCAAATGCAACCCTGGAACTGCTGCCACGTCCGGGCTGCCAGTAATCCCTGGGTTCCCTGCTGATAACCAGGGTACAAGCTTTTTTTTGTTGCCCACACTATAGAATAAATATACTAAATAAAATTTGTACTGGATTTTGATATTTAAAGTCTTAATTACATCACAGTTGGGTACTGACACTACTACATTTGTATGACTTTTATTCTACTGAAAGCACAAGAGTTTGCTGCAATGCAAGATACCCTAACCTACCCAGAATAAGTGTATTGTTGCAGCTTGGAAAGTTTCCGGATGAATTGGGGGTTAATTAGCTAAAGTTATAAGTTTTATGTTCCTGGCCTGGTTTAAAAGCTGAGCCAAGGTAATTGTTAGTCAGTTGAGGATTCACTCTGACTGCCAAGGTTTTTAAAAGAACAACTAATTGGATTGATGTGGGTTGTAAAGAGTATTTTGATTTACATCATTGTATATCCTACCTGTTCTTGGATACAAAGAGTCAAAGACAAATGTAAAAAATATAGCCTGGAATATTTTTAATTCATTTATACCACTATACAAAGGGAACCAAAATAGGTGTCTTCTAAAGACACCAAAATATAAAAAGTGTGTTGTAATTTTCATTGGCTAACATTTCAGCCCCTACCAGTGTCGGACTGGCCCACTGGGATACCAGGAAACTCCCGGTGGACCCAAGTGTCAGTGGGCCTTCTTGCTTCTAACGATTTAGCCTATTTCATGGTCATTCCCTATTTCTTTAGGGGGGGATGCTTAATAATGGAAGAATATAGTAAGTAGATATAAAAGACTAGGAGAATAAAGAGGTTGAGTGTGGAGAGATGGAATAATAGTTTGGAAAGTGGACTCATGGTCTAAGGTTTGCAGGTGGGCCCCTGGCAACCCAGTCCGACACTGGCCCCTACAAACAAAGCTGTTTGCTATCTGCAGTTTATCTGTTACAATTGTCCTTGACTATATGATAACCCCACAAAACTATATAAATTAGAAAGTACCGATTTGGAACAATTTATTATTTGTGAAATTGTCTTTCTACTCCAAACAAAGATATAACTTAGGCATTTCTACAAAACGTTCAGTAGTTTATCGTAGTTAACTCTCTAGCACTTCCTCTTGAGAATCATGCGAATGTTGTGTTTAAAGTTATTTAGCTGTATCAATAAAACCTTTATTGGGCCTATGGTACACAAAGGAGTTAGTCTTCTGTGGTACATCTGCTCTACTGCAGGCAACTAATCTTCTTGTGTGTCATTACAATAAGGGATGGGATTCATTGGGATTCATTCATTACTGTTTAATGTTCATGTTCATATGTAATCAGCAATTTTTCATCCACTTGATGTGCATACATCACTCTTGGACTAATTAATAATCTGGTTACCTCTTCTGCTTGGAATTGTCCCTTGAGGTCTTTAGGGCAATGATAAATAGAGCATTTTGTTGCCTGGCAAATGCAAAAAAGAGAATTGAGGAGCAATAAAGTCATTAGACTGGAAGGGAATCTGATGGAGAGTATTTTGGGGTATTTTGGGGTATTTGGTCACTTGCTCATTAATGTGATTTCAGTTCAACAAAATGATCCATTTACCATTGCCCTTAGGCGAGCTTGTGTCTATTTTCTTTATTACAAAATATTTTTTATTGGATTTACAGAGATTCAAAATACATTTTGCTGTTGCTGTGAAATGACTCTCTATTTTGGTTTAAGCTTTGTTTTATATTAGAAAGGTTATACAAATGTTTCCTTATTTTCAAGCATTTTGTTTTGCTAATGGTAGATTTGAATTCAGATGATGGTTACAATTACAAATGAAATATGAAAAGGCATTGACTTATAGCCTTGAGATGATATTAAACTGACAAGTAATTGTGTAGCATTAAGAATTATGAGATCTGTTTAATATTAGCTGTACTGTTAAGTATTTATCCTTGATTGCCTTCCACAAAAAAATCCACCACATCACTGCCAAACCACAGCATTTTTTTAAAGCTTAAATTTAGGTTCTTGTGCTGAACTGTGCTAAAGTGCACTGATTTGGACTTTCAATGACTTTCTAGTCCAGCTACCCTTAGATTACCATGCAAATACAGTAGCATGAAAATATACATGAAAATACAGAAGTCATAAGTATTTTGCTTTAATTAAGAGATTTTTTGAAGAACTATTTCCACTGAGATCTAATATTATGATTTATACGAGTGGAAAGGGATAATGAACTAATAATGTGTAGATACAAATAGATATACAAATATATATTTGTAACAAGTGTCTCTGTTAAGTGAACTGAATTGGCGGAGGCAGAATTGCTATGTAATCATTTCATATCATGTTTTTGTCTGTGTCCCACTTAGATTGTTATCGCTATAGTGCAGGGACCTCCTTTCTCATGTATATTTAATGTTTGTGCAACTGTACTTTGTATTTATTTGTATGTATTATAGTAATGACCTCTGTTTGTTCTGTTAATGTGTTGTTCTACCATGTTGCATACATAAGTAATGCTATATAAATAATATACATACAAATATACATACATAAAAATGCAATGGGTTTTCTCACATCTGTGTCTGAAAAATACCATGAAATATTAATATGAAATTATCCTGTGCTCTCCTAGGAGCTACAAATCAGTAAAATACATATTTGAAGTCATCCAAAAGCATTCATAATTAGGCAAAATTGCAACCCTTGCCATATGATGCTTGTTAGACACAATATTGATTTGCTGTTAATATGTGATACAAGCAGACCTCTAAGAGAAGAAAATACACTGCACAATCTTGCATTAGTAACATTTTTTTATGGAAATACTTTATCTAGAATAAAAAAATAAAATAAAATGAAATTGGTTGCAAGCACAGTATACAGTTAGGGCATCATTGCATAAACAGAGTGAACAAAACAGACTTGGGGCCTACTTGTAGAGTGATCATCCAATTTAGAACCAAAAGTGCATTGTCAGCATTCACAGAAAATATATTTTACTTTACTGTACAAAACACAAAACTCAAATCTTTTTTAAACTCTGAATAACAGCCAGAACCACAGAGGGTAATCTGACTGAGGTATCTGAAGTAACACAACTATTTGTTGTGGACCCTGGTGCAAAACTTGAACAAGGGCCCCATTGTGCTTCTTCCACTTTATCTTAACTCCTTCCATTGCCACTGCACTGATGGCCTCCCAGCGAACCCTCATTCAGTCTTCTTGCCCCTGTTTCTAGTTCACATTTCTTGCACCCACTGTAGTTCTGTCACTGGGTATCTTTGACACTGCAGTGCTACTGGAATCTGATGGCCACTGACTGTTACAGATAATGAAATATCCTCAAAACATTATCTTAGGAACTTAATATAAATTGTATAAAAACATAGAACAAAAATATTACCCATTATCATTTCCATTTTTTTCTCAAAGTAAAGAAATGTAAAAAGCATTAAGGCCCAACTTACATTGCAAAACTCAGATGTATGTAAGTTAAGAAGAAGAAAGTGGAAATCACATAAAGACAAAATAAAAAAAGGACCTAAGTTTTGTAAAACATAAATCAAAATGGCAAGTGTAAAATATGAAAACCTGATCCAGATTTATAGGACTCAGTCAGTAGTAGTACAGACATCTCAGCTAAAACTAATAATTAAATATTTAAGCAAAGTAAATGTGGACATGACCCCAGAAGTCTGATGGAACACACTTTTGAGAGTTTAAAGACCATAGTTTTTGCCAGGTCAATTTTTATGATTTCCTTAGCATCCCTTTGATCTGATATTTAAATTGTTTGGCAGAAAGCTAAAGTAATTTCATTTTAAAAAAGGGATTACAATCTCAGCCTGGAAATTACAGATCTAACAATTTGACAACTAATGTTATTTGTTTCATGTTATTTGTTTAAAAATAAACCAGATGTAAAATAAAGTATAAAAAGTACTCCGTAATAGTTTTTCTTCATTTAACTTGTCGTCTTTCCAGCTCATCTGCAAAGTGTTTTTGGCCATTGATTTTGTAAAACTTTTGCTCTTTTATTAAAAATGTTTTATATTCCTAGTCATTAAATGAGAGGGTTACAGCTTTCATATAGAAAGAGTAAGTCCCATGACAGCAAACACACCCCAGAGTGCATGTAGGAATGATAACAGTAGGTGCCTGTTATGTTTTGGGTAGCGGAGGATGAGGAGAGTATAACAGTGCTTTATTAGCAGGCTCTTATGCAGCCAGTACACAACATTAACTTTCACATGGCTATCTGGGCAAGGTTTTTTTGCACTTTGACTTGGTAAATGAGACCCTATACATTTTACAACTGTGAAGTACATTATTGCACAGTATTTTTATCTACTTTTTTAATAATTGTATCAGTTGAACACATGCAGCATGTCTTTTTGGTATCAGCACACATCTTTAGTAGTGGTAAGTATGTCACAAAGCAACAAAAAAACAAGAAAACATGTTAACTATAAAGGAGCTGAACGATTCTATGGGCTTGATTCAATTAACTGTGAAATTGTACTTTCCCATGATAAGTGCTGCTATTCGGATGTTTGCGATAAATCTTTTGTGACCCAAGTTTTCTCAACCTAATGGCCCATTAAAGTACAAGCAACACTTACTTTTCACAATTCAATTCAGCCCGAAAACGATTATCGCCTGAAGTCTTTTGCGCTATCTTTCCATTATTCAACTTTGATCTGGCGGAAATGCTCTTTCCGTCTTCTATTCTCACACATGTGCCTTATAGCACAAGTGTGTTTCATTAACAAAAGTACTTTCATATGTTCTCATGTTTGAACAAAATACATTGATTCAAAATATATCGTTTAGTGCATTTTCTTTTTTTTACTTATGACATTCTCATTCAGGTTATACAAATGATTTATTTATGATTTAATTGTATTTCTTTCTTTCTTGGCATTACACACTCACAATAAGCAGGCAGTTGCCATTTTGTAAATACTGTTATCAAGTTTTGCATCATGCTAAAATTTTATTTGTACTCCAGAATGGTGGACCCAATTCCCATTCCCATGCACTGGCAGAGGGGCAAATTAAATAAAGTGCGAAGTGGCTAGCGTGACCTCATTTCGGTACTAGGCCGATTTACTAATGGGCGCTGGCGTAATTACGCTAGCGAAGGAGATAAAACTCTGGTGCACTCTAATGCCAGGCGAGTTTTTGCTCTGGTGAAAGAGCGTTACTACGCAAATTCACCAAGTTTTTGATTTTACTGAACGTTATCTCTATCGCCAGACTTGCCTTCGCCACCTCAGACCAGTGCAATAGCCTTTTACTGGCATGATAGGCTGAAAAAGATCGAAAAAAATGTTTTGGGGTACCCTCCTTCCCCCTTACCTTTGATAACATATGGCACCTAAACTAAACTGTTGGCACATGTGTAGGGCATTATAACAACTCTAACTAATTTTATTAAGGTTCCATGGCCTTGTGTAGTGTAATGTATTTGCTGCAGCATATACGGCCATTGTACTTTAACTGCACGCCCTATGCAAATTAGCCAACGCTATCGTAACTTCGAAATGCTAATCGTATTTTTGCTAGCGCAACTTCGCAAGCATTCGGTACCTTGTGCGCAACTTCGGATCTTCGTGAATTAGTGTTGTCCAAGTGAATTATGCCTGGCGAAGTTTTGTGATGTGTGCGAAGCCAGCGCTGGCGAATTTTCGCAGGTAAGTAAATTTTCACCAGAGAGGAAGGGGGATGTGAGGAGTGCAGTGAAATACAGAAAGTGTAGAATGGAAAGTAAAAGTAACTGCCTGTCCCCCTCTATGCCTGAGGCATAGAGGCAGGGCAGGCAATATATGACTGACAGATTAAATTTTTAAATATATAAGCTTTTTATGTGTGGGTGACAGGTCCCCTTTAAGCACTACTAAGCACTACTAAGCAGTTATTCTTCCCTTGTGCATAATTCATGCTCTGGTTTAAATCCAATCTCTATAAACCTTGACTAAGACAGTAATCCAGTGTTGGACTGGCCCACCGGGATACCAGGAAACCTCCCGGTGGGCCCAGGTTTCAGTGGGCCCTCATATTGCTAAATATTTGGCCTATTTCATGGATATTCCTTATTTCTATGAGAACAAAGAGGCTAAATAGATGGAATAATAGATTATAAGATGTAAAGAAAAGAGACTAGGAGGTTGAGTGAGGAGAGGAAGAAAATAATATACTGAGTGGACCCCTGGTCTAAGATTCTTTGGTGGGCGTCCCAGTCCAACACTGCAGTAAACCCATATTAGCTTTACCTCTCTAAAAGGAATGCAGACACAGACCCCATTTTCACTTTACTTGGTTGACTAAAGTCCTTTTTCTTTGTAATTAATCTCCTTTCTCAGTAGTGGTCATCAAGAACGATCAAGAAAGACACACATCAAAAGCATCTCTTCATAAAACATTTATTTGTGTCCTTGAAACCCCACCAGGTCACTGACAAATAAAGCCTGCAATAATTGTAGCTAGTAGCTACTATTCTAACTATTCTCCTACAGCCATTAATGTATACAAACATTTAAGGATTGTTTCACTTGGTCAGTATCACTTTTTCAACACATCTGAGGCCAAATCTTTTTATCATTAATAGATGTAGTATCTTCTAAAAAACTTTGACCTATTCTAATATTGAGCACCATGAAATATTGAGGCCCCTGAAAGCTAAAAGATTATAATGAACATTCACTTCATTTTCTCAATTTTTGTTTAATTTTTAACTACGGTAGTTTCCGTTTTTCCAAAGCTAAAACATTTATACACTATAAAAAATTAAGAAAAGTAAATTGACATCATTAACTAGGACTTTGATACTAAAGGGCAGACTTATCAAGGGTCGAATTTCGAAGTTAAAAATACTTTGAAATTCGACCATCGAATAAAAATACTTCGAATTTGAATATCGAATTCAAACTTTTTTTCATCAAATCGAACAATCAAAGTAAAATCAAACGATAAAATCCTTTGAATCGAATGATTCGAACAATTTTATCATACGATCGAACTATTTTTACTTTGACTTTAAAAACTAAGAAAAATGCTGTAGAAGGTCCCCATAGGCTAACATAGCACTTCGGCAGGTATAATTTGGCGAAGTATTGAAGTCAAAGTTTTTTTAAAGAGACAATACTTTGATTATCGAATGGTCGAATATTCAAACTATTTTTACTTTGAATTGAATTTGAAGTCGAAGTATCCAAAAATAACTTTGAATTTTGAATTTTTTTACTTCGAAAATTCCCTCAAATTCACTTCGACCCTTGATAAATCTGCCCCTAAGAGGAAGTCAAGAATCGCTTCTTAACCCCAAGATATGCATGTACCCCATGACCACAGATCCAGAAGAAAATATAGTCGCATTTGTTTTTTATTTTTATTTATTTTTTTTGCAAGAAAATATAAACTGTAATTTGAAACAACATCATATGCCAATAGCCTCCATCTGAGAGTGAGTAATTATACCTTGTCTGGTTTCCAGTACTACGGCAAGAGGTCAAAGATGTAATATTTATAGTTGTCTGTATAGTCAATATTTTGTGGCACATTATCATAGGACTCTTACATACAAAACATTTTCACTGAGAAACATATCTCAATACTTTCTTTTCAAGTCAATTATTTTGCCCTTATGTTACATACCAAAACAGTATAGTAAACCGCTACTACAATTAGATGTGCAGCCATTTATCAACTTAAATGTTACAATCTACCAAGTAAAATAAACGGGTTGTATTTTCAGCTGGTTTTCAGACAAAATATTATTATTTATTAAATTAATTTGTGTAGGAGGAATAAAAAGTCTCTTAAAGGTGTTGTTCCCCTTTGAGTTAACTTTTAGTATGACATAGAGCGTAATATTCTGAAACAATTTGCAATTGGTTTTCATTTTTTACTATTTAAGGTTTTTGAGTTATTTAGCTTTTTATTCAGCAGCTCTTCATTTTGCATTATAAACAATAAGGTTACTAGGGTCCAAATTACCATAGTAACCATGCATTGATTTGAATAAGAGACTGGAATATGAATAAGAGAGGACCTTGCTAGAAAGATGAGAAATAAAAATTAGCAACAACAATATATTTGTAGCCTTACAGAGCATTTGTTTTTAGATGAGGGTCAGCAATGCCCATTTGAAAGCTGGAAAGAGTCAGATAGAAAAGGTAAATAATTATAAAACTATAAATAAAAAATAATGAAAGCCAATGGAAGAGTTGCTTAGAATTGGCCATTCTAGTACATACTAAATGTTTACTTAACGATGAACCACCCCCTTTAATTTGCCTAGTCAAAGTACATTTGCCTTGTGTCTGTTTGACAAGATGCTGCCAAATGTAAGATAGGGAAATATAAGAGCTTGAGTATTACCAGGCAAGGTAAATGATTCCAAGGAAATTGTGCCCAATAGGATTTTTTATACGAGAGATCTCTTTAAAGCACTACATTACATGTTGGCACTACCTATATAATAATCCTCAATGAAAGCTGAAACTATTGATTTGGAGAATAAGTAAAATGGCACACTGGGCCATTGTGTGCACTTTCTCATTGGACACATGTGTTTTAGTAGCCCTGGGAAATTGTGAAAGCACCTGCATTGGACCCTATTGCTTTCTATGTCAACCAAAAGTTTTTGTTCATATTCTTGTCTGATGCCTTAAAACTTCCCAAAATGTTGCAAATGTTGTCTCTTTAATGTACAATAATAATCCAAAACCTGGAGATATTAAAGGGGGAATGTATTTATTACTGTGTATATATATATTTGCATACATATCATTTCAAATTTACAGGAAATTATACACTGCCAAAAATCGATTTCATAAGCCCAAATGTGAGCACAAATAAAATGTTTGGTCATTTTTAGAGGGGTTTAAAAACATCCTACCAAACCATGATAGTGTTGTTTTACCCCAATCTCTGGGGTATGTTGTTACATATTTGAAAATAAGATGTTAGCATATTTTTCACTTTAAGGGCAGCTGTGGGTTGGAAATAATGATCTTCTAGTGTTCTGTAGAACTTTTCCAATGGTTTATTAATTACATCTATTTTGTACTTTTTGTGTTATCCCTGGTAATCTATTTTTTTCCTGTGGTAGCGAAACCATCAATTTCTGTTTAAGGGCTTCTTTAATATGATATATGTTGGCAATATTATTTTAAACAGCGATGTATCATATGTTTAGAATAACCTAAACAATTTTATTAACGGGATACTCTACTGTTCTTGGTTTATTCTTGATGGTCCCATGCTGCTTCTTGTGTGTTGATCTCTGAGCTCCATAAGCAAAAGTGTTTTTCATTGTCACCATATTCATGGTATTTCGGCTTTGTCCTGCTTGCTGATCTATTTTACCTGGTTCATAGTTAATTCTTCTATCTTATTTCTATAATTGAATACTTTTTGTCGTTTTTAGTTAGTGGGTGTCTCCTTTAGTTTCTGCTCTGCATTTTTTAAGTTTTGGCTTTATCTATTGCTCTTGCATTCCCCTCTTCCTAGCAGATACAGTTGGAATGAAATGTCCTCTTATGGTGGCCTAGAGTGCCTTGCATGCTTGGACATCGTGATCTGAAAGCAATGTTTCATAACTATAGGTGCAAGATTGGACTAGTGTACTGTGACTTACAGTTTTATATGGATGATATAACAAAATCAAGTTCATAAAGATATAGTCAATACATGTATGTATTTGATGTACAATATGGGATCCGTCATCTGGAAACCTGTTATCCAGAAAGCTCTGAATTATGGAATGGCTGTCTCCTGTGGACCCCCATTTTATCCAAATAATAAAGAAATCTAAAATTATTACCTTTTTATAGATTGGGTTTATTTAATGTTTACATGATTTTCTAGTAGAACTGATGTATGAAGATCCAAAATTATGGAAGGATCTGTTATCAGGAAAACCCCAGGTCCCAAGCATTCAGGTGTTGGATATGCCAAAAATCTTTGCCAATTTCTGCCTAAATATGCAGGCGCATTTTAGCTTCTGGTTAGGCAGGCGTCTGATAGGGACATAGAATTGGGTGACTGGGTGATCGGATCGGGAGGGGACCTCTGTGGGTGAAGGGGTTGGACAATTGAATGATCCGTGGGTCTGATACTATTTGATACTTGTACCTTCGGTACATTTGTGCTTCAAACGCACCTAATCGCTTCAGGGCTTCAGGGCTGTCGTTACCCTGGTTCTCACTCCTCTAACCTCAAACCAGAAGGGAGGGATCCTCAAGTGGGTGAAGGGGTTGGTTTGGTGTGGGGCACTAGACAGATGTTGCTTTGCCGATGTGCTAAGTAATTACCTGTTGCGCTCCAACCGTAACTTTGTATTGATCTAAGTGCATTTTTGCACATTTCACCTCGAACCGGGTGTTGCCATGTCAATCAGTCTCCTATACCTAACCTTAATTTTAATGTCGCTCTCTAGAACTTGGTTTTAACGATTTAATAAAGGTTAAGTTTTAATTAAATTTTGCTTCACTGGAGTCTTGGTATTTACGGATGGGAAGGTGCAGTTATGTGGGTCAGTTTTTTTTTCTTTCTGCAATTATAATCACTATTTGACCCTGCACACCATCCTCTGTGTTTGATGGGCGGTGCTCACCAATCATTTACTCTTCAACATTTTTTCTTACCGACCTCAATTTTAATGCTTCTATTAAACCATGAAGGTTTTGCTTTGCAACATATAAAGATGTATATCTGCTTTCAACCCTGTGAAAATTTCTTGCCAGTTAATATATTGCAGGGATGCCTTTATACTGCCAAAGTTTGTACATCTAAAAGTTAGTGTCTAAATTACTTCCATATACTCCTTTATTCTAGTCTTGGAAATATATTCCCAACATAATCATTGTAGATAATTACAATTGCAGATAATTTTATTCTTATGCCTGCCTACTAGGTCCATGTGAATAACTGTTATGCTTGCCATCAGTTGCAAGATTTCAAAATACTTTTAGAAGCACTAAGATTATTGTTAAATGTGGACTTTTCACTGTCTATGGGCAAAATGTCAATCCACTCTGTATACTAAGGTAGTGGAAAAAAAACCTTGTGATTCTGGATTTATTATACCTCGAGGATGGAAAAAGTCAGAATTCGAAAATCCGGCATCTCAGACCTGCCGAGGTTGCATATAAATCAATGGGAGAAGTCCTGAAGATATCTTGATCTGCGCTGGGTTTCATGCAATAATCCAAAGATCTTGTGGTTTTTGGGCAAATATTTGGTGGTTTTCGGGCGGAAAATCCAAAATAATCATATGATTTGAATTTTTGAAATTTTTTTCCACACAGCAAATGGGTTTCTGGATAATGGATCCCATACCTGTTAAAAAGTGCATACAAAACAGAGAAATAATTTTTTTCTGTAATGTCACTATTTTACACAATATGTTTGCTTTATCAAACTTGCTACATTTTACACTGTGACACTAATGGTATGCATTAATACACCATTAATTGTGATATGTGTAAGATGTGTTTTGTATGCACTTTTTATATAAAAACCTTTTTTTGCATATACCATGGGGTGTGCTAAATGTGTTAAAGTGTGCATTTGTACATAGTGAGTTACACACAGAGCGGATTCATTTTCTAGATGTGGAACTTTGGAGACAGGATGACCATATTGAATATACACTGTTCCGTTCTCCACTATAATAGTTGTCACCCCGGGCCTATGAAAAAATCACTGTTCTGTCGAGTTCTACAGAACAATTCAAATCCGACATTGGCAGAGCAACAGTTAAAAAACATGTGGACTGGGTTTAGAGAACTGGGGTATCCAGGTATAGTGTTACAGCAGGCATTAGCAGCTAGAAGTCGGGATATGGTTCCACAGACGGATGGGGTGAAGCACCCAAATTTTGATTACAGTAACAGTAAAGTTTTCCACAAGCTCCATTATAGTAAAAAAGGTTATTAGGAACCACTGGAGCATAATTCAAGCTGATGATAGTCTGAATAGGGTAATTCCCAAGAAACCCATGACTTGTTACCAAAGGGGGATAAACTTAAGGGATCTCTTAGTGAAAAGTGACCAGTTGAGGTGCTACCAGACGAGACAGGAAACCTGGCTATGGAATGACATACCTGGTTGTTTCAAGTGCCCTAACTGCACTTCCTGTAGATTCATGACACCTGGAAACAGTTTTTTACACCCCAGACTGGCAGATGCTTTTTAATAAGACATCACATGCACAACATGATTACTTGCCCTTGTGGGTTATTGTATGTGGGTAAAACCGACCACATATTGCAGTTACACATGGATGGACACTGGTCCGCAATTAGTGCTGCAATTGGGATGGCCATACAAATAAACCAATAGCCAATCACTTTTTTGCAGTAGGCCATAGACTACCCACACTTCGTTAAATCGCCATTGATCATATACCACCTCCGAGGAGAGGAGGGGACAGATCAAAAATGCTGCTTCAGCGCAAAGGGTTTTGGATAAAAAGGTTAAATAATTTGGTGTCAGCAGGGTTAAATAAGCATTGCTCCTTCCTTTGTTTTTTGAATCAAAGATAAAAGTTACAATAATAGGAAGTGAATTGTTACCCTGTTATATGTCATTAGCTATACTTATGATAAGATTTTTGTTACATTTATGATATGCTTTTGACACATAATAGTTGTGGATATTGATGCTGATGAGGTTGATTGTGTTTCTTGTAGAAAATAAGATTTCACTGGAGAGCTGATGTGTTGAAGTGGTTAATATTCATTAATATTCGCGAATGCAACTTGAATAAGCTTATTAACCACTTCAACACATCAGCTCTCCAGTGACACACGGTTTGTGGCATCAAATTATCTCTATTTTGTTTGTGTGTCTTTCATTTTTTTTATATGGTTCAGGTGGTGTCTTGTTTAACCTCTACATTGGGGTGGAACTTCTCATCAGATGTCTCATGGGGCGGCACGTGATTGAGTGAGTGCTGTTGGTTTTACTTATTTATTTGCATGATGTTTTAATGGGTGCTATTGGTCTTGATAAAGGAAATGTTGACCTGGTTTTAAACATGTGCTTATTAATGGTGTAACGAGAAAAATAAGTACAATGTAGCAGTGCACCTGCAAGTTAATAAATGTAACAAATAAATGTATCGATTGAGGAATTGTAAAGTGAAATACGCTGTAACTTTTGTATCTCACCTGCAACCCTCCAGTTAACTAGTTCAGGTGCCGTAGTATTAAATTACTTAAAACTCAACTTTTATTAGTCCCACTAAAAACATTTTCACCACAAAGACACTTTTTTTTTTTTTTTTTTTTTTAAAAGATTTATTTATTAATCCAACACATAGCCATACAAAGTAGCATAATCAGGACGTTAAACAAGTAATGCAGTTGGCAGCGCATCAGAAAATTTTTAGTTAAACCCCTGGAAAAACAGAGAGGATGCAAGAAGGCATCCGGGGAAAGGCGGAAGGTCCAAGAAGGAGCAGCATGAGAAGAAGATAAGAGAAGAGGTGAGATAAGGAGAGAGGAGAAGAAGAAATGAAGAAAGAAGAAAAGAAGAAAAGAAGAAATGAGGGAGGGAGACAGTGAGCGATATAGCATCTACAGGAGATTCCGAGACATAAGTAGATGGTCAGTGTATTCTCCAGCGTGCAGTTATAAGTGCACATATAGACTAGGAGGCAAACATTCCAAAGGACCCAAGACACGTGAGGCATACACCAAGGTCCGTTCAACCCAAAGAAGAAAGAGCAGCAGCCGGTTATTAGGGATCTGGTGGAAGCCAATCAATATGGGGGGAGTGTGAGTCTCCAGGTCTATTGGAGTAGGAGTCGTTGTGTAAAATCCACAACGACCAGGTGTTGTTAAATTTAGCTGGGCAACCCCTAGCTGCATAAATTTGTTCCAGAATGGGCAGGGTTTGTTCCACCAGACTGATCCAAAAGTGTAGTGTGGGTGGCTGCTCCTCTACCACAAAGACACTTCATTGAATATCCACTTCAATGAAGCTGGACCATATCCATAAAATTACACAAAACTTAAAAACACATAAGCGGACAAGTGGGGGGAAAAAGTGAGCTGATAACTTCTCAGCCTCTATCTATGCAAATATAATCATCTGTGGGGTATATTTAAATTTCCCCTTTTGTGCATGTAAATAACTGGGCCAATATTAAGATGCTCAGTACTATTAATAGTCGTTCTTAGTTGACTCCAAAAAGCCACAAATCAATAGCTCTTAGTGGCTGGAATAGTTATGCTTTATTACAGCCAGCCTTGTAAATTTTATACCAAACATTGCACTGCCCAGTACATGGTCGAATCGTTCGCTCAGACCGCCCACCCAAACCACCCTTCCATTAGTTCCCCAGAGTGTGTCTGCCTAGCAACGTAGGGAGCAGAAAAGAGCTAGTCCCCCTCTGTCCACCTATGCCTCCCAACGCGTTTCACCGGAAAACCGGCTTCCGCCCCTGAGGTGAGATACAAAATTTACTGGTTTTAAACATGTAATAAATAAAATTTCGATTTCTTACTTCTGCAAAGGTTCCCAGTGTGCACCTCATTCTTTGGAATTTTATATAATATATATATATATATATATATATATATATATATATATTAGAAAGATTTCATTATATTCTCATTACATATGTTTAGTTCATACTCTTTTGTAGTTTATTAGTATTTGTATATTATTTTTATTGTTTTATTTCTTATGTTTATTATTATTTTTTGTATTTTATTACTATATCATTTTTATTATTACAGAAAAACGTTTGCTTAATTACTGAAATGTTACACTTGTTGTTATGTAAGCAAACACTAACACAGTGGTGTCATGGAATACATAAATAACACCAGAGCTTTAGGTGAGAAGAGAATGTACTACATGCCATTGGAAGTTAAACATTATTGCTCTTAAGTTATATAGTAAATATTTACCAGCTAACTGACTTTTTGTTTTAAAACAGTAACCTTTGCTACAAATAATGATAACTCTCTCAGTAATTTGTATTTTTTACTTTTTCTAAAACTGACTTGTATTTTTAAACATGAGTTTCATCTGTCTATTAGCATTTCAATAAGCCATGTTTCTGGCTCTCTAAACTGATAAAGTTTGATGCATTAATTGCTGCCATTTCTCAGCTGCTCCACCTCCTACTCAGCATTTTCCCTGACATGAAGCTTTGACAGCAGCTAATGTATCAGCTGAGACTATTCAAACAAGCTTACCATGGAGTTACTTGGAAACTGAACCACTCCACAAAAAAGTATATAGAAACTATAGAAAGAACATACAAAAGGAGGTGTCTATGTATGCAGGAGGTGAGCAAATACTGGAATTTGATGACAATACTGTGTATGAAACTATACACATATACATAAAAAAGTATACATTTGTAAATGCTAAAAAGTGCTGAAACATTGTGGAATATAAAACAGATCATTTGATCGGAACCTGTGGTGTTTATACAAATGGCCTGTAGATGTGCCCAGACTTATACTGTGCATACTTCCTGACAGCTTAAAAGTGAAAGTTACTGTTGTGTAATGGCTGCACGAGTCTGCTAATAAAGCACTGTTATACCCTCTCATCCTCGGCTACCCAAAACATAACAGAACCAAATCTATGAAATATGAAAAAAGGGCTCATTATATAGCACATCTTCTTGCTTTAATTAATTCAACCTATAAATTAAAAAAAAGAGTCATGTGAGCTACTAAAAGATATTAGAGGGTTCTTGTACGTCAATTTTGGCAAGACGCCCTTATGTTATTTACCTGCAATGTAGCTTATTGCAAAGTTCCAGTTTCATTGTGGTCACCAGCAGGATTTTCTTCAGAAGCAATTAGGGCCAATGTGGCAAAAATGGAAAAGTTGCACTTGCACTTTGCCGCAAATTGGACGCAACTGAGATAACTTCAGTAGCTTTTTTCAAAATTACTTGTGTGTTTCCCCGATTCTTTAGATGAAGCATACTTGTACCTATTGCCGCAGCCCGCAATAAGAACCCTGGAGCTACCACCTACCTTGAATGAATGAACAAATTAATAAATGAATCTAGCATTAATGTATGTTATATAACAATGATATATTTGGATAGCAGTATGTGGACAGAATTAGATTTTTTAACTTCTTTCAAAGCTGCTTGATCTTTAACTTCTTTTAAGCATGTGTTTGCAGAACTATGGATTGATATGTAATGGTTAAAAAAATGATTTGTGATTCTTGGAAGAGGGCAGGGTCCATATTACCTGTAGGTATTTATTACAAAAGACTAAACAAAGTTGAAATGTGGATTTGTACAGAGGTGCAACAATCAATCCAAAGTAATCTTTCTTGTTCAGTAAGATTGACAAATCAGCCTCTGCCTCAGAGTAGTTAATAATTTGGCTATACAATTTTACCAGGAGCCTTTAAGTTTGGAATCTGGAAGAAACTCAGTTAGAAATAGGGAACACATACACAGCCAAGGTAAAGTCAGTGTAGCTTTCTGCTTGTAATTAAAACAAGGACCTTAGCACTGCAAAAGCGGAGTGATATGCACTTTACCACTATACTAGTACCCGTGGGTTACAACACTAGAATCTGTACCATACTTAGAGTAAGCCACAATTGTAAATAAGAATCCAACTAATGTTTATTATTAACAAACAGATTCACTTTTGTGCAGTGTTCTAACCTTTGGTAATAAAACATGACCACTGTATAGACAAAATGTGATATTGGATTATATACTGTATATGTATATTGTTATATTATTATGTTATTATATTATTACTAAACATTGTGTGTGTGTGTGTGTATATATATATATATATATATATATATATATATATATATCACAATTGTTTTCTCTTTTATGTGTGCTAACTACTATCACCCAAATTATGAAATTAAAGATCAATTGTGTGTATGAGTTACAGTGTGGTTAACCTTTCACAAGTTAACCCTTCACAATTACAGCAAGGGGCCCTCCTGAGCATGTTAAACATGTTCTGCCAGCAGTTGCAGGGAGTTGTGACTTGCCCAGTGAAGTCTGAGGCTCTACATCTGTAAAAGGTGTATATAATTTTTTTTAAAAATATTGCACGTAGTAAAAAAATGTGCCACAGCCGAAACGGCACAAATACAAATTTAAGTTGTCTCCACCTGATTGGAGGACATGCCCTATGGCATATGCAGCTGGGGAGTACAGTAATATCACTCATGTATATTGTTCCCTGAAATCTATACCATGCTTGGAGGTAGGGGAGACATGTACTCCCCCAATACCATGCCTAGTGAGGTAGATTAGATTGAGTAAAAAGAATGGCAGTCATTAATAAAGCAATCCTTAGAACATTGATTTATTAACTTCCCAAACCTAGATAGTGGGGGAAATGGGAATAAAAATAGTGTCCACCAGCCAACCGTTGCCCTCACCCTTTTTTACACACATCATAATACAAATATTTAGTGACCTTATACAAATCTAAGGGCACCCACCTTATTGCATGTAGATGTATTCTCTTGCTTGTGATGGGTGCTCTAAACAGCTACATTATATATGACCCTACTGTGCTTGTCAGCTGTTAATACTTATCTAAGTTAAAATTTAGTTGGAGTAAACCAATATTGCACTCTGGCTAATGTATTTGCATAGTGGATTATCTGAAGTGTGTATTGACCCATTACAGGCAGTTAGCAAATTGGATTAAATACAATTGTTCTCATATGAATGACTAGGGGCAAATTATCTAGCAGACACTTTTATCTATAGACATTGGTGACCAACACGTAATTCAAATTACCAGCAACTCAAATTTTCATTTAAATCCAGTCTGACCTTAGCATCACCATATGTCGTGTCTATACAAACAGGGCATTGTCAACTGAAAAATGAAACAGTAGGAAAAAACTAAGAAAATCAAAGATCAATGACATTAACTCTTAGTACAAAGTTAATCCAGGGATTTGGTCAACTGAGGCAAACTGGAAACTCAGTAGTACAAAATGTTAAAGGTGTAGTAGTATATCCTGCTGCACCGCACTGCTCAACCAAATTTTAATCAGTTGTTGCTGAACTTCCAATCCCAAAATAAAGTAACATAAAATAATAGTTGAGGCATGATGGGAGCTGTAGTCCAGCAACATCAGGATTGTATTCTTAAAGCAATATTGCACAATAAATCTTTTCCCAAACTTTTCTCTAAATCTCCACACCCATTGACTGCTTTAAAATAAAAAAAAAAAACACATCCAATGAGAATCCCAGCTGATTTGTATTAATCAGTGAATCTTTGTTCCTGCAGTTGGAGTTGTTAGCTGAAAGCACAGTATCCCAGCACCGAACAAGTCTGTCCTTTATCCCCATGTTGGATTCTAGTGTAATATAATGAAGAGCATGCTATAATTATCTCTATATTTAAGACAATAGCAATAAGCCTGACATGGTGCTGGCATTCAAAATTCTTATTTGTCAGTTCTTTTGCATTTATAATGAAGTTCTTGATCAGTAGAATTCTCATTTGTGGATTTTTTTGCATCTATAATATATATACTTTTTCGACAACGTCTATAGAAATCTAAGGGACGATGTGGGACTGTTACAGCTGGGTTTACATCCCCTTATAAAATTGATGGTTGTGTTTTAAAGCCTCATCCAGGCCTGGAATAGAAATCTGTGGATTCTGGCAAATGCCATAGAGGCTGTTGTAAGCTGCCATATACAGTCCCTATTTAGTGGACTGGTGGGGGACTGTTTGGGCCTTTGTGTACTTGAAATGCCGGGCCTGTTTTGAATTCCAGTCTCAGCCTAGCCTCATCTACTATGTAACTATAAATATTGTTAGTTGTTAAATTACAAATGATGAGGTAGTACCCCAAAATAGCATTCTGAGATCGGCTCAAGGGATCACTCTAGACAAAACTCTGTTTGCCTCTCTCTCAAAAAATCTAAAATATTGGATCAAATGACTATATAAATTGATGTCACACTGCTTCCTGCACTGCTCTGCATTTTACTAAACTGGATCCAGTCTGGTGTAGCATGAAGTAACTTGTCTGCAAAGTGTTTATATGTGTTTATATGCGTCTTTTGACACTGGGATCTATTAATACATTAGCTCCCTACCCTTTTAGATTGCATGTCCCAGAAAGTAAATTTCTTCTTCAGTGACACAGCAGAAAATATCACAAAAAATAGCAGTATTTTGGGAAATCATTGGCTTTTAATTGTCTTAATCAAAAATGGATATACCTGTATAGCTCAAAAACCCTGATTGCTTAAAGATTGCTTTAATCAGTTGACTATACACATTTAAACAATTCTGTAAATGAAAAAAAAATAAAAAGCATGGAAACTTTGAAGCTTGAACTTCACACATACAGCCAGGAAATGGAAAGAACTAGTTTAGTCTCTAAATATACTGTTTATGTTCATGAAAAACATAAAGAAATGCAGTGAAACTACAGCAAAAATATTTAGAGAACATGAATTTCTGGATTATCTTTTACCGACATTTCAAAACATTGTAGCATGCAACATTACATTAGGCACAGAAATGAGTGTTACTTTTTAGTACAGTACTGTGTTGAAGAACAGTTTATGCATAAACACTGAATTGGCAGCAAAGTAGCAGGGTAAAGGTCAAACATTTAGGGGGTTAGGACAAGTTTGTGAGTTTTTTTCTACTTTGAATAAACTCACAAATCGAATGTTTGATTATTATGAAAAAACTTGATTGAATGCAATTGAGACTAAAGACTCAAATTGATTGCATTATTGGCGAAAAAACCTTGAATACCTCAAACTGATCGAGTTTTTGAGCGCAAAGCACTTCAAATTGTTCAAGGGACCTCTGCTTATGACTTCTCCATGACCTTGACAGGTTTTAGCTGGAATATTTTCAGATTCTGGCTTTTTGCAGCTCTTTGTGGCATAATAAATCTTGAAAAGTTTTTACTGAACATTTTTAGGAAAACACTATACATTATAGCACTGTTGTACATTATGGTTTGGGCTTATGTACCAGCCCAAGGCAAACACAACCCTTTAGAAGGGAAGATCTCTGCCTCCAAAGATGCCCCAGCAGCTACCCATCTTCTTCTCTGCTGATTCACGGCACATGCTCTGTGCTGCTGTCAATTACTGAGCTTTTAGGGCTAGTCCACACGGGGAGATAGCCACGCGTTTGCGGTCGCCGCGACCGGCGCAGGCGACAGTTTTGTATGGGCGCCTATGTAAAAACGCCTGTGCTAACCACACGAGGCGATTCGCTTTTCAACAGTCGCCTGAAAAAGCCTGGCGAGGCATTTTCAGGCGACTGTTGAAAAGCGCATCGCCTCGTGTGGTTAGCACAGGCGTTTTTACATAGGCGCCCATACAAAACTGTCGCCTGCGCCGGTCGCGGCGACTGTCGCGGCGCTTTGACGCCGCGACCGCAAACGCGTGGCTATCTCCCCGTGTGGAATAGCCCTTAGAAGGGAAGATCTCTGCCTCCAAAGATGCCCCAGTAGCTACCCATCTTCTTCTCTGCTAATTCACTGCACATGCTCTGTGCTGCTGTCGCTTACTGAGCTTAGGGACCCACTCACAATATACAGTAAACATAAAAAAGAAATCTCACAATATAAGACTGATTAATAATTAATACAGAGAATTACATGGCAGAACAGAAACCAGTGCAACTAACATTAGAATCCAATAATCAGCCCTGTAGCATCTACTTCTATTATAGGCCAACCTCATTTTCTGCTTGATAATTTGTGACGACCCCTAAGATTAGCTTCTCAACAGCTGCTCAGAGCCTACTGAGCATGTGAGTGTCACAGACACTTTCCAAGATGGTGATCCCCTGTGACAAGTTTGATGTCCTGGATCATTGCTGCTATTGGGAAGCAGACACTTTAGGCTGGTGCAGACACTTTAGGCTGGTGCAATAAGTGCAGTATAAGTTTTCTAGCTCCCTTGAGGAATAATGGAATTTCACCAGGAGGTGGTGAATAAATCTAATCAAACTAATCTTAGAAAAGTATTTCAAAGTTAATTTATGAATAGGAAGAAATGAGAAAAAAAAACTGCCAGAATAGAAATCTGTCAGGGAAAAAAGTTTTTGTCTAAATAGTATTTTTTATAAATATACCATGTAGGAAAAAAACTGGAAAATGTGTAAACTGTAATTATGTTGCATTTTGCTGTGATAAACAGTAATAAATGTATCCACACTGAATCTGCTCTGCCTTTTCTATACCCAGGCCTTTTTCCATTTAGTCAACAGTGAGCAACAGCTTGCATAATGTAGCATTCAACCAATTTTACATTTCTATATGTTATTGTTTCATAAATAGGGATTACTGTGTCACTTTAAAGAGGTGGGTCATCTTTATGTTAACTGTAACTTTATGTTATAGAATGACCAATTCTAAGCAACTTTTCAACTGATCTTCATTATTTATTTTTTTTATAGTTTTTTTTTAATTGTTTGCCTTTTACTTCTGATTTTTTCCAGATTTCAAATGGGGTCACTGACCCAATCTAAAAAAGCAAGTGTTCTGTAAAGCTATAAATGTATTGTTATTGCTACATTTATTACTCATCTTTCTATTCAGGCCTCTCCCATTCATATTCCAGTCTCTTATTCAAATCAATATATGGTTGCTAGGGTGTTTTGAACAACAAGATTACTGATATTGCAAACTGGAGAGCTGTTGAATAAAAAGCTAAATAGCTCAAACCCCACAAATAAAAATGAAAAACAATTGCAAACTGTCTTAAAATATTACTCTCTCATACTATATCATACTAAAAGGTAACTCAAAGGTGAACAACCCCTTTAACAACTGACAACATTTAAATGATTACAAAACTATTTTAGTTTAGCTTACAATTAGTAAATATGAGAGTAAATTATATGATGAATAATTTATGTAATAAAAGTGGCTGCAGCCTTTTTAATCCATTAAAAGAAATGTCCAGTTGTGTCTAATGGGAGAATGGTGAGTTGGATTGGGAAGGGGTCTGAAACTTGATGCTGCCCATGTCAAGCAGGCCCTTGAGGACCGTAAAGGAATGAAGGGACAGGACCATGACAGGGCTAGAGAAGCGGACCCGGAAGTTAGGTGGCAAAGGAATTGTGAGCATTGTAGTTGTGGAAGTGGCTGGAGAAATAAAAGGGGAGTGGAAAGGAGTACACGGAGAGGCTTTCGGGCGCCATTTTACCTTAGCAGCCCTGCCCACCCGCCCCCTTATGTGAAGATATGAAAGGGGAATGACAACTCCACAGCTACAAGGAAGGAAGGTAGTGTTGGAGCAGGGTACAAGTGTTTTTTGCGGAAGATGGGTAGGTCTGAGGCTGGTGGCTTTGTGGATATTGGCCACTGTTAAGAGGGGAAGGAGAAAACAAGGGGACCAGCCTCAGAATGCGGATATATCCAATTGCAAAGGTATCTCCATGGCAGCAGCCTTCAGCGGCTAGGGGTGAGGAATCCTGCTGGATAATGGTTATGATATTAACATGTTGGAAATGTGAAGTTATATGATGATTAATTTATGTAATAAAAGTAGCTGCGGACTTTTCAATCCATTAAAAAGGACCTGTCACAGAAAAAAAATATTAAAAATCCCATTTTATTACATTAGTCAAGAAAAATTAACTTTAGTTACACTATATAAATTATGTGAATCTTGTTTCCTTCAGTCTGGGAATTCATAATTATAACAAGCAGGCAGGAGCCATTTTGTAGAATCTGTTATTAAGGCAAGGCTTGCATCATCTCAGAATCTTGTTTGTGCACCAGAATGGGGGACCCAATGTCCATCCCCATGCACTCGCTACACAATTAAACGGTGAAAAGAAGGGGGGAATGTATGGAGAGCATCTAGGAAGTGCTGAATGGAAAGTGAAAGTAATTGTCTGCCCCGCCTCTATCCCTGAGGCAGTGATCCCCAACCAGTAGCTCGTGAGCAACATGTTGCTCTCCAACCCCTTGGCTGTTGCTCTCAGGGTCCTCAAAGCAGTTGCTTCTTTTTTCCAAGCTTGAAAGCAAGTTTTAAACTAAGTATAGTGCCAAGTAGAGCCTCTTGTAGGTCTCCAGTCCACACAGGGGCTACCAAAAAGCCAATCATTGCCCTATTTAGCACCCCAAGGGACT
Organism: Xenopus petersii; assembly: GCA_038501925.1. NCBI lineage: Eukaryota > Metazoa > Chordata > Amphibia > Anura > Pipidae > Xenopus > Xenopus petersii. Next base: position 103,108,989 of record CM076682.1, read on the forward strand.
TTTTCATGCTTGTGTTGCTCCCCAACTCTGTTTAGATTTAAATTTTGCCCACAGGTTAAAAAGGTTGGGGACCCCTGCCCTAAGGCATAGAGGAGGGGGAGACAATATTTGATTGACAGCTGAGATTTTAAATGAGCTTACAACAGCTATGAATGCTTTAATAAAAAATAGAAATAGAATTTCATGTTTAATTTGAAAAGGGCTTTTATTATACAGATGTTTGTGTCCGGATGACAGGTCCCCTTTAAAAGAAGGGGTTTGAAACTTGACGCTGCTCATGTCATGGAAATTGTGAGGTAAGTGGTTATATTTTTGTTAGTTCTATAAAGATTTTTCTAATTGTATAAATTCTCTTTGCATTTGTTCACAATTCTTCTCCTGGGCTAGTCATTGTCATACTGGTCAACCTATGTGCAAAAGATACTAAGAAAAGGAGTTTCATAAAATCAACTGTACCTTAAGGACTATGATAGACTGGATGCTTTATTGGTCTCAAGAGATCTCCTTTCCTGCAGATGATAAAGCACCGGACAATACCTGTCCCTCCACATTCATTTGAATGTGTAAGGAGGCATTTCAAATGAACATGGAGGGGCTGGAATTGTTGGGTGTTTTATTGCCTGAGGAAATTTCCCATGAATGATAAAGCACCCAGTCTGTCATTCACTAAACATAGTTTGAAATTAGTAATAAAATAAAGTCATTTGAATAAATTAGATTGATACAATAAGCATTATTCTGAACAAATCCAATTCAAATTGATTCCCTGGGAAAGCATATCCACAATTCCTACTTATTAATGTCAGTATTGTCAAATGAACTCTTTTGAGTGATTTTTTTTAATGCATTCTTCTTTGTCACTGCTGATTATACATTCTCACTATGCACTTCTAAACTATTCCATTCAACTTTTCTACTTGGGACTGGAATATCATTCTGAAATATTAGTGGAAGTAGGCTGGTTTCTTTATACTTTATGTGCAGAAACTGTCAGGATTTGTTCACTGTGAAAAAGCAATGAAATATAATTTTCATTTATTATATGTCACAATTGACTAGTGCAAAAATGGCTGTGTTGTATTGATAATTGTGTTAATAATAATAATAATAATAATAATAATAATAATGAAATTATGAAAAGGCTTTATCTTTGGTGAATTTAGCCTTTGTTCTAAAGTCTTGTTTGGATCAATGACAAGACTTTTCTAAAGTTCCTAATAAATAAGTGTTTGGCTGTTACCTTCAAACCAAGTAGCAGAACACTAGTTAGCCAAATTTTTGTATGCACGTCTGCCATGGGTGCAACAGCAATATCCCAAAAAGTATAGTTCACAAGAAAAAGGCAAAGCGTCAGGATTAACTGCTCAAACTTCAGTGTTTAATTGTTGACAATAAAAACAGTGAAGTTTGAGCAGTTAATCCTGTTGCATTGCCTTTTTCTTGTGAACTACACTTTTAGGGACATTCCAAAAGTTATTATGATAATATTGTAATTACTTCATATAAACCTTGTTAACTGCTGTTTTTTTGCTGAAGGAGAATAGCCTGATGGTGCATGAGAAGCTGGGAGTCTTAGAGGTTATTTACTAAAATCCAAATGTATCTATTTTTTTAAAAAAACAAAGATCATCCAAACTCCCATCCATGATTTTACCTTATTTATCAATTAAAAGAACGTGAAAAAGTAGGGTCAGGAAAAAACTAGATAAAAAAATTGAGCAAAAACTCGAATCATATGAATTGTTCAGACTTTACTCCCAAATTGCTAAATTTTTTGGGGGTTATAAAAACCCCCAATTTTTCAGGTTATTTGGCTTAACCCAGCGTAGACCACAATATCTTCAAATTGGGATAGGGACATCTGCCATTGACTTGCACATGACCTTGACTTGAGATGCCAGGTTTTCGAATTCGGGCTATTTGCAGCATCGGGGTATAATAAACCTTAAAATTTTTGAGGTTTTTTTTTTTACGAAAAAATTCAACTTTTTGCCCCAAAAAGCCTAACCAGGAAAAGGTTTAATAAATAACCCCTTTAGGGCAGAGACACACGTGGAGATTCCTAATCCCCCTTAACTGCCTTCCTGCTGGCTAAAATCTTAATCGCCGGCAGGCTAGCACTCGGAACGCTTCATTTTCTGAAGTCACCCGAAGTTGCCTCATGAGGAAACTTTGGGTGACTTCGGAAAACGAAGCACTCCGAGTTCCATCCCGCCAGCAATTTAGATTCTTGCCGGCAGGAAGGCAGTTTTGGGAAATTAGTCGCCCCGAAGAAGAGGCATTTTGTCGCCGGCAACTAATCTCCCCGGATCTCCACCTGTGTCTCTGCCCTTAAAGTTTCAACAGATTGTCTTTAACCCCATTGCCATACCCAAGTGATTTTTTTTATCTGCATTCTATATCATTACACACATATATAACCCACATTGTTTTCCAACATTTGCTCTTGACTTGGCTTCTTTTGAGGGTTCTGGGTACTGAGATTAACTGGTCCCTAGTTTACACCTCAAATTCAGACAGTAGGGTTCACACCTGTCCCCCTGTATTATACACACCTGTGACACCTCTATTGTGCACACCTCTAAACCTCTAAAGCCCTGTGATGTTCAAACCTCAGACCCAGACTGAAAGTGCCCATATTGTTCACCTGTTCACACCTCATAAAACTAATGGAGGGGCACCAGAATTGTGTCACTGTATGTAGCACAGTATGAACTGTTCATGTTAGAGTGGTCTTGAGAGGTTTCATACTCTGCTTTCCCTATGCTCCCAGTGTATGCCATACTCTGCCTGTGTGTGCCATACTCTGCCTGCCATAGTCTGCCTGTGTGTGCCATGCTCTATCGCCCCCCTCCTTAAGTCATTTTCTGACGGCGGAGTCAGTGGCACGCAAGCTGACGGGGGGCCTTGAGGGGGTGCGGGCCCTGGCCCAATCGCACCCACTGCTGCCTCGGTAGTTACACCTCTAATAAAAGTTTATCCAGCTCTAGTTATCTATATTAAGCAATTAGATGTTTCTTTTCATTATTATTTATTAACCCTGAAAAGGAAGTTGCATGTAAAATTTAGCCTCTGTTAAATTTGCACTATGAAGTCATAACATTGTTATTTAATCAGAAATGTGAGTGTAGGATTGTCCAGACCACTTATGACTTTGGTGTAGATGGCTAGCTTGAATATGCAATATATGGACAAACAATCCCTGTTTTGTTTAAAGGGGGGGCATTTTTAGTAGCTTAATAAACAAACTGTATTGATATCCCTGTGGTGGAACTTCAAGGGGTGCAATTGCACCTGGGCCCGCACCCCTTCAGGCTTGCCAGAGCCCCATACGCATCAATCTGGACTGAATATTGCATCAAGGGTGGATTGGGAGCTCAGGTGCACATCCTTGATCTGGGCCCCACCAATGATAGTTCTGTTACTGTGTGCAGGGGACCTCTTTTTTTTGTCTGTAAACATTTTTGGTCACAGCCTTTTTGCACCCCTGCTTAATGGTTAAAACCTTTCTTTCTTGCTTTGATTTTTATTCTGCACTTTTTATATGATATTTCACTGTGTGTCTTGCAAATAATGAATTCTACTATTATTATTAAAGTCATTTCAGCAAGGTATTGCTTTAGCTCTTCATTACTTATTCTGCTTTGTGCTATTCTCATTCCTACCACTAAGTGGCACTTTTTTAGCAGTGCAGATTGCTTAGCTAATTTTCAGACCTAAAAATGCTCCGGCCTTTAGATACCATGCTTTTTGGAAGGGTACCATTATTTACAAATTGAAATATCTTGCCCTTACAGGCTGATTCAGAGAGTCTGAAACTAGTGGCATATAGGGAAGTTTTTCAACAGCATATAGTGGCTAGCAGAGAAACACCTGAAATTACAGTAATTCAATAACCAGAGAGAAATAATCCCTTAGTTAGCATAATGGACTCCTGCTAAAAGTCACAACTCAGGGGAAGAGAGAGGTTTTATTCTAGTACAGTAATATACTTTACTACCTTGCAAGGACAAAACATGGAATAGCTTTACACTCCCTGTATGCCTTTTTAGCGCAGGAAATAACAAAACAAATTAAAACAATAGGCAAAAAGTATATTCAGTACAGGATCATTAAACTAATATTAAACAAGGGTGGGGGGTATACCGACCCTTTAACTAGGGTTGCCATCTGGCCTGTATTTTACCGGCCTGGCCGGTAAAAATGATGGCTGATCCCAATGTTATTAATAGGGAGAAAAGATAAATGTATAGGAAGGCCGGTATTTTTTTCCAGAAAAGGTGGCAACCCTACATTTAACTGATGCATTTTAAAAAAGAAACATGTTTCCCCATGTCAGTATCACTTTATCGGGGCTGTAGCCCATTTAACATGTTTTATTATCTCATTAGCGGTAGGAGTCCCCACAAACTAAGTACAAACATAGTTGTGTCTCTGCAAGAAACAACCAAGAGTTGCCATATCTGCAGATAGCTTCTTCAGTTAGTAGCATAAGATCACAATAATTAACATGCAACATTATTTGCTCCATACTGTAAATTATGAAAATGAAGAGGCAATAGTTATTTGTTGAATCATTTTTTTTCATGCTTTACAGTGGGGGCTTTTAAATACAAAACATTTTTACTGTAGATATAAAATGTATTTTTTTTCATCTGCACCATAATGCAAGGCATCACCTTTGTATTCTCTAGTAAGTAACTGTGGGGCTCATTTATATACACTGAGCAAATATGCACCTGGGCAGTAACCCATAGCAACCTATCAGTGATTAGCTTTTTTTTCAGCCAGATGCACGTTAAACACTGAACGCAATCATCTGGTTGGTTGTTACAGTTTTGGTCTCCATCACTCAAACAGGACATTATTGTATTAGAGAGGGTACAGAGAAGGGCAACTAAGCTGGTAAAAGGTATTGAAAATCTTAGCTATGAGGAAAGACTGGCCAAATTGGGAATGTTCACGTTGGAGAAGAGGCGCTTAAGGGGTGATATGATGACTATGTATAAATATATAAGGGGATCATATAATAATCTCTCTAATGCTTTATTTACCAGTAGGTCTTTCCAGCTGACACGAGGTCACCCATTCCGATTAGAAGAAAAGAGGTTCCGCCTAAATATTCGGAAGGGGTTTTTTACAGTGAGAGCTGTGAAAATGTGGAATTCTCTCCCTGAATCAGTTGTACAGGCTGATACATTAGATAGCTTTAAGAAGGGGTTGGATGGCTTTTTAGCAAGTAAGGGAATACAGGGTTATGGGAAATAGCTCATAGTCCAAGTTGATCCAGGGACTAGTCCGATTGCCATTTTGGAGTCAGGAAGGAATTTTTCCCCCTCTAAGGCAAATTGGAGAGGCTTCAGATGGGTTTTTTTGCCTTCCTCTGGATCAACTGGCAGATAGGTAGTTAATAAAAAAAAAAAAAGGTTGAACTTGATGGACATGTGTCTTTTTTCAACCTTACTTACTATGTTACTATGTACTATGTTACTATGTTATGGTTGACTGCCCAGGAGCAAATTTGCCCAGTGTTTGGCCCCATGACTTCTGCCACAATATTGTTTCTTTCCACCACCATAAACATTTTCAAATGGCCACTGTGAAACATAGAGTGGCTGCCTAATACCACCTGACTTCACAGTGATTCTAGAGCAATTAGCAACCAGCAATCTCTCTTGCAGATAGGATAAAGCAATACTTTTTCTTCCTCTATACCTGGTTAATTCTTTTTATCTTGGATTTAAATTCACGCTGCCCAAGAAACAGTTACACACACATTTTATCACTGTTGTATTGCCATCAAAACTTGGTGCTGTTCCAAGCAGAAAATAAGACCATTCAGTGGGGAGTCGGGAGATAAAAGATGCCCCTCTCAGAGGTGTCAACCAAGATATAAAATGACATTTTGATAGAGACAAGGAAGGTTTCCTGGAATTGTTGTAGCTTTCTTTTGAAGACGTAGCTCCAATAAGAGATTGTAAACTGTGAGGGAGAAAGGCAGGCCTTGGAAATATTTATTAACATAATGGTGATCCAAAGAATTTTACAGGAACAAGTTTTTGGAAGAGGAGGGGAAGTTCATTCTAAACAATTGTAAGGTGCCTAGGGATACTGACGCTCCTCCCTACCTCTTGGTGTGCCAGCTCCCCAGGTTCTTCTGTGCAGGTGCATCGACGTGTGCCATGACATTATTGTGTGTGCTGTCACGAGTGACATCACTGTTGGTGCTAAAATTGTAAACAAAACTTACCCTGAGCCCTCTTTCTGTGCCAAAGCTGACTCTGTTCATACAGTTCCTGTCCATGCCTTGATTATTGGTTTGTCCTGGTTTTTGAGTCAGTGCCTAGTTCTTGATTCTGTTTGTTTGCTGCCTGCCCTTATTCTTTTCCTGTCCTTTACTAAAATTCTGATTAATCCCTGTCTGCACAGTGGTTACTCCACAGTGTTCAGTTTCTCTCTGTCGGTCTGCAGCAGAAAGCTCCGGGCGAAGACGAGTCCTGGTAAGACTCCCCAAGTGTGCTGATCTTCCATCTATGTGTGTGTGTGTGTGTGTGTGTGTATGTGTATATATATATTTATATATATATATATATATATATATATATATATATATATATATATATATATATAAAACCTAGGGGCGGCACTCTAAATGATCCAGATACTTCAAATGAAGTGTATTAAAAACCACATGAACAGCCATGTTCATGCGGTTTTAAATTCACTATGAATTTTTTGCAAAACACCTCGGTGCTGGTCTTTAAAGTATATATAAGACCAGCACCGAGGTGTTTTGCAAAAAATTCATAGTGAAAAAAAAAAATATATATATATACATATATATATTTATATGTATATATGTACATATTTATTTGTATATAGAGAGAGAGAGAGAGAGAGAGAGAGAGAGAGAGAGAGAGAGAGCGAGAGAGAGAGATTTGATTGCACAGACCTGTACACCACAGTTATTTTCTTCAAGAATAGTGATTTTATTTAGTACATAAATCCGACGTTTCGGCCCACTTTTGAAAAAGGCCCAAATGTGGGCCGAAACGTCGGATTTATGTACTAAATAAAATCAGTATTCTTGAAGAAAATAACTTTGGTGTGCGGGTCTGTGCAATCAAATCTCTATATGAATTTTTTGACCTAGCACCCACAAAGATTAAGCAAAGTCCGGTCTTCAGAGTGCGGTCGCTTGACACAGATTATATTTATATATATATATATATATATATATATATATATATATATATATATATATATATATATATATATTTATTTATACAAATAAATATGTACATTATATAAATATATATATGTATATATATATATATATATATATATATATATATATATTTTTTTTTTTTGCCATTGCATTAATTGTGTTTGTTTTTCTTTTAATATTATTAATGCAATGGCAAAAAAAAAAATTATATATATATATATATATATATATATATATATATATATATATATATATATATATATACTTTAAATGTGGTTTTTAATACACTTCATTTGAAGTATCTGGATCATTTGTCCTGCACCCGAGGCAAGTAATATAGTGTGGCGTGTACTGTACTATATATAGTATAGTTTATAATTTTAAATATATATATGTCTATATGCCATAATATATATGTAAGGATTCCAATGGTAGATCACTGGTAGATCATGTACTGTACTATAAGCCAGAAGAGGGGCAGAGAATTGTCAGTGCTGGAGCCATCAGTGTATATTTTAAGAAGGAGCACAGCCTCTGCATGAAGATATCCTGAACCTGGTGTTTAGAAGATAGTTGCTCAGCAAGATTTCACAATTGCAGGTTGCAGGCACAGACAACAGGGGACAATCGCATTGTAATAGTTGGTGCACCTGCATATCAACACCATGATTTTAGGTAAAGTGTGAAGGGGAAAGCCAGTAACAGTTATAGAATCAGGCTATTATCCTAGACTTCATCCCTCAATCTCACTTTTTTCACATCTGGCCCCAGGTCTAGGATCATCCCCCCTGTCTATGCCAGTTATAATGTGGCGTGTATTCTTGCTCCTGAATTTCTAGAGAACTTATTACCATGTCTTTCAAAATATAAGTACCTAGCATGCCTCAAGGGCAAGTAAGGGTGCCAGAGAGGTGTGTAGGAACCTGAAAAGATTAGAATGGGTAAGGTCAAACACAGTGAAATAGCACAGCTGTTAACATGCTGCATGTTAAAAAGTGAAACAGTGACCATAAATATATCTTCCAGCAATTTGAATGTATGATTCACCAAGATAATGATGTTCTGAAGCATAAAGCAGCAGCGTATGGAGGCTACAAAAGTTATAAAGACTTTTTAAAGGGGATTTCACCTTTAAATGAACTTTTAGTATGATGTAGAAAGTGATATTCTGAGACAATTATCAATTAGAATTTATTGTTATTGTTTGTGGCTTTTGAGTTATTTAGCTTTTTATTTTTTATTTATCTGTTTGCTGTGGTCCAAACGACCTTAGCAATCATGCATTGATATGAACAAGACACTGGAATATGAATAGGAGAGGCCTGTATAGAAAAACGAGTAATAAAAAGTAGCAATAACGATAAACTTGTAGCCTTGTAGAGCATTTTTCCCCAATATTGTCAGTGACCCCCATTTAAAAACTTTAAAGAATCAGAAGAAATAAGAAGGCGGCAAATTGCTGAAAGCTGTAATCCATCCACAGCTATGTTTCAGCAGACTTATACAGTCATGACATTCTTTACAGAGAGCAGCAGCAAATAAATACCAATATACAAATTTTTGTATGACAAGAATGCATCCCCTGCTGTACACTGAAAGCACAATGCTAACTTGTCCTGTCCTCCAGCTGCACAACAGACCGTGTGCTGCAAACTGATAACAATATATGCTCCTTTGGCAAGAATAAGGCGGTAGAAGGCACATGTTAGTATGCTGTAAAAAGCCCTAGATTAGCACAGCACAAACATGGACCAGGCAAAAGCAAGATGAATGGATCCATCCATCTGCCAACAGTATTTCAGTAGTGGCATTGACCACAGAACTATCTTGTTGGGCCTCTTTCATTTCCACCATAGCACTATTTAACACCTCTAAATTTTAGCGCTGTCACTTGGGGAATCATTGCATTATTTCTTGCAACAACATCTTGTGAATTCTAGGAACCATCTAAGTTTCCCCGTGCCTCAGACACATAAAAGGTGGTTATATATGGGCCAATAAAAGCTGCCAACCGACAATATTGGCAGCTTTTTGGCCTGAGTAGGGTCCTCCTATAAGTGTCCCTGATCGAAATCTGGCTGAAAATCAGCCAGATGTCAATCAGACAGGTTTATGGTCCGACCTCCTGCATTTCTGCCATGGATATCCTATGGTTGGGCCCTAGGGCCCACGATCAGATCAGCCACCTCAAGGTGGGCATATTTGGGAGAGGTGTGCTTATTTGGCAACCTCACCAAATGAGCAGATCTTACATATATGGTCAGCTGTAGCTTGTACAGAAAAGACTGAATGCTGCCATACTAAGGGTGAAATTTACTAAAGGGCAAAGTGGCTAACGCTGGCAAAAATTTGCCAGCGTGATGTAATTTTGGGACTTTGCCGATTAACCAACGGGTGCTGGTGTAAATTTGCTAGCGAAGGAGATAGACTGTAGCGCTACTTCGCACTCTAATGCTAGGCAAATTTTCATTCTGGCGAATGGACATAACTACGCAAATCACTAAGATGCGAATTTCACTGAACGTTACCTCTTGTGCCAGACTTGCCTTCACCACCTCAGACCAGGCGAAGTGCAATAGAGTAGATAGGACTTCCTCAAAAGTAGAAAAGACGCTGGCGTCTTTTACTTTTTACAGGGTGGTAGGCTGAAAAAGATTGTAAATTTTTTTTGGGGTTCCCTCCTTCCTCCCTACATTTCCTAACATTTGGCACCTAAACTATACAGCGGGCACATGTGTAGGGCAATATAACACCTCTATTTTATTTTATTAAGGTTCCCTGGCCTTGTGTAGCGTAATGTAGTTACTGCAACATATACGTCCATTGTACTTTAACTTTGCGCCATATGCAAATTAGGCATTGCTAGTGTAACTTGTAACTGCTTATCGTATTATCGCTAGTGCAACTTCGCAAGCGTTCGGAAACCTGAACGCAACTTTGGATTTCCGTGAATTAACGTTGTCCTGGCGAATCTACGCCTGTTGAAGAGTTGCAATGTCAGAGAAGCTGTCGCTGGCGCAATGTCGGAAGTAAATAAATTTTCCCCTAATTCTCTATGCATGATAAAATAGTGACCTATCTTGCCAAGTAAGCTTGTACAGTGGTATAGGTCTACCTGTCCCTTTCTATGTCAAGCACATGTGCTCCCAGCAAGCCAGCAATGCTTTCAAATCTTAAAATCAAAATGCACATGACAGGTCTCCCATTATTGTTTCTGTTTTTAAAGTTCTAGGACAGTATGAGTTTTCTTTATGAAATAAAAATCAGTACATTGGTATATGTTTCCCCAGCAGCACTGGTATGTTCTGTATGTGCTTTCTCCTCTGTGTGTTGCTCTCTCTGTCTTTCTCCCTTCTCTCATTCCTCTCTTTCTCTTTGCCCAGTGTCTTGTGCACTCAATGTTCCCTCCTACTTGCTCGCTCCCGATTTAGTAGCAGGGCTGAGAGGGAGGGTTTAAAGGCCCTGGGGCTGGGAGCAGGGGGAGGTGGTGCGATTGCATCCTGAGCAGAAAAGTCAGCTGAGTGTATAGGCAGTGCATGAGCACAGGAGGAGAGAAAGCCCGCAGGAGAGACCTATAGGAATCTGTGGAGAATAGGAAGATCCTGGGAACGCAGAGGATACAAATCTGGCTGCAATTTGTCCGAGCCAGGCTTTTGTCAAGTTTATTTTTAAGCACGTTGTACGTGTGTTTCTCACTGGAGTTTCTATATGGGCAAGCCAAGGATTGTTGGAAGGGTCATGGTGTTTAGATCCGTAGACTGAAGTTGGACACCTAAACAAAAAAGAACTCCCTGGAAGTAGAGAAAGCAGAAAGAGTGGCCCATTGGGGATCAGCAGCCCACTCGATTTATTGCCACAAAGGGTCTCTATGAGCAAGGCCCATTGCACTCAGGACATCGAGCAGGTAACCCTCACTGTGTGTATGTCACTATGGGATTGTTTCAGTCATTATTGCCTTTACTTTGTTTTTAGCTGAGTCAGGCATGCTTCCACTTGGGGGGCAGCGAGGAAGTGCGCTGCAGGGGAATAAAGGGGTGGAGAGAAGATTTTGCCAAATCCAACCCTGTCCATTGGCGTTGGGAAAGGGTTCCCTGTGTGTGTATGTACTGTGCACACTTGCAAACTAATAGGACATGCTCCCCTCACACTATTGCTGCGAGTACACTCTCCCCATTCAGTCTGGCCGACACTCCCCCCTCCCTCCTCATAGTTGTGCTCCTTGCTCGGAGTGGAGTGTGGGAGTTGGCGCAGAAAGCGCTGCAGCTGAGGTGAATAAACCGCTTGTTGATTTGATGGGAGTGTTTGGTGGAGATGCAGGAGGAAGGTTTCATTTCATTCTCCCTCAACGTCACGGGCAGCTTGCTGGGAACGGTAATTCTCTGAACTCATCGAGGATAACCTGGTGCCCTTCCCTCTCCTGGTGCCCAAGGGGCCTACAGCGCGGCATTCGTGAGCGTCAGATCGCTGCAGTGACTGTGGCGGAGCACATGCTGTGTCAGGGCAGAAGTTGATGTGCCAAGTCATACTCCCTAAATGGCTCTTCCCAGCTGCTCTAGCCACGTTCTCACTACAGCGCCCTGGACTCTCGTGTGTCCGGCTTGAGCTCTTGCTCAGATTAATGCGATGTGTACGTGCGTCTTGCTGTGTGTGAGTTGCGCTGGGAGCAACATGTGCCTCGGCTGCAGTGAGGCACCAGGGAACTGTCTGCGCCCCTTATAAAAAATCCCGTGCAATGTGACACTTGCTGCTAGGAAGGCGGGGGATACCCTTTTGCCTGTGTCAGTAGGTTGTACAAATGAAGCGCACTTGTTTATATTACCCTCGCTCGCTATCCCAGCCACAGCCCCCCCTCTGTTTTTATTAGTTCTTAAATTCTCCTCCTTCTCAATAAATAAGAGCCACCCCTTTTATTTCAGGAAGGGAGCAGTGAAATACTTGTTTTTTTCTAATAAGGAGGGGAGGGCTGAGTGGGAGTCGCCCACATCGGAGAGGTTTATTTTAGTCATTTTCAATGATTGTCCCGACTGCCAAGTATTTTCCAGCAGCGCCCCCCTCCTCCTCCTCCTCTCAAGTAAAGGGGGTAGGGAGGACGAAAAGTAGGCAGGTCGCTGGCGGCAGGGAACTGATACGATAATAAATAGCAGGAACACGCGAAAGGCGAGGCTCAAAACAAACGTGGCTTTGCTGCTGTGAGTAACTGGGACACCGTAAGTTGAACTTCATGTTGCGCGAAAGCTTCCAGATACGCAATGAGGCCAAGCGCAGGGACGTGACAGGGAATTCTTTTTCCTCCTCTTATAAACAAACGTGCGCCACACGCTTTGCTCAGTGAAAGTACAACACAGGCGCTTCCAAACCTTTCTCTCTAGCTGAAGTCCAGCTCTCGACTGAAGGTGCCAACTGTCTGTGATTTCCAGGAACAGTCCACTGCAAATGTCCCTGGCATTTCAAACTGGTCAGCTGCAAGAGAAGAATCTGAATCATCTTACGAGCTCAAGCCAATCCTCAGTGCTGCTCTCACTCACAGTTGTATTGTTAGTACTGGGGGCCCTTTGGTGGAATGTGGCCCTCAGAGAGCTCAAGGGCCCCCAATACTTAGCAGTCAATATTTTTTCACAATCCCTTTACTACATGGTTTTGTGGATAACTGTCATAGGGAATTGAAAGAGAAGTTGGGCAGCAGCGTGGTGTGTGCTTGGTTATACACAGTAGGCCAGTTTTTGTATAGTGTAGAGACCATTGGACTGTGAGTCCCAGGAAACATTTTCATATGTTGATCGCTATTCCTCAAGCCTTTCGGTTGGACCTGAGACAAATATTGCCTGGGGATACTGATTCTTATAGGACAAGGATAAATTGCATAGTTTGGTCATAACATATGTTCTTGCAAGTTTCAAACATTTTATTTTGCAAGCTCGGTTGCAAAGGTTACAAGTGCTCATTTACTAAAGTCAGAAAGGCGCATACTTTTATATCACAACAATGCAGCTTGCCCCTGCTTTATTGCTTTGCATCTGTAATATGCCTAGTTATCAATGGTATACAGGCACATGAGTTGTGTTGGGTGTCTACTTTTGTCCCAGTGCCCAGCGGGAGCTCTGTACTTTGCCTGCATCTGCAGTGAAATACAAGCTTTTTTTGCTCTGGATGCGCCAAAAGTTGCATTGCATATTGTGTAGGCGCAGGGCCACGTGTATTGTGTCGTTCTCAAATAAGCTTTTTTTTTGCCTACTTGGTTATCAGTGACTTATACTTTTTCTTTTCACCATATTTGAATTATTTTTTGGTAGACCACATTTCCCCCCCCCCAATGAAAGGCCTAGGGCAGTGATAAATCTCGGTTATGCTTTGGAGGTGCATAGTGCCATTTTAAACATCACATATTCATGGTAGGTTCATGTATAACTGCAGATGTGGTTTCCTTTTACTAATAATATAATCTGTCCAAAGAAGTAATTTATAAAAAAAAAAAAATTCTTGTCTCTGCATATGTTTACACGCAGTTTCTTAAAAGGCTATATTACATATTATTACATATTATCTAGAAGTGTTGTATCTTATAAACTGAATTTACTGAACCAGCCCTATAATAGTAATGATCATTGCTGTCAAGTTTGTGTTGTTAAGCAATCTTTTGCGTGTCTGTGACACTACACATGTTCAGTGTGATCTGGACTGGTGAACTTTGTGGTTGTAATATATCTTCAAAACGCTGGCAAAAAGTTCTCAAAAGCTTATGGTAGTGGGCTGATAAGGGGTGGCTCACCTTTAGGCTAGGGCCACACGGGGAGATTGGTCACCTGGCGACTAGTCTTTGAGGCGACTAGTTTCCCTGAATGGCTTGCTGGTATCTCACACCTGCTAGTGCTAAAGTCGCCTGCGCCTATTCACACGTGACCGTGATATTCTGAGACCATTTGCAATTGATTTTCATTTTTTTATTATTTGTGGTTTTTGAGTTATTGAGCTTGCCATTCAACAGCTCTACAGTTTGCAATTTTAGCAGTCTGGTTGCTAGGGTCCAAATTAACCTAGCAACCATGCACTGATTTCAATAAGGGACTGCTGTCTTAGAAATGAGTAATACAAAGTATCAATCGATCTTTAGCGAGCATTTGTTTTTAGATGGGGTCAGTGAAAGCTGGAAAGAGTCTGAAGAAGACAATTCAAAAATAGGACAAAAAAAAAAATGAAGACCAATTTAAAAGTTTCTTAGAATTAGCCATTCTATAACATGCTAAATTACATTTAAACTGATACTGTCATCGGAAAACATGTTTTTTTCAAAATGCCCCAGTTAATAGTGACTTCTGTGCTGAAATCCATTTCTCAAAAGAGCAAACAGATTTTTTTTATATTGAATTTTGAAATCTGACATGGGGCTAGACATTTTGTCAATTTCCCATCTTCCCCAGGTCATGTGACTTGTGCCTGCCCTTTAGGAGAGAAATGCTTTCTGGCAGGCTGCTGTTTTTCCTTTTCAATGTAACTGAATGTGTCTCAGTGGGACATGGGTTTTTACTATTGAGTGCTGTTCTTAGATCTACCAGGCAGCTGTTATCTTGTGTTACGGAGCTGTTATCTTCCCATTGTTCTTTTGTTGGCTGCCTGGGGGGGAAAAGGGAGGGGGTTATATCACTCCAACGTGCAGTACAGCAGTAAAGAGTGATTGAAGTTTATTAGAGTACAAGTCACATGACTTAGGGCAGCTGGGAAATTGACAATATGTCTAGCCCCGTGTCAGACTTCAAAATTGAATATAGAAAAATCTGTTTGCGATTTTCAGAAATGGATTTTAGAGCAGAATTCTGCTGGAGCAGCACTATTAACTGATTCATTTTGAGAAGAAATGTTTTTCCCATGACAGTATACCTTTAAGGTGAACCACCGCCCCTTTAAGCAACTTTTCAATCCATCTTCATTAATTACTTTCATTGTTTTTTAATTATTGCCTTTTTTTTATACTGACTCCATCTTTCATATGGGGATCACTGACCCCTTCTAAAGTCAAATGCTCTTCAGGGCTACAAATTTATTGTTATTGCTACTTTTTATTACTCCTCCTTGTATTCAGGGCCTCTCCTGTTCCAGTCTTTTTAAATCAAGGCATGGTATTTGGACCCTAGCAACCAGATTACTGTAATAGCTGCTGAATAATAAGTTATATACTGTACCTCCAAAAGCCGAAATTAATAAAAGATTAAAACCAAATTCTCAGAATTTCACTCTCTACAACATACTTTTAACTCAAAGGTGAGCAACCCCTTTAATAATTTGTGAAGCAGAGTACACTGATTTCTACACTGCTTGGTAATGTAAACCTGATTTACTAATAATAGGGTTTCTTTATGTACAAAATAGAGGACCATTGACGCTTATGGGAAAAAATATCAAAGTGATAGGTACACAGTACATTTAAATTTACATTGCAAAATGTATTTTGAACCTGGATGGCAGGGATATGTTATTGGAGAGTAACTGGGACGTCAGTTGAAGGTTTGAAAGCCCTGCTGTGGGATCTGGGATGCTTGTTTATGCCTCCAGCCCTGGTTTTCTTGTGAGTGGCAAGTGTCATGCAGTCTACATTTCTGTGGGGGTTTGTTTTTTTTCCTGTGTGAATAGCACATTGCCTGTTTGTTTCAGTGGGAAAATGACCCCCTTGCCCAAAGCAAAATCTGTACTGAATTGATTTGTTGAGCTAGGAGTGGAGAAACTTGAGAGGCCTGGATGCAGAGCCAGGCCTGATCTCGGAACAATAGTGCTAAACCCATATATGGGTCAAAAAAAGCCTGCATGTCTCATTTGTTGTTTTAGTTAGGTTTGAAAATCCTGGGGCCAATATTTGCAGCTTCCAAATTTGGCCCCACACATGGGTGGCAAGATCAGGCAAAGTGCTGCAAATGAATGAATCTTAAATGTATTGCCTGCTTTTAAAGGGAATGTTCGCCTTTGGGAGAACTTTTAGAATGATATAGAGTATAATTTTCTGTGACCGTTTGCAACAGTTGTCCATTTTCCAATTTCAGCAATCTGGTTGCTATGGTCCAAATTGCCCCTCAGAATATGAATAGGAAAGGGCCTGAATAGAATGATGAGTAATGAAAAGTAGCAATAACAATAAATCTGTAGCCTTACAGACCATTTGTTGTTTAGATGGGGTCTGTGGCCCCCCTTTTGAAAGCTGTTATGTCAAAAGAATAAGCCAAATAATTCAAAACTATATAAAAATGAAGACCAATTGAAAAGATGCGTACAACCCTCCTGTAGGCTTCCAGTCCACATAGGGGGTCACCAAATGGACAATCAAAGCTCTTATTTGGCAACCCCAGAAACTATTTGCATGCTGGTTTTGCTCCCCCAACTCTTTTTACTTTTCAATGCGTTTTATGGGTGAAACCGGTTTGGACCCCTGCTTATTGCCAACCAATAAATGACTTTAACACTATTTCACACAGCATTACAAATACACAAGGAAGCTATTTTTATATTGATGACAACTTTTTTAAAGGATCTGTCCACCTTTTATACATTTAATAGTTTATATAAAAAGAACAATTCCAACTTGTGTTTACTTTTTCATAGTTTTTGTGAAACTATGGCAGGTTCTGCTGTAGCCTGTTTGGTTGCTTGTTGCAACATTCTCATTTAGATATATATCAACCGTTCACAGTTTGGGTTCTGTGGGGGAGATTAATTCATCTTTCCTGTATTCTTCCAGCGCAGAATATTACTAGTCCCTGGACCTTTTATTAAATTAGCCATTATTTCTCTAATACCTGTCTCTGCAGGAGTTTTGTTATTCAGGAGACTGTATACCTTTTAAAATTATTATTTTGAATAATTGAAATAATTGTCTAAAGGGGCATACACTCTTCAGGGTGGGGATGAAATTAAAGTTGTAGCAGTCGTAAGTTCCAGGATAATGTAACGGAGTAGCAGTATTGGGTCAATATTATGAAACCAACTTTATCTGGTATGAAAGGGCTTGGAAGGAAGTACTTAGTATGCAGATTAAACAGTATGGAACACGTTTTAAAATAAGCCCTGGTATTATAATACCCAACCAGCCCCCCCACAAGCTCAACAAAAAGTGACCGGCTATGGCATCTTGCAGCAGCCCCTCTGGCATTCGCCAGAATCAACAGCGTGCCAGTCCAGGCTTGAGTAAAATAATGTAGATGTTTCTAATACTGTATCTGTTATGCTTTTTATAGGTTAATGTGTGCTAAACAAAGTGTTGGATCTTTCAGTTCAGTAATGGTTAAATGTTTTAGAACCTGCAATGGAAATGGGTAAATACCAGTTACATATTCAGTCTAGCAGAGAGGAATTAGAATATACATGTGAATACTGCATGTTATGTGGTTCTGCAGAAGGTTGGATATATATCACTAAGATGCAGTCAGACCTTGCCTGGGATTCAAAGCCCCAAATAGCCTCTCACAGGTGCAATTAACAGTGACATTATTTCTTTTTGACTGTTATTTTAACTAGACTTCCAGGTCACATTTTCTTCCCCAATGTTATACAATTATTTCAACTAAAACTGTATGTATGTATCCATTGTGTTGGTACATGATATCTTATATGAACACAAAGCTGCTTTATCTTATGTGCTTTGTCTCACATGGGCCATGGATATCTGCAAATGTATTTGGAACTATCCAAGTTTCCATTGGATTCTTGGGAAGAGTGTGACCATTTGTCCAAGGCTCATCAGACAGTGAAGTACTTGTAGGCAGGTGAATTGGAACAATTGCATGGTTATAATGCTTATAATACCAGCATATGTTGTAATGTATTGTTGGGGCGGCATCGCTTGGGGCCAGGTGCCTCCCATGGTAAGTATGCCATTGCTAATTTAGGGTTATTAATATGGAATCAGGGCTCCCTTTTCTGCAATAGTCTTGAGTTTATGCTCTTTGTATTAAGTATACAGACAGGTATGGTTTTCTTTGCATTCTCCAATGACAGTCCAGAATCTAAGGGTGTCAAACTTTACACCATTTTGTCTAATACTTGGTATTGTGCATGGTTATGTTAGGCTTGTGTTGTGCTACTGGCCTATAAAAGCCCAAGCTTCTGACGAATAATTCTTTATCATGTTGCTTGCAGAGACAGTTTGGAACTCTGCAGTGAATGTTCCAACTGAGGATATGACATTTTAAAAGGGGAGTCTGGCTATGTAGTGTAGTGATGTGCGGGCCAGCCCGATACCCATGGGACCCGCGGTTCGGGTGGATCTCACACCTCCGGTTGAGCTCTACTTCCTGCTCTCTGCGCCCGCCACCTTGCACTGCCGGTCTGGTAACTTCTTTTTTTTTTTTTTTTTTTATAGACTCACGCCTTATCGCCCGCTTCTTTCTGTGATGTGCAGGGCGGGTCTATAAGAGGAACCCAGAAATCGCGGGTGGAAGGCGGGTTAGGGTTGGGTGCTTGTAAAACCCGACCCACACATCACTAATGTAGTGTACTATGCTCAGCAGGGGTCTATATCTTTTTAAAACCTTTTTATGATATATGTATACCGATATATTGTTATCTTAGTGCACTAATTTACATATGTTTGCATGATTTCTAGGAGATGAAGCTCATTTTGGGGTCATGGTGGGAAGTCCCCAAAATGGGTTGTGTATATTCACGTTTGTGATTAATTTAGTAGTGTTTAAAAGGGTAAAAACTGTGGCAAAAATGTATTCACGTTTTAGTTCTGATAACTCTTGGGGCAACGATCCCCGCCTTTATAGGTGAGGGGTGCTGTATAAATAGGTTTCATTTACTTTTATTATATTAACATTAGTAACTTTTTTTATTTTTTGTTTGTTTAAGTAGCTTCCTTGTTTGGAATTGAGACACTACTTCCTAGGGCTCCACTTACCTTAGCAACAAATCCTTGGTTTTAATGATAGGCTGGATGAATTGGACAGGGTCTGACTAGAAAGTTAAGTGATAAAAATTAATCTTCAGGATTAATATGGTTTCTAGTTACTGGACTCACTAGCTCAGCCAGTTAACAACATGTTACTCTCCAACCCCATGGATGTTGCTCTTAGTGGCCTCAAAGCAGGTGCTTATTTTTGAATTCCAGGTTTGAAGGCAAGTTTTGGTTGCTTATGTGTATGCTGTCAGTCCACAATAGCCAATCACAGCCCTTATTTGGCACCACCCAGGATAATTTTCCGTGTTTGTGTTGCTCCCCAACTATTTTTAAATCTGACTGTTGCTCGCGGATGAAAAAGGTTGGGGACCCCTTCACAAGCCTATGAGTAAGTGCCCACCTCAGTCAGGCTTACAAATGTCCTAATAAAGATTTTTTTACTTTCGTAAAACATCTTTGGCTACTGCTTTACTACAGGATGACCACTTACTACATTTGAATGTACTGGACTCGGTAACTCTGGCAACCAGATAATATTCAAATGTCAGGCTGGTAAGAATCCAAATATAAAGGGAAACCCTGACAACAGTAAAATATTAACACTTGTATAGCTGTTTGCAAATTTTCTTTGTTGGCTGTTAATTTGTGTGGCTTCTATAAGGCTCTCTGTCCAAGACCATTTCAACTCACCCTTGCTGTGCTGTGAATTTTTACCTTTTTTGGAAGTTCCAGTGATACCGTACTTCTCCTTGGTGAGGGAGGTCTAATTCTGGGGTATGTAATCTGACTTAATGTAGATTCACATGCGATCGATAACAAACACATACACATTTCAATAAAGAATTAAATCCCTACCATTGAATTTGTATTATAAGTTATACTGTGTAAACAGTGTGTGATATGCACAAAATTTTGAGGTCCCGTCTGTCCTCCTCCAGTACTGATAAAAGTGAGCCTCCAACAGACTTAAATTCCCATTCTCTTTTAGCATGGGAGCACCCAAAGTGCATTCATATGCTGTACAATTAAAACATCCATTTTAAGTAAATAAATCCCCTTTTATTACAAGGAATTCACAGTACTAAACACACACACACACACACACACACACACACACACACACACACACACACACACACACACACACACACCCCCCCCATCCTTGAAAAAGGCCCTAAGGAGGGCCGAAACGTTGGAACACAAATTTATGCAAATAAATATGATTTGATTCACCAAGAAGAAAATGGTGTGCGTTCTGTGAAAATTATAGAGATATAGTGGTGTGCAAAACTATTTGCCCCCTTCCTGATTTCTTATTCTTTTGCATGTTTGTCACACAATGTTTCTGATCATCAAACACATTTAACTATTAGTCAAAGATAACACAAGTAAACACAAAATGCAGTTTTTAAATGAGGGTTTTTATTATTTAGGGAGAAAAGAAATCCAAATCTACATTTTCATGTGTGAAAAAGTAATTGCCCCCTGAACCTAATAACTGGTTGGGCCACGCTTAGCAGCAATAACTGCAATCAAGCGTTTGCGATAACTTGCAACGAGTATTTTACAGCGCTCTGGAGGAATTTTGGCCCACTCATCTTTGCAGAATTGTTGTAATTCAGCTTTATTTGAGGGTTTTCTAGCATGAACCGCCTTTTTAAGGTCATGCCACAACATCTCAATAGGATTCAGGTCAGGACTTTGACTAGGCCACTCCAAAGTCTTCATTTTGTTTTTCTTCAGCCATTCAGAGGTGGATTTGCTGGTGTGTTTTGGGTCATTGTCCTGCTGCAGCACCCAAGATCGCTTCAGCTTGAGTTAACGAACAGATGGCCGGACATTCTCCTTCAGGATTTTTTGGTAGACAGTAGAATTCATGGTTCCATCTATCACAGCAAGTCTTCCAGGTCCTGAAGCAGCAAAACAACCCCAGACCATCACACTACCACCATCATATTTTACTGTTGGTATGATGTTCTTTTTCTGAAATGCTGTGTTACTTTTACGCCAGATGTAACGGGACGCGCACCTTCCAAAAAGTTCAACTTTTGTCTCGTCGGTCCACAAGGTATTTTCCCAAAAGTCTTGGCAATCATTGAGATGTTTTTTAGCAAAATTGAGACGAGCCTTAATGTTCTTTTTGCTTAAAAGTTGTTTGCGCCTTGGAAATCTGCCATGCAGGCCGTTTTTGCCCAGTCTCTTTCTTATGGTGGAGTCGTGAACACTGACCTTAATTGAGGCAAGTGAGACCTGGGGTCTTTTGTGGCCTCTCGGATGAGTTGTCTCTGCGCTCTTGGGGTAATTTTGGTTGGCCGGCCACTCCTGGGAAGGTTCACCACTGTTCCATGTTTTTGCCATTTGTGGATAATGGCTCTCACTGTGTCTCACTATCTATCTATCTATCTATCTATCTATCTATCTATCTATCTATCTATCTATCTATCTATCTATCTATCTATCTATCTATCTATCTATCTATCTATCTATCTATCTATCTATCTATCTATCTATCTATATCTGGATTAGTAAATTAACTGTGGGCATTCAGTAAGAATGCGTTTCATTGCAGGGGAAAGAAACATGGCCCATTCTTCAGGATCACTTGGTTTGATTTGTTCCACCTGCAATCGGCACTTGCATGCGTCTCATTGAGTATAGAGTAATCTGGAAATATGTGCTTTCCCTTGCTGTGTAACGCATGAAGGATCCACCATAGGTTGAAACGCCTGCGTGTTAGAGCCCCTAGAGGCAGAGATTATAAAGGAGAGTAGCAGATACCTAAAGAAGACATGGCATAAAATTGTAAAAGATTATATGTTAGTATGAGTAAAATTTTAGCTTACGCCATGCAGAGTTTAGAGACCCTATAACAAAGCAACAGCTGTGCTATTTAACCTGGATGAGGGAAAAAATAGAGAATATAGCAGCTGCACAATGGGAAACAGTAGCTAACCAATAGAATAATTGCTGTGCCTTCCTAATACTAGAGTGAAAAGAAAACAGAATGAAGATAAAGTTGGCCTTACAGATTTGATCCAGGAAGAAAGTGAAAACAGGACCAAGAAATTTGCTGCTGTTTAACCAGATGGCTGCCCTGCTTTGGAGTTCCGGGATGATTAAGTGTGAGCTCTGATAAGTCCTTCAGTTTCTCTCAATGAGTGAGTGCAATTTTAACATTGGTCACGATGATTCTACATCTCTGTTTTATATGAATACATGTATAAAAATGTCATGGCATTAAAGAGGCAGAATGCAACTATGTACTCGTCTGTTTTGAAAATATTTTCCTATATTTTTATAATTAAAAATCTATATTCTATTTTTTTTTTTTTTTTTTTTTCAAATATATTGTACCTTTTTAATTAAAACAGACAGAATTTTTTTTCCTGGAATTTGTGTTGAATGAGTATGTATGTTGAATGTGTATATTGCCCCTTTAAAAAATCTTCAGAAACGGAACTATGAGTGGAATATGGAGTTAGGTTAGTCCAAGTTATATCTGCAATCAATGTTCTCTCTAAGCTGTGCTTAGAGGCCAATGCATACAACAAATTGTACGCACAAAGAATTTTGAGTGAAAACACAATTTTACATTTATTCTGACCCGAGAACACAGTTTTTTAAGAATGTCTGCACATTACCAAAACGGAATTTGAGGGAAAATTGTCTGGGATGTGTCACTGTACAAAATGAACTCATCTGCCACATTCCTTTTTATTTACTTTTTCCTTAAAGGGGAACTCCGGCTTCCAAACCAACATTTGATAAAGAGGCCCACATAACACAGAAACCCCCTAATATACCCATCATAGTTATCTATTTCTTCAAAAGGTATGGATAAATGCCATTTTCCAGCTGTTTAACGGTTGTTCTCTTTCTGCATCATTTGCAATCTGCAATCCTGGCTGGGAAGGAGGGACTAAAACACTGATGTTACAAATTATGAAGGAACTATATAACCCACAATGCATTGCACTGTGATGTTCCGTTCCTTTTTGAAATCACATGCGCAGAGAATTGTGGGGTTTGGAGGATGCAGGCTAAGCAAAGGGGCAAATTCACTAAGATGCGAAGTTGCGCCAGGCGCAACTTCGCCAGGCGTAGTTTCGCCAGCGCTCCGAAAATTCACTAAAATCCGAAGTTGCGCACAGGGGTAACGTAAGGTTGCGAAGTTGCGCTAGCATTGATGCGCTATGTAAAGCGAAGTTACGCTAGCGAAGGCCAATTTGCATACGGCACGAAATTCAAATTTCAATGGAGGAACACGTATCAGCACTACAAATGCCTAGAAAACCTTCAAATCAGCAAATAAAATTTTTATTTTGCCCTACGCATGTGCCCACTGTCTAGGTAAGTTGCCATGAGTCCGGAAATGTAGGGGGGGAAGGGGAGCCCCAAAAAAAATTTCGATCTTTTTCACCCATGATGTAGAAAACACGCCAGTGTTTTTTGGGACTTAGAAAAAAATTTGACTTTTTTTGAAACAATCCCTATCTACTCTATTGCGCTTCGCCAGGTCTGAGGTGGCGAAGGAAGTCTAGCGTAAAAGGTAGCGTTCAGTACACTGCGCAAATTAGTGAATTTGCGTAGTTACGTCGCTAGCGAAAATTCGCCTGGCGTAAGGATGCGAAGTAACACTAGCGAAACTACGCCAGCGTTCGTTAGTGAATTTGCGCAGTAACGAAAATGCCAAACGCTAGCGAATTGACGCTAGCGTTCGGCGCTTAGTGAATTTGCCCCAAAGTATCACAAGTCAGCCAGCTCAGCAGGAGAGCAGGGGGCCATGCTAAAGGTGGCCATAGACGTAGATCGCTAAACGAGCGGATCTGTTCCTGATTTGCTTACATTTAAGTGGGCGATAGGCTGATCCAATCGCGAGGCCGCATAAATGCACAGATGCGGCTGTGATCCGACAGGATTTTTTAACCTGCCCGTTCGAGAGCTGCCCGACTTTCGGGAACTGTCAGAAACCATTAAAAATCACGAAAAGTCTGCATATTTTGTAATTGATGTGTATTGAAAAGTTGCTTGAAATTGTTTGCTTTTCAAAAAGCTTAAATTATGTTTTTGTAGAGTTCCCCTTTAAATGATTTTATGGGGTGTAAATTGTATCTGTTTGCTCTAGAGTGCAGCAAAATGCATATAGATCTGGACTAAATCAATGAATTCCTTTCAAGATAGCCCCAATTCAGATACTTTAGTGGCTCGGCTTTTTTTCAGTTGCTTTTTATTTTTGACAGTTTTTCTAATATTCATGTTTAAATCTTAATTTTTCAATTTATCATGACTCGCTAGAGCAGCTCTGGCCTTTCCAAGCATATTCCATCAGTTTCATCAAAGTAAGTTTATACAACTGATACTATATTGTTGCTTGCAATCCAAAGATGCTGTTATGACGTATCAATTAATTTAGCAAACTATAACCGTTCAGAGCCTGCGTCTGGATTACTGACCCGCTAGACTAACAACAGATAGGGGAACATTAAAGTTTTAAACTTCAATTTTAGAAAAATATAGATTCATGTATTGGATTGTAGCAAAGTGGGCAATGTCCTATGAATATCAAGTAATTCAACCTTTTTACAGTGCTGCTGAAAACATTACCCATTAAACCTTAATTGTAGGTTTATGTAAAATGTTTGCTACAAGTCTAGCCACCCATGGGAGCTAATCAGCAGGTATCTGTTATTGGTCTACTGCTGAAAGGCAAAGTTGCATTGAATGGCAAACATTTAACCAATTACATTACAAAAGGGTGGTTTAATTTAACTTTTAATATGTTCTAGAATGGCTACTTGTAGGCAACTTTTGAATTGGCATTTATTTTTTATACGGTAGTTTATTTTTTTGCCTTCTTCTGACTCTTTTTTTCTATTTTCAAATGAGGGTCACTGACCCCATCTGAGAAACAAATGCTCTGTAAGGCTACAAATGTATTGTTAAAGTTGCAACTTTTTATTACTCCTCTTTATAGTCGGGCCTCTCCTGTTCATATTCAGTCTCTTATTCAAATAAATGCATGTTTGTTGGGGTAATTTGGACCCGAACAATCAGGTTTCTGATATTGCAAACTGGAGAACTGCTGAATAAAAAGTGAAATAATTAAAAATAAATAAATACATTTAAATCCAATTGTCTTGAATATCCCTCTCTACATCATGCTAAAAGTTAACTTAAAGGTGAACAACCCCTTTAGTATCATGTGCTAACTACAGCTCTTGCTTTGTCCCCTTCCATTTCAGTATCATACAATTATAACAGAGTATGCTTTATTTTACCTGGTGTGAGGGGTGGGGGGGAGATGCATGTGTTGAAGAAAGCGTGATGCCCTTGTGTTCTTTCTGAAATTCTAAAATTGTAAAATGCTCAGCCTGAAATTCTCTTGCTTATGGTTGCAGCTGTAAGTCTGCATATCGAATACAGAATCTTGCCATAGGTCAACTCTCAGTGTAGTATAGACTAATTTCATACTGTTGGCCTCAATGTAAAATATAGATTAATATGGTCAAACTATGACCTTGTTGAATAAGACGTGACTGTAATTCTCCCAATGTATCTTAGGGCTCCTACATTCCTTCATTTTTAACCCTTGATTAGTCTGGGTGCTTCCTTAGTCTGGCAGCTGTTCATTATGATATTGAAGCGGAAAGTTGTTGTAAATTTTCAGTGTTACAAGAATCAATGAGACTCTAGATGCACAATAAATATATTATTTAACCAAAGCTGTAATAATCTTTAGCACACTCAATACAAATTAGTGAGGTATAACTGTGATGTTTATGATGCAATGCACTTAATGTGTTTTTGTGGCATGTTTTCAAGTTGCTGTAATATGGTTCAGATGCAGAGTATTAGAAATTGGCATTGGGCCAGATGTGCATAAATATTTTTAATATAATATAGATTATAATATATGACTTAAAATCACTTTTTTGCATCAGTTCCTAGATGAGTGTGGTGCATTGCTTTTAAAAGGTGTGTACATAGTTAAGCCCATAAATCTTTGGACAGAGACAACCTTTTTTTTTTTCTAATTTTGGTTCTGTACATTACCACAATTAATTTTTTTTCTTTTTTAAAACAAAACTTTATTGATTTTCCTTCAACAATAAAACACAGAACTAAAGATGGGGGGGTAACCGTCTCGTCTGGGGTTCACTCGCATTTATCAGGATATGCATATGTTTCTCAGGTTGGCATGCGCATTTCAACTTAAGCTCAATCATCTTGGACGTTTAGGCCTTCAGCCTCCGTCCATGGCTGCCAGATTTGAATTTCTCCGGACAGCCCTGTGCCAAGTATGTAAGTTTAATCATAGGTAAGACATTAATTGAATTGACATTTCCACATACCCAGCGTGGGTACCTTAGGCCCTATCCATCTCATAATACACTTTTTTGGGTAATATAGTAGTCCTCTAATGAGAAGAGTCATATACTTACCCACAACCACTCCCTCCAGCACCCCCAACAAACAGTAGGGAGACAGCAATGGGGTAGGGCCAGCTGCTCTGATAGGTTGCTTTCCAAAAGTTTTGTATATGAGGGCATTGCCAAGTCATGTGTAGTAAGTCTGCCTGATCCGTCTGACGTCTATGAAAGTTACTATTATCCCTTTTACCAAATCTGTGAAGTTTGGTGGGTGTCAAATAAACCTGGTGCAAACATTTGTAT
This sequence comes from Xenopus petersii, assembly GCA_038501925.1. Taxonomy (NCBI): domain Eukaryota; kingdom Metazoa; phylum Chordata; class Amphibia; order Anura; family Pipidae; genus Xenopus; species Xenopus petersii. Next base: position 103,135,768 of record CM076682.1, read on the forward strand.
TGTATCAGTCTATCTCGGGAGGATACCAGAAAATGGTATAAGTTCTCAGTCGTCGCCTCCTCCCATTGGTCTTCTCCCAAATCCCCTAGTGTGTCCCGCTATTTAAGGTAGGTTCGTGAAATGGGGCTGTTTGGGCGTGGACTAGCAGCCTGTAGATCTGAGGTGTGAGCTTTGCCGGCGTCTCCGAGCTTACAAGCCTCAACAATAGATAGTCCTCAAATACTAATGATTGAGATTGAAATTGCCTTGTAAAGGCCTCTCTTAGTTGAAAATAGGAATGAAGTCTAGGGTTACCTGGTATCCTATTATTCCTGAGGGTCACATATGGGACAAACGCGTCCTTTACCGGCACATCCTTTAGTTATTTTATGCCCCCAAGTGGCCTTTCTTGAAAATTGGGGAGATCGACAAAGTGGATAAGATTAGAGTTCCTCAAAAGAGGTAGGTTTGGGTATAATAGTGGGGGATCTACTCCCGTTATGCGTAATGCTGACGTCCAGGCCTTGTGCATTGTTGTTATTACCGCCAAATCTTTAAGAATGTCTGTTAGTGCTCTATATGGGACATTTTTCATGGCTTCCAAAGAACCCAGAAATGAGGCCTGTAGTTGCATGTTCAGGTTTTCCGCACTAGACACAAGCCACCAGTGAACATAGGCTGCCTGCGCCACCAGGTAATCAGCCCTGAGGTTGGGCAGCGCCAGTCCCCCTCTATACATTGGCGCATACAATGTCTCTTTAGCTATTCTGGGGGCCTTATTGTTCCATATAAAGGTCAATGTGGCCTTCTCAATGTTTTGAAAGAATTTGTTTGGTATATGCACTGGAGAATTTCAGAACAGTTCCAAGCATTTTGGAAGAAATACCATCTTAAATAGGGCCACTCTTCCCCATAGCTTGAGTGGTAAGTGCTGTCATGCAGCCACCATTCTAGTGAAGTGTTGGGTTTCTGGCTCTAGGTTTAACTTACTAAAGTTAGCTAAGTTTTTGTGTACTTTAAGGCCTAAATATTTGAATGTGTCTACAACTCGGAGGTCCTGTCTAGGAGATGTCGTTTGAGCAGGGGGTAGGTCTAAAGGAAAAAGTACAGATTTCCGCCTGTTTACTTTTAGCCCAGAATGAGTCCCGTGTTCCTGTATGATTTCCTTGGTTACCGCTAATGACGGCCCTGTGTCCTGGAGGTAGAGAAGGACATTGCATATAGGGAGATTTTCTCCCCAATTTTTGATCCCTTGTAAATTTGTGTAGCTCCAATTGTAGCGGCTAGTGGCTCTATTGCCATTGCAAAAAGCAGAGGGGATAAGGGGCACCCCTGTCTTGTACCCCGCTGTAGCTGTATAGGCGGAGACAGGACTCTGTTTACCCTGATTCTCGCTGTTGGGTTGTGATATAGCAGTTTGAGCCAAGCGATGAATTTAGGCCCTATGCCAAGAGCTCCCATAGGTAAGGCCACTCAATGGAGTCAAATGCCTTTTCCCAGTCTATGGACAAGAAAGCTCTACTACCCTTGTTTATATGTGGGAGCTGTATATTGGCGTACAGTCTCCTGATATTTATATCCGTGGCATAAACCCAGATTGGTCTGGCTCTATAAGGGTGGTAATGACCTTAGCCAGTCTGGTGGCCAAAACCTTGCCCAGAATTTTTTTCTACGTTAAGTAGCAATATTGGAATATTGTCCTGTACGCTCCACATTGGGCCGGGTGCCCTGCCTCTTTTGGTATAAACCACAATTTTAAATGAAATGGCAGACTTTCAGCTTTAATTCAGGGGGTTGAACAAAAAGATTACAAAAAAATGTGAGGAACTAAAGCCTGTTTAACACAATCACTTCATTTTAGGGTCTGAAAAGAAATTGGACAAATTAGAAATGAACATTTTATTTTCAGGTTTTTTTATACTTGGTTGAAAACCCTTTGCTGGCAATGACAGCCTGAAGTCTTAAACTCATGGACATCACCAAATTCGGTTTCCTCCTCTTTAATGCTCTGCCAGGCCTTTACTGCAGTGTCTTTCAGTTGCTGTTTGTTTGTTGGCCTTTCTGTCTGAAGTTTAGTCTTCAACAAGTGAAATGCATGCTCAATTGGGTTCAAATCAGGTGCCATTCAAGAATATTCCACTTCTTTGCTTTAATAAACTCCTGGGTTGCTTTGGCTGTATATTTTGGGTCATTGTCCATCTGTATTATGAAACGCCTCCCAATCAATTTGACTGCATTTAGCTGGATTTGAGCAGGCCGTATGTCTCTGAACACCTCAGAATTAATTTGGCTGCTTATGTCCTGTGTCTCATGGATAAACACTAGCATCCCAGTGCCACTGCCAGTCATGCATGCCTATGCCATTACACTGCCTCCACCATGTTTTATAGATGATGTGGTATGCTTTGGATCATGTTCCAAGCCTTCTCCATACTTTTTTCTTGCCATCATTCTGGTAGAGTTTGATCTTGGTTTCATCTGTCCAAAGAATGTTTTTCCAGAACTGTGCTGGTTTTTTTTTTTTTTTTAGATGTTTTTTTTTTATTAAAGTCCAATCTAGCCTCTCTATTCTTGATGCTTATGAGTGGCTTGCACCTTGCAGTACACCCTCTGTATTTACTTTCATGCAGTCTAATCTTTATGGTAGACTTGGATATCGATACGCCTACCTCCTGGAGAGTGTTGTTCGCCCGTTGTGAAAGGGTATCTCTTCACCATGGAAATGATTCTGCGATCATCCACTACTGTTGCCTTCCGTGGACGTCGAGGTCTTTTTGCATTGCTGAGTTCACCAGTGCTTTCTTTCTCAGAATGTACCAAACTATAGATTTTGCCACTTCTAATATTGTAGCAATTTCTTGGATGGATTTTTTCTGTTTTTTGCAGCTAATGGATGGATTGTTTCACCTGCATGGAGAGCTCCAGTGGCAGAACTACCAGGGGAGCAGGGGGTGCGAGCGTGCCAGGGCCCGCACCCCCTCAGGGCCCCCCGGCAGCTCACTGCCAAATATGGCCAAATGTGGCTGAACGGAGCGGGACGGGCCCGGCTGCGCATCACGCACCCCCCATCAAGTGATGCTACTGGAGAGCTCCTTTGACCGCATGTTGTCCGTTCACAGCAAAATCTTCCACATATAAGCACTCCCTCTCTAATCAACTCCAGGGCTTTTATCTGCTTCATTGATAATGAAATAACAAATGAATTGCCCACACCTGCCCATGAAATAGCCTTTGAGTCAATTGTCCAATTTTCTTTTGAACCCCTGAAATGAAGTGATTGTTTAAAAAAAAAAAAAAAAAAAGGCTTTAGTTCTCACATTCTGTTGCAAACTTTTTGTTGAACCCACTGCAGTTCAACTGCATCTGAGTTGTTTTATTTAAAATTCATTGTGGTAATGTACAGAACCAAAATTAGAAAAAAAAAGATGACTGTCCAGAGTTTTATGGGCCTCTATATATGTATACACATAAATATATGTACATTCATAATGGGTCTCTGTCAAATAAAAAAAAAAAAATGTATTTAATCATAAATGCAGTCCAACGTTTCAGTCACTACAGTGTAACCTTTCTCAAGGACCTGTGTTTCCTCACAAACACAGGTCCTTGCGAAAGTCACACTGTAGTGACCGAAAAGTTGAACTGCACATATGATTGAATATATTTTTTGCTAAAGAACTGAGTGCAGAACTGAGTGCAGAACTGAGTGCAGAACTGAGTGCAGAACTGAGTGCAGAACTGAGTGCAGAACTTCTTTTGCTTATTTTTTTTATTTTTCTTGCACCCAGACAGCTTTTTAATAGGTTGTTTGGTGTGCATCTCTGTGTTGTGGATATGTGTATATATACATACATTTGAGGAAAATGATCCAAAGTTATGTATTCCTGTACAGTTTTAGGTCATGTTTCAGCAGTATTTTTTTTTTAAAGGGTTCAAATACCTGCAAGCACCATTGTATTGTTTGTTTTTTAAAAAAATTATATTTTTGAAAATTCAAATCGTTCATACAAATTTTTTTTTTAATTTATTTTTTTTTATGTTCGCCCAACTGAATAAATTCTGTAATCTCTACCCATAGTGGCGCTACACACTCTCCTGTGCATGGAAATGTATTTTTTGTAAGGCCAGAATCAAAGCCATGCACTAAAGGCAAACGGTAACTTGAAACAAAGAATCTGCATTGCTGGTTTTCTGGTACAGGTATAGGATACCTTATCCAGAAACCCGATATCCAGAAAGCTCCGAATTACGGAATGGCTGTCTTCCATAGACTCCATTTAATCCAAATAATCCAAATTTTTAAAAATGATTTCCTTTTTCTCTGTAATAATAAAATCGGTAGCTTGTACTTGATCCCAACTAAAATATAATTAATCCTTATTGGAAGCAAAACCTGCCTATTGGGTTTATTTAATTTTTAAATGAATTTCTTAGACTTATGGCATGAAGACCCAAATTACGGAAAGATCTGCTATCCGGAAAACCCCAGGTCCCGAGCATTCTGGATAACCGGTCCCATACCTGTACTTGGGTTTCAGCCTAAAACTGTGATCTGCAGCACTTAAAAAGTTAAATACATATACACTCAGTGTAGATTTCAAAACTGCAAATGGTTCGCAACATGCCAGTTCACTGGGCCAGAGGGGATTATTTTGCAATATGTCAGCTAAGAATGTGTGGGAATGTTTTGCATATCGGAGTGAGGAGCAGTGTTAATAACTGGTTGAAGTTAGTAATTTTAAAAATGTGGTCTCTAAGACTGCTTGCATGTTTCTGTGATGTGTTCTACTTTTTTCTACTACTAAAAGATGATGGCCTTGCTATTTAGAGAACATTATTATTATTAAGTGTAAATGTGCAGAAGTAGGGATTGTACTTGCATCCTTATTTTACAAATTTATTGTTTAAAGGAATAGTGCAATCATTTTAATTAACTGTGTGTGTGTTCGCTGGTGATGACACATAAAACACCGAATTTTTGCTGTTGCAGCTATTTTAATTTCTAGGCCAGACTCATTTTGTACATGGAGAAACATGGGTTGCTGTCTGCATTCCTGTAGACAAGGAGGCAGCAGACCAATTTCCTTACTAAGAATACTGATTAATAACCTGTATTTTTAAAGTAAAGATGTTTCTTTACCAGTAGGTCAGGTCACAGGAATGCTGTAAACATGACTGTTTTACTTATCCGTATGGAAATATATATATATTTAAAAAAAAAAAAAAAAAAGTGTATCTGCTCTGTGCCCCTGCTCCATTTATCTGAGCTGCTCCCACCTGTGTGCGCTCTCACTCAGCAGAGCGGAGGTCGGTCCTCCTTTTGCGTTTTTGGGCTGCCCTCCACTCCGTTGCGTTTGAGTGCACGCAGGCAGATATAATTAGAATCAATGGAACAGGGGCATGGAGCAGAATCGCTTCTCTCGGCCTGCAAAAATATGCTGGCTGAGAGCAGCAGAGCCTACCACTCGAGGTGCGCATGCCCTAAGGGTTAGTTCACACAAGGGGATTTGGGGAGATTTTGCCGCCTGCGACTAATCACCTCATCTTCTGGGCGATAATCTCCCCGAAATGCCACAGTGTCTTCCCATAGGCTATAATGAAAAGTCGCCTGCGCTAAAGCACATGCGGCGCTGCGTTTTCCATAGTCGCCCGAAGTTGCCTCACAGAGGAAACTTTTGAGTGACTTCGGAAAACGAATTGCTTTAGCGCAGGCGACTTTTCATTATAGCCTATGGGAAGACACGCTAAAGCAGTTCGGGGATGTCACCCAGAAGACGAGGCGATTCCAATTTAAGCATGTATTGGTCTGCAAGGTCAAACAGGCAAAAGTCAATATTGGGGTGTTTAGAGCTGAGATATAGGCTGTAGGTCTTAGTTGATGGGCTGCTAAAGCAGGTCAGTATAAGAATATAGCAGTAAATAATATCCGACAAAGATTGTAACCTTAGATGGCTGAATTATATTCTAACAGTAACAGGTTGAGATTGGCATCATAAATATCTGTAAGCCCAGGAACACGGCAAGAATAATTAAGCAACATGCTCTTGAAATGCTAGTGGGTGGGGGACATAGGTACAGTTGCTAGGCAGACATTCTGTATTTCCTAAAACAAATGAAGTTCACAGATGATAGATTCCTGCCAATCCTGTTTTGCTCGTTTGAATGATGCCACCTTGCAATATCACAAAGTAAAAACAGCTGGAAGGTTTCCAAATGAAATTAAAGTTCACGTTCATATAAAAATTTTATATATAGCCTGAAGAACTGCAATATAAGCTACTTCACAATAAGCCTTTCTCATTTGGCTTTTGATTCCCCTTTCTCCAGTCTAAAACTTAAAGGGGTGGTTCACCTGTAAGTTAACTATTAGTATGTTATAGAATGGCCAATTCTAAACAACTTTTCAGTTGGCCTTCATTTTTTTTCTTTATAGTTTCTAAATTATTTGCCTTTTTTCTGACCCTTTCCAGTTTTCAGATGGTAGTCACTGACCCCTTCTAAAAAACAAGGCTACAAATGTATTGTTATTGCTACTTTTTATTACTCATTTTTCTATTTAGGCCCTCTCCTATTCATATTCCAGTCTCTTATTCATATCATAGGGTAATATTGACCCTAGCAACCATATTGCTGAAATTGCAAACCCATGAGCTGCTGAATAAGAAGACTTATTTTTATATGATAGGCATTCATAGTGAGAGTATTTTATCTTTGCAGCCAATTGCTAGATTTTGATAAATCTGCCCCTATATGTTACTTTAAAACGCTTTATAATTTTTGTTACTGTTCCTTTGAGGACAATGTGGTTGCAAATTATTTTTTATGTGTAGTGAGGCATAGCTACCAATGAGATGCTTGTCTTTTTTTGCCACAATACACCAGCTATTGGCATCAGCTCATTCTCATAAGATCTGGAGGAAAGTTTGCATCAGTTGCATTTCCAATTTACTTCTAAATGTTCCAGTTTCCCAGATTTAGTTCTAAATTGCAATATGAACTGCAAGAATACTCACTAAAGTCAGAGCATCCCAAATAGCTTGTTACTTTTTAGGTAACATAATTGTTTCATCTTTATGTTTCTGTTGGATGCCGAAATGGTCCACTAGTCCTTCACATAAATGGCTTTTTCCTGTTCCAAGAATTCTTCCTCTTCCTTTTCACAGGGCTATCCTGATATGCTTTTGTGAATTCTGCGTGCCATATTCCAGGCAATGCCCTCTTCATACAGTTTTACTGCTGGACACAGGGCTGGAGTTGCAGCATTGTTTTGCATTGCATACATGAGACTCAAATCCCCTAACGTCTACTGAATTCTAAATATGTAGGCATGGGCAAAAAATTTGAATTGATCCTGCTCAGAGAAACACGCTGTAGCACTCCGAATCCTGTGAAAGTGGTTTATTGTGCCAACAATCTAGGCAACGTTTCGGGTCAACACCCTTTCTCAAGCCTGTGTAACGTATGTGTTTGGAGGAAGTGGTAAACAAGCCCCACTTCCACAATGAGGTACAACTCCCATGATGCTTGGTGATACTCGATTCAATACAATCTAACTGCTATATTTGCCCATAATGAAAATACATTGGTACATTCAAATGCATGTTACTTCCAAATTCATACGAATTGCTCAAATCTTGGGTTTCATCCCAAGACGAGGCGCTTTCAAAATAAACAAAAGAGAATGTATAGTTATTACACAAAAAGGCACAACTCAAGCAGACCAACTTATACTATTAGATCTTAAATAAATGCTATTGGAGTATACGCCTGGTTCAGCCCTCCGGGAGTTAACGTACCTAATGAGTGTATCCATCTCATCTCAAGTTTCTTAAGGCAAGAGACTTTATCACCCCTTCGTCCAAGTGGTCCCACATCATCTATTACCTGATAGCGTAACTGGCTGATTTTCTGTTCTTTAAAATATAGGGGCAGGGGCATTTATGTTGCTTTATCCTATCTTTTGCATTGTTTCCCCCACATAGGCCAAGCCGCAAGGGCATTTTATTAAATACACCATGTAAGAGGTATTGCATGTATAATATTTTCTGATCGGAATCCACTGTTAGGGTGAGTAAAGAAAGATCCTTTTGTAATGTTGTTGCAATAAGCACAACTAAGGCAAGGGAAAGTACCTGCTTATGGCAGGCCTAGAAACATTTGTCTCTGTTGGAACGGGCCAATGTCTGCCTTTATTAACATGTCACATAAGTTTTTAATACGTTGGTAAGCCATTACTGGAATCTCTGCAAATGCTTTTACATGGGAGGCACATGTTTGTAGAGTATACCAGTGCTTGCCTCTCTTGGTTTGTGAAGTTTTCATCTAGGTATATTTGATATCTCTCGCCTCTGATTATCTAAGATATAAGCAGGGTAACCCCTTTTAGCAAACCTTGATTGCATTTCCCCCAACCTCTGTTCCTCTATTTGAGGATCTGTCACAATACGCCTCGCCCTTATTTATTGTGTTTTAGGTAGCCCATGTTTTAATGAGGGTGGGTGAAAGCTAATATAATACTGTTACGGTCTGTTTCTTTCTTGTATAGATCAGTTGCCAAGGATGTGCCATCTTTAGTGATTGTCACATCCAGAAAGTTGATGGTCGCTCGGTCATGTGTTTGTGAAAACAACAGAGTGGAAACTGCATTGTTTAGACCAGAGGGAAATAGCAACTCCTCGACTGAACCGTCCCAAAACAGTATAAGGTCTATAAAGCATTTGTATAGTCTAGCATGTTAACAGGGGATTTTTATATACAAAAAATAAATAATCCCATATAAATATTTGCATATGTGGGAGCAACATTACTTCCCATTGCTGTCCCTTGTTTCTGTTTGTAAAAATGGTCCCCAAATAAGTTCCCCTTGATCACCAGACCGAGTAGTGCCATAAGGAAACATTGTGCCTAAGGAGAAAAAACATTGCTAGACTTGATTGTCAGATACAGCCATTAGCCCTGCATCATGCATTATAGATGTATATAGGCAAAGACTTGTGAATTGGACTTGTGGTCACACACAGTGTATTATACACCATATGGATCATTTTCACTGGATGTTTTGTATTGAATTGAGTATCACTAAGCATCATGGGAGTTGTACCTCATTGTGGAAGGTGGGGCTTGTTTACCACTTCCTCCTAACACATACATTTAGAGTGGTGTTATACAGGTTTGAGGAAGTGTGTTGGCCCGAAACGTTCCTAGTTTGTTGGCACAATATAACACTTTCACAGGTTTCGCAGTGCGGTAGCGTGTGTTTCTTGGAGTTATATATGGGTCCCTGGCAGGGGGACCAGCAGCTTGCACTCGATGCTACAACAAGCAGTGAGTTATAGTTGAGCATTGCCTGCATTTGATTGATTCTGCTCACAAATACCCAGACCGTTTTCCTAACTCACTGCTTTTTCTTTCACCCTGACCGTGTTTACGAAAAAACTACTTTGCACTAGCCAGAACGCTTTTAAAATAAGTTATGTTTTTTTTAAAAAATAGGGCTGCTTAATGATCAATTATAATGTATTTTCCATATATAGGTATGGAATGTTGATAGTCAGTGGGAACTAGCCCCCCAAGCAGTTACATAAAATGAGACCGATATTTTCTGCATCATGGGTGATATGCGATCTATGGGTGAGGGTGGGAGGCGAGAATTTTCTTTGCTTGGCTTCTGGCATTGTCATGTGGTGAGTTTAAACATAGCACTCCATATTTTGATTGATCCCACTCATTCCTGTGGGTCTGCAGCCACACAGATGAGCTCTGAATATTGACAAGTAGGACTGTTTATGATTTTGTTGTGTTCTGGCCCTGTTCAACACTGGAGTAAAGGTTTCCACTTGCATCGACTGCATGAGCAAATCTGTTGTGACGAACAGTTTAGGTATTTGTTAAAAATATTGTTTTCCCAGTAAAATGGATTCATTATAAGTGATCCTTTTTCACAAACAAATAAGTGTTCATCTTGAATGCTTTTTCTCTGTAGTAAAAATAAGACTTCACCTTGTACATTAGCATACATTTATTTGGCTAAAAGCACTGAGGTATAATACATGAGATCACTTAAAAATCCTTTGTCCAAAGCAATTTGAGTTACTCTCTCCAGAACTCTACTGCTACATTACGTACAGCCTTGGCATGGTCTAGAAAACATGTAGCTCCATATCTGTGCCAATATTATTATACATTCTGCAGCAAGCACTTTCTTAATGGGATTTTTTAAAAATACTTTAAATAATTTTGCTAAACCACATACTTCAATCTAGTCTGTGGTCTTCCCTTAAACTTTTTTCTTTGGGCCCCTACTTCTTGATCCAAAAACAATGCTGTAGCATTCAGATTCTCCTCCTCATTAAAGTCATTGCACATTCAGGGATACTAGGTAAATGGGCAGCACTGGCTATATTTTATGTCCCCAGCTTCCTTTTACAAATGCTTTGTCTAGGGCTTCTGCAGGACAGGTTCCAAACACAAGTGGCACTAAATCCTTGATGAGATTTGCTGCTACACCGACCACAGCAACAAGAGGGTCGTGCTTAACATTCTCACCCACTGTCCCTGGCATCTTATACACACCACATGCAGAACAAGTAGCACAATGTCAAGCAATGCAGCTCATAATCCAAAGTAAGAGCATAACTACATGGAAGCTTTGGTTGGAAGCCCTCACATTGACAGATCACATGTTGCATGTGTATTAGAGTCCTGCAGCGGGTTGGGTACCCACGGGTGACCTGTAAAAACTTGTGGTACCTTGCGGGTAGAAGTTGCGGGTCGTGGATGGGGCGCGGGTCTTCTCAATAGCGATTTTTTTACTCCTTTTTTCTGATCACGTCTACTTCCGATGATGTAATTTCCGGTCTACAAAGATGCCACGTCCTGATTCTTGATGGTCAGCGGGTCCTAGTTGCAGATAAGGTACTTGCGGGTAAGAATGTTGGTTGAGAATTGCAGGTACGGGTCGGGCATGGGTCCAAAAAATGGACCTAATATGTAAAGTACATGAAAGACGTAGGCATGAGAATAGCACCCAAGCAGGAAAAACCCTGTCTACAAATAGGTGGGGCTAGGGACTTGGGACTTAGTGACTTGGGTCGCATTGAAGTACAGCAGGGGTGCGCAAAAGCTAGATAGGGATCTACCAGTAGACCTTTATAGCCCGTGATCAGTAGAGCTCAAGACACTCTACAAACCGTTTGTCTGAATCACCCTCCTATTTCATGCTTTTCATTCATATATTTATTATGATATGGTTATCATGTAGTGCTATTTATTATGTATGCAGCACTGCACAGTGGATTTTCTTTCTTGCATATTTGCCATAAGTCACTGGCCCACTGCAAAATATTTAATGCCAAGAGCCCTTTTGTTTGCCATTAATTTGGAATTTAATTACCTTTATTTAAATGTGTAATACTGTTCATGAAATCATAAATAAGCATCCTGATCAGCTTAATTAAATCTGGCAGTTTTTTGTAATATATATTTACAGTAGTTACCTAAGCTCTTTTTAAAATCAGTTGTCAGAATTGTATAGGTATAAGCCATTACAATGGTATAGCAAAGTTTATAGTAAATGGTTCTAGAGCTGTAAAGATAAGATTATGTACATTGCAATAAATAACATTTAAAAATGAATGTGAGAATCAGGTAGAGCTTGTGATAGGCATTGGGACTTTTGCTACCATGCAACTAGGGCAATGGCACAGAGGGACATTTGCTCACTAAAATTTATATAAATTTATTTAAAAAAAACAAAATTGATTTTCTAAACTCGGGTTAATAGGATTGACCTGAAAACTTGAATCAAATTTCAATTGAGTTTAAAAAAATAGATTTGTTTTTTCCACGTAAAAAACTCAAATGTCCGTAAGGCAGTAAACCACTCCAAATTAATCCCAGGACATCTATCATTGAATAAAACTGCAATTTGCTAGGTTTTTGGTAGTGAATAGTTGAATTTGAGTTCTTAAAGGGCCAGAGTATGATAAATCTCGAAAATCGAATTAGAATTTTTCAAAAAAACTTTTTTTCGATGCATTGTTTCAGATAATAGGGTCAATTTCCAAGTTAAAGGCTGTGTGCAAAGTGTAAAAAAATATGCATTCTATAAAATCTGCGTACTGCCTTTCACTTTTTTGAATTGTTGCAGGTCTTGGATTTTATTTTTGTGTCTTGGAGCATAAAGAACATGCCCCTTAAAGGAATTGTTCAGTGATAAAAAAACTGGGTAAATAGGCTGTGCAAAATAAAAAATGTTTCTAATATAGTTAGTTAGCCAAAAATGTAATGTATAAAGGCTGGAGTGACTGGATGTCTAACATAATAGCCAGAACATTACTTCCTGCTTTTCGGCTCTCTTGGTTTAAACTGACTGGTTACCCTGCTTACCAGGCAGTAACCAATCAGAGACTTGAGGGGGCGGGCCCACATGGGTCATATCTGTTGCTTTTGAATCTGAGCTGAATGCTGAGGATCAATTACAAACTCACTGAACAGATATGAACCATGTGGCCCCCCTTCAAGTCGCTGACTAACTCAGAGTTATAGAGCTGAAAAGCAGGAAGTAGTGTTCTGGCTATTATGTTACATATCCAGTCACTCCAGCCTTTATACATTACATTTTTGCCTAACTAACTATATTAGATACATTTTTTATTTTGCACAGTTTTCCAGTTTTTATTTTCATACTGAACTGTTCCTTTAATGCTCAGATGGGCATATTTTTGCACCCCTTAGTACCCATTCTCCAGCATTCACAAACTTTTAAAGCTGGACACACACTAGGTACCAATTCCTTTTCATACTCTACTGCCCCATGACTAGTGGGAAACGGATTTTGGGGTTTTACAAAGCCGTGTATTCTGTATGCTGAGGACGCTGCTTTAAAAAAGGGTTTGAATTTGTTCTGCAGCCTTTTATGTTTTTCCACTGCTTAATTGATTCTCATTGTGTGGTAGTTATTTATTATAGAATGGAAACGAGGCTTACACTATACATTGCAGATTTGAAACCATCAGGCATCGATATGACACTCTAATACTATGCTAACTTCTTAATTTCCTTTTATGCTTCATACCCCTGAACCTGCTGCCGGCTGAGTGCAAGCTAGGCAACAGATAATTGTGGCATCATAAATAGTTTAAAATGCTTGTGTAGCCGAGTTCTAACTTGATCTTCTGTATGCCTAGGAAGAATGACTTCCAAGAATGCAGTTTCCTAGAAGTAATTCTTAAGTTATTTTTGTCCATAGCTGCTGAAGATTTGCTTTAATATCTCTATTTCTAAACGCGTGGGCAAGCTGTGAAACCTCACTTGTCAGTATAGTGTGCTGTCTTCTGGGTCTTGTAAGTAGATTTTTCTAACCTTGTAAATTTTTCAATTTCTATTGCATATATGCATGCCTTTTGTAATATTTTAAATAATTTGTTTTCCACAGAACAATGTTTAATTTTAATGAATTCTAGTATTATACTACTATAGTATTGGATCTATTATCTCCAATGGTTGGCCAGCTTACATATATTGCAATACTTTGTATATGGACAGAAAATCCATGTTTTGTTTAAAGGGTAAGGCATTTTTTAGTAGCTCAAAGCACAAAAGGTCTCAATGTCTTTAAAATATTGATAATGGGTTGAGGGCAAAGGACTTCTTGTCTTTGTCTGCATCTCCTGTGGACGATTTAATCAAATAATTCAAAATTATTTCCTTTTTCTGTGTAATAATAAAACCTTACCTTGTTCTTGACCCTAAGTAATTAATCCTTGTTGGAGAACTTTTTGGTTTTATTTAATGATTAAATTATTTTTTTAGTACACTTGGGGGGCCCATTTATCAAACCACAAATTTATCTGGTCGAGGTTTTTAAGGGGAAAACACGTTTTTTTCTGGAACAAAAACTAAAATTTTTAGAGATGTATTATATACACAAAAGCTGCTAAAAGTCAGAATCCAAAAAAACTTCAATCTCAAACCTGTCAAGGTCATGTAGAAGTCAATGGCAGATGTTGTGAAGTTGTATCTTGACATTGTGATCTGCACTGGATAATTAGATAAAGTCAGGGTTTTTGTCAGATAAGTTGAATTTTTGCAGCGACAATTTAATAAAATTGAGTTTTTGGAGTGTCACTCATATGATACATTTTGATGCTTGATTTTTGTTGCAATGTTTTTTCATGACGACTTTTGTGAGAAAAATTGATAAATTAGTTCAATTAGTGTTTGTTCAGCTTTGCTTTATTTTACATTTTAGTAAATAACCCCCTTAAAGGGTTTTTTTTCAGTTCAGATAGTTCACCATAAATAAAGACTTTTTCCAATTACCGTTTTTCTAATATTGAAGTGTAAAGTTGAATTTTTCACCTTCTGAAGCAGCTCTTGGAAGTGTCCCCAACCCTGTAAACAGTTCTACATTGATACATTTAGTTGATACTTTTTTTTATCCTTGTCCTTGCGGTGCAGAATCCCTGTTTCATAAAAGGCAGCTGTTAAAATTGATACAATAGTTGCTAATATTCCACAGATACTGCTGAGAAACTAATTGTATGAACTAAATGTAGCAAATAGTAAAAGTTCAGATACTCCTGGATTACTGAGCTGCCAGACAGAAACCCCCAGAGACAGGAACATTAAACTTAAATTTTGGGAAAACAGTAAAAATAAAAGATGGAAAACAATTTGAAAAAAGTCGTTGTTTCTGGTGAACAATCTGAAAACAACTGAATTGAAAAGAGTTTTTAGAAGGTGAACAACCCCTTTAAGGTAGGGTGATCTAAAATACAAAAAGACCTCTTATCTGGAAAACCCCAGGTCCCAAGCATCCTGCATAACAAGTCCCATACCTGTATTTTAAATATTCAAATAATATTTGTGCCTTGAAGTGTTAGGACCCTTGAAATTTGACCATTTTCTGTATTTTACCAAAATAAAATATCACAGAACAAGTTTTATTGTAGAGTTTATTTCAGAATACCTGTACTGAAAATCAGAATTTTAATTTTGAGGACTAGCGAATTTGTTAAAATGATGGAAAATTGGGAATTGCTGCAAGAGACCCTGTTTAAGGGTGCTGAAAAAACTTATTCTTTGGCAAATGATTATCTTCCAGCAGCACAATGATCCCAAACACAAGATTAAATTGTTATTGGAGTAGCTAAAAAAAAAATACCTACAATGTAACAGTCAAAGCCCTGTTCTCAAACCAACTCAGAAGCTGTAGTACTTTTGGAAAACCGCATATTAACATTTTTTTTCACTGCAGGATTTGTTTAAAAAAAAAAAAAGCCCTGATCATCAGAAACATCATAACCAAATATTCTTCATCGTATCCAAGGAGCCAATTGGACTCAATTGTCTGTAGCACATGTAATGTGCATGCATTATTTAGGGCCCCGTATGTTTCAGACAGTGTTGCATTCGGTGTAAATGTGTTTACAAACCATAGGAGCTAGAGCAATATGTCCCATTATGATGTACTGAAGTGTAAGCTTGTTTAGGAAGAGGTGCACCTGCTCTAACCAGCCTGTAAAGTACTAAGGGTTTCTAGACGATACAGTGAGAGATTGGTGAGGCCCGTGTACCCTAAAGGTGGCCATACATGGACCAATAAAGATCTTTCGTACAATTATCTGTGCATGTGTGGTGGGAGACAACGCGACTGATATCAGTAAAAAGCCTTGGATATCGGTCATCTCGCCGATTGGGCAGTTTTGGAATTATTGGGACATTTTTTTCAGTATGCATAAATTCTCATTACAGTACATCAATCCTTTGCATACACCAATAAACTATATATAATTATGAATCCAGTCTAACTGCTAAACTGTTCTAGTTGGATTTTGCCCCAATTCAGAACCCATTAGCATATGACCTATAATCACTGTTGACTACTCGACACTGTAAGTAATATTTCTGTTAAATTGTTCTGCGTAATGTCCCAAAGACACAAACTATCTTATGGGCCAGTGCATTTAACAAATTTAACTGATAGTGACATGACTCTTCATGCAACTAAAACTTATTTTTTGAGGTATTAAAGGAAAGGTGAAACATTAAAGGAACAGTAACACCAAAAAATGTAAGTTTTTTAAAGTAATGAAAATATCATGTTCTGTTGCCCTGCATTGGTAAAAATTATATTTTTGCTTCAGAAACGCTATTATAGTTCATATAAACCAGGGGTAGGCAACCCGCAGCTCTTCATCCTGCTTGCTGTGGCTCAGTCATGGGCTTTGCCTGTCACATCATCTATAGAGTCCTCTTACCTGCTGGCAGCTTCTTGAGTGTGCGACCATGGTAAGCTAACCGTTAGCTTAAAGATGTCGCACACTCAAGATGCCGCCAGCAGGTGCGAAGCCTGTATAGACATCCCAGGCAAGACAGTGCCGCAGCAAGATGATGCATTATGGTCCTTACTGCACACTCAAAACAAGAGAGAAGCCTCCAGAGTCCAGCTGCAGCAGGTGCGAGGGCTATAGACGTGGATGTGACACATATTTTAATGACGTCTATAGCCCTCGCCTTTAAACAGATGAGAACATTAGTATTTAATAGGGCTATTCAGTGTTTAATTTATTTCAACGTAGGCCTATACATGCCCACTACATATTTGTTGTTTTGTTAAAATTAAAAAAATATTTAAAAGTTTATGAACTGTTATGTTTTGTGGCTCCAGACTATTTTTATTTAGTGGAAGAGGGGGTAAAATGGCTCTTTTGATAGTAAAGGTTGCTGACCCGATATAAACTAACTGCTGTGGAGCAATGGCGGAAATTGAAAAACGGCTATATGGCACAAATGGATAACCGATAACCCCATTAGACAGACAGAGCTTATTTGCTATCTACTGTGTAACCTGAGTATTTTCTCTTTTGAATGGCTGCTCCCATTGCTGCACAGCAGCTTATTTCTATAAATAGTAGTGTTTCTTAAGTAAACACATCAGTTTTATCAGTGCAGGGCAACACTGCATTATATTTTCATTACTTTAAAAAACGTATTTTTTGACGTTATTGTTCCTTTAAAGGGGTGGTTCACCTTCAAACAACTAGTTGTTTTAAGATAGATCACCAGAAATAACTTTTTCCAATGACTTTCTATTTTCTATGTGTCACTGTTTTTCTAATATTGTGTAAAGTGTAATTTTTTACCTTCAGAAACAGCTCTGGGAGGGGGGGTCGTCGACCCTGTTCTAAATGGACAGATTTAGTTGATACATTTCTTATCGTTGTCCCTGCTGAGTATTATCTCTGGGTTTCTTTAAAGGCAGCTGTTAGAATTGATACAATAGTTGTTAATACTCCAGAGATGCTGCTGAGAAATGTATCAACTAATTGTTGCAAAATTGTAACAGTTTAGAATCTGCACCTGAATTACTGAGCTGCCTGACTGAAACACCAGAGACAGGAACACCTGAATTACTGAGCTGCCTGACTGAAACACCAGAGACAGGAACATTCAACTTTAAATTTAGATTTTGGAAAAACAGTCAAAAATAAATAATGGAAAGTAATTGAAAAAAAGTCTATTTCTGGGGAACAATCAACAACAAAAAAACAACTGAATTGAAAAAAGTGTTTGGAAGGTGAGCAACCCCTTTAAGGAATGGCTATTGTGGTCAGACGTCTCCCACCAAAGCTGTTTTATTCAAGAAAACTGCAATTTGCCATTTACAAATGCTCTCTAACAAGTTTTTATCAACAGAAAAATGTTTCTGTCCATTGTGATTTTAGTTGCAGTTTCCTGGTGCTAAGCTTTGCATGTCCACTGGACTGATTTGCATTCCAGAGAAGTAAAGATGACTTCAAAGTCTCAAAATTTTATAGAAGCAGATTAGAAATTACTACAGTCTGCAGCTCGGTAAGATGCTTTGCAGACAGACCTCTTAATGATCCTCATTAATGGACATTTATTTTTTAGAGTTTTTGCATACATCTGGAATTCATACAAATCCTAAAGTTTTTAGGTAGCTATTCTACATGCTACTAATTTGGTAACTTAGTTTTCTCTTTTTACATGTCTTTTCAGGCGTTGAAGCAATAAAGTTATTCTGGCACCTACATCTTTAATGAACAAATGGCTTTATCAGGCTGCCCAGATGCATTCTTACATCCCTACTACCAGGTAACTTTTATTGAGAATGGTTGTCATTTTAATGTTTAGGTCTTTTTACAAAGCGTATTTAATAAATTGCTGGAATGTTTCAATGGACTACACTTCTTTAGTATTTCACATACCCTTACTAGTGTAGACTTTTGTTGTCTTTTGCCCAGTAGAAATTGTATGTGTTATAAGCTCCCAACAGTCTTGTAAGTATTTTATAGTTTAAACGTATTATGAAAGATGTTCAATTAACTATGATTTATACACAACACAAGCTTGACCTGACCAAATCAGTTTGCTTGTTTTTCTTTGTAGAAGTTCATAGAATCTAGTAGCCAAGAATTCTCCCAACAATATGGTATCAGAAAATTGTTATAAATGTTACTGTATTTTAGAGCACATATGCATGACTGATTAACCAGCAAATCCCAATAAGAATTCTTTGCCAGTCATGGCGACTTGTTTAGCAGATCTGATACATGGCAAGGCTCTAAACACTTGACAATCACTGAAACTTAACAAAGCAGTGTTGAAACTTGCCACCTAAAACCTGGTCAGTTTTTTGTTTTTAAAGAAATATGCATTCTGCAAATTGTCTAATGATTCAGAATGATTAGGTGAATTAATGATGGGCCATAAATGTTTAAATAGCTCTTATTTTTCATAAACTGATTACTAGCAACAGTGCTCTTTCCACCAAAAAAAAAAAAAAAAAAAATGCTGGGCAGGAAAAAAATGGGCTGGTAATGAGAAAAAAAAGTACCTCCTTAGCCCCTCCTATGCTAAAATTAACTATCTTTAAATATATGCCAATAGGACTGTGCACTTCAGCAAAAACAGAACACAGTCCTGCCAGCTTCAGTAAGCAAACTACTAATATTTGTGCGACGTGGGGGGTGGAGCAGGTATGGAGAGAAGCAGAGTATATCAGCCAGTTGTAGCGCCTGGCCAAAACCATTTGGGTAGGACTCTGAGCAAAAGGATTTGGGGATTTGGGATGGCTTCCTATGGGTGAAATGAGATTTGATATGCTTTCTCCTCCTTTAATTCAAAAGGATAAGTATTTCAAAGGATGTGACAGAAGTGACATGTGCAGTGGTCATATGATTCTGAGTATTCAAACTACACATGTGGTACCCAAGTGCTTGAATAGGAACAGATGAAATCTTTATCTTAACTTTATTTAGTTTTTTGTTATCTACTTTTCATTTTACATGTCCTAACTGCATCCTAATGTGTCTCTGTATGTATTTGTGTGTGTGTGTGTGTGTGTGTGTGTGTGTATGTATGTATGTATGTATGTGTGTATATATACAGTCATGATGCTTTTTGATCAGCTTACTGGTAATCTGACAGGTTTTTTTTTTTTTTTTTTAAATATGAGTTGTGAATGCTGTATGGGCAAAGGGCTTAATAAAGGGAGGGGATTATCCAAAAACATAACCATTGGTCCCTTATCTGGAAACTTGTTGCCTGAAAAGTTTCAATTTATGGGAAAGGCCATCTCTAATAGATTCCATTGTAAGCAAATAATTTTGATATTTAAAAATAATTTCCATTTTCCCTGGAATGCTGTTCTTAGTTACAAAGACAGAACATCATCAATATGAATGTTTAAGGTCTAAACTCCACATTAGATTTTGTTGGATCAACAAAATACATTCTACAAGTTAAATGTAGTTGCATGGGTCAAAATATTATGTGACCGAGAGAAAAATCTGATGTGTAAACTACATGGAAAATTTTCTCTGATGCGAACAATGCATGCTGCATCTTTGTCCAACTAGATAAAATCTGATGGTGTCTGTCAGACTTTTTTTCCATTGAAATACATTGACTGTCATATGTAGCTGCATGAACAAGCTATACTATCCAACTTTATCTGATCGGTGTTGCATGGCAAGACTCAATCAAATTGACAGAAATGTAGATTATAAATATGTGCTATATGTGGATGGTATCCTGCTTACAATATCAAAACCTCTGACATCCTTCCCTTTTCTTTACGAAGTGTTACAGGACTTCAGGCCTCACAGTTAAAACAACTTAAGCTCTTACCCAACCACATTACCAAACTATTAGAAATCAACTTTCAACTTCACTGACAGAAAAACAATCTAAAATACTTAGGAGTGGATATTCATTGTGATTATGGGGCATTGTTACAAGCCAATTACAACAAAATATCTCAGAGGATACTCAAGTCGATAACATCTTGGAGCAATCTAAACTGTCCTGGATAGGAAGCATCGCTGCCCTAAAAATTTCAGCCTTACCACATCTGCTGTATCTATTCAGAACCCTTCCTGTCCTGCCATCAAGAATGCTTGGGTCTGTGCAAAAAGCTATCAACAAGTTTGTATGGGACGGTAAAATAGCTCACATAAAGGGGGAACTCCGGCTTTGAAACCAAAATTTGATAGAGGCCTACATAACACGGACACCCCTAATATATCCATTAGTTACTTGTTTCTTCAAAAAGTATTAATAAATGCAATTTTTTATGCTGAAACCCAGCTGTTTAACAGTTCTTATCTTTCTGCATCATTTGAAATTCTGACAGGGAAGGAAGGACTTAAACACTGATGTTACCCCACAAGTCCCCCCACCCCCTAATGCTTCAGAAACTGCGGCCAGCAGGGAACTTTTATGTAAATTTGGCGGAAATGCCCCAAAGCTGTCCAGTTATGGATACATATTTGTACACATTAATTACAAATGTCACCATTTTGAATTTTAAGGAAAGACCCTACAGAAGCACTAATACACTATGTCGGGAGGCTTGGAAATCCCCCAATTCTAGACATTCACCTAGTTAAAGGGATATTGTCGTGGAAAAACATGTTTTTTACAAAATGTATCAGTTAATAGTGCTACTACAGCAGAATCCTGTATTGAAATCCGTTTTTCAAAACAAGAAATTGATTTTTTTATATCTAATTTTAAAATTTGCTATAGGGCTAGACATTTTGACATTTTCCAGCTGCCCTCAGGTCATGTGACTTGTGCTCTGATAAACTTCAGTCACACTTTACTGCTGCACTGCAAGTTGGAGTGATGTCATTACCCCTCCCTCCTACAAGCTGTGTAATGTAAATAGAGCCTTGTCTGCTGAGCCTGTCAATTGAACAATAGGCAGGTATCAAGATAAGCTCCCACTGACACCACTTCAGAAGGACTGAAATAAGATAGTCCTGTGATCACTGCCCCCACTTACATTTCAAAAATAAATATATATAAACACACACACACAATTTATTTTGGACACTGGGAAAAATATTTTATATAGATAGTGTATTATATTTGTTTACACAAAAAAGAATGGCAGAAACACAGGAGTACACTCCCAGGACTGATGACAGGGAATAGAAAAAAAGGATAAAATAAGGAGGACATACTTGAAAACCAGGAAAATTTAAGAGGAAGTCTAGGAAGGGTTAAAATAGCTCATGAAAAGGAGGCAGTAAGTAGTTAATGAAAAAAGTATTGCAGGCAGGAAAGGAGCAAGGTCTGTGTGAGGTGGATAGCAGAGGGAACTCACAGCTCCTTTACCTCATGTAGTAACCAGTAAAACTAACTAGGAAGGCAGCAAGGAGAGAAAGTTCCCCCCTCCAAAGGAATGCAGAGATCAAACTTCCAGAACGGCAGGAGTTTTGATAGTGTCTATGGGAGGAGGGGCTGTTGGTGCAGCTGTAGAACAGGCAGACGTAGGAAAGTGAAAGTAATTGCTTCCCTGCAAACCATGTGACCTCTCTCCTCCAAACATCACACGCATGGGCAGAGAGGGGAGGGGGAGTGTACAGCTGGATTCTCATGTCGTAGTGCGACCTGGCTTTTCATTACAGAGTGGCTGCTTCCAAGCACACAGGTAATGCTGTGCCTGCTGTCAGAGCAGCACAGGATGAATGTGTAATGAGCAAAAATGGAAGCCCCCATGACCAAATACGAACTAAAATTGAACAAAGTTCTCGTCTTTAAGAGGCTGGCTGGCCTGAAAAATGACTTGCAGAAAACCTTCCATAAAGTCTGGACTCCCTGGCTTTTGCTAGGTAGCACAGGCACCAGAATGGTAAATACAAGGTACACCCCTATGCATTGCAGTGCCTGGGGTCTAATCTTTGATTCCAGGCAGGGCACATGGCAGCAAGGAGATTGTATGTTCTCCCCATGCTTGCCTGGTTTTCCTCCCTGTACGCTGTGTTATCACCACACTCCAAAAACATACAGGCAGGTTAGCTGTGTGGTACTGTGATAGGTACTTTAGATTGTATGCACCATTTGGGCAGGACTGATAAACATGTATAATATCTGTAAAATTATGTGGAATGTTTGTGCTATTTAAATAAAGAATATTTGATGTTATTTTCCTTTCTTATGAATGTATGTACATTATCTTCTGTTAAAACCTGTTAAATTAAAGGGGACCTGTCATCCAGACATAAAAAGCTGTATAATAAAAGTACTTTTCAAATGAAACACAAATTTTTGTTATAAACTCATTTAAAAATGTCCGTTGTCAATCATGTATTGTCTGTCTCTCCTCTATACCTGAGGCATAGAGGCAGTGCACTCAATTACTTTCAATTCTTTGATATCTCTGCCCTCCTCACATTCCCCTTCCCTCTTCTCTGTCTAATTGTGTAGCCAGTGCATGGACCTGGAAATCAGGCCCCCATTCTGGCACAAACACGAGATTTTGGCAGGATACAAAGCTTGCCTTAATGACGGTGTCCACAAAATGGCACCCACCTGCTTGCTGAGATTGTGAATTCCAAGACTAAAAGAAACCAGATTTAAATAATTAAATAAAAGTGAAATAAATAAATAAAAGTGAAGTTTATTTTGCTAGACTAAATCATAAAATAGGATTTGGAATTATTTCTTCGGGTGATAGGTCTCCTCTAAGAATTAAAAAAGAATATTATTGATGTTAACTGTTTCTTTGTTTGGCAACCAGCATGTCTATAGATGAGCATTACAAGGCTAGAACTTTTTTCCCTTGTTTATTTGAAACCATGTTGAATCATTTTGTAATTTGATTTCTTCACACTTGGTTAAATAAATGGTTAGAATCCCCCTTAAATATACATGAAAAACGAGTTCCCTAGCTTACAACGCCATTCAACATCATAATGCAAGGCAAGTATTTGGGCAAGAGCACCTAGCGCAGATAATGGTTATGCCCAAACCTGACAGGGACACTACTAAAAATGTACGCCTTTTCTACATCCTAAATATAGACATAAAATTACTGGCTAAAATTATAGCCACAAGACTGAACCCCTTTATTGCAAACCTTGGCCATAAAGACCAATCCGGATTTATCCCAAAAAGACAGGTCACACACATGATCCGTGGGATTCTAAACCTGATCCATGTTGCCAGAAAAGACTGAATCCTATCTATGTATTTATCCCTCCATCTAGAAAAAGCATTTGACACGATTTCATGGTCATACTTGCATGAGGTGTTGAAAGCTTATGACTTTACTCAATCTTTCTCTCAAATAATTTTAGCCCTATATAACTCCCGCGAATATATAACTAAAGCGAAAGTCAACCATATGGTCTTTTGTTCCTCAGAATTTAAACATTCAGAGAGGCAATAGACGGGAGTGCCCCTTGTCAACCTATGAGTAAGTGCCCCAGCAGGCACGAAACGCCTTAGGTCTTGCTCTTATGTCCTAATAAATTTTTTTAATTGATTGGTTCATTCCTTCTGGGGATACTCACATTTTCCTTTTTTGAAATGTTGCCGTGCCCCTTGTCACCCCTAATTTTCGGCCTAGCAATCGAGCCCCTGAAAGCCCCCTAAAAGCTGGTGAGCGGGAATATAAATAAGCCCTTTACGCATATATATTTGACTCTATCTAAACCTATGATTTCTCTACAGTATCTTTATGAAACGCTATCCAGTTTTGCTAAATTATCAGGCCTGGAGGTAAAATATTAATCTCACTGACCATTATATGAAATTTCTAGAGATCAATTTTGAATTCCAATGGCAACCTAAAACCATAAGCTATCTAGGAGTGGATTTATCCTCGCATTATGCAACATTTGCAATCGATAACTATACTAAGGTAAACCAAAAAGTTCAAAAGATAACATTTTGGGAAAAACTCAATTTATCCTTGTTAGAACTAGTAAATGCACTCGAAATGACTGCTCTTCCCTTATTATTATATTTATTTCATACCCAACCAACCAACCAAAGTGACTACTAGATAGCATACAGAAAGCTTTCAATAGCTTTGTATGGAATGGAAAAAGAGCGAGATTTAACTCTACCACTGCCTATCGCAGCCATTATAAAGGTGGCTTGGGTATCCAAAACCTAAAGGGTTACTGTCGGCTCAGTTAACTCAGATATTACCCTGACATCAAACTACGGAAATCCTGCTTTGGATGACGATAGAACAAGATTCTGTACCCGGGTCAGCTACCAAAATACGAAATAATCCAAAAGAAGCACATTCTGTGAAAGTGTGTACTCAAACTAAACCTACATACCAGCTGTCCTCCCAAACAAACCACTTATCTATTTACTTAATGAGGACTTTCCTCCTGGTAAAGTGGTCAGCCTTTCAACGGTTGGAACAGACTCCATTGGTTACTTTCCATTCACTTACCCTTTAACCGCCAAGCATGTAAGGCGTATGTGCTGGTGGTTCAGGGCTCAGGTTGTGAAGAACGTACAAGTTCTCCTGCAGCTCAGCCCTTCTCTCTGCATCGGCAGCTTTTGTCGCCTCTGCAGAGAGTCAGGAGGGTTGACAGCCCCCTGGGCAACGAGGCTGGGGGGCTGTCCAGTCGAATCTGCGGCGCGATTGTTGCAGATCCGACTTCAAAGTAGCATATGTGCTATGTAAGCACTGCTGCTTTCTTACCTGCTCTCCGCCTCACACCCGCCCACTCACTTCCTGCTGCACAGTAACTGCAGACACGCTGTCCAGGCTGCATTCAGTGATTCCATCGATCCTCCTGCTACAAAAACAGTAAGTGCACGTTTTTTACACACTTACATGCACTTACAGTACAGTAGCACACTTGGTCCCTTTTGTACACTTTTTTACACTTATTTACATGTATTTGCACACAAGTACACAAATATGTATACACAAACGCATTAACAGGTGTTTTTGTTTCTTTTTACTTATTCATTGTACCGTTATCTTTTGTTATTTTGACAGCGTGACTATTGGATAATCGATTTTGGCCACTAATTACGCTGTTGTATCAATTATTTAGTTTTTTCGTTGATTTACGCTATTTATGTGGTTTTATTGCAATTTTATCCCTGCATTGGTTCCTTATGTATCTTTAGTATAGTTTTGCTGTTTGATGCTTTGGTTTAGGAAGATATATTGATCTGCCAGAATATATGCTTTCCAAAAATATATGGTTTTCTGGGGGTCTTTTTACAGTTTGGGGGTCTTATGGCACAACGCACAGTTGGGGCTCTCTTTTCTGCAGCTTAGTTGGCTAGCTTGAAAATTCATATGCATGTTTTTCATTTGGGGTCCATACACACCACATACTTTGGTAAATCTATGCATATTGGGAATGAAACTATTCATTAGACCTCCATATTTGACGTCCATATTTAGGGTGATTTTTCTTTGTACATAAAACATTGTGTGCGATAAATGCGGCAAACCAACATTTTTAGGCGATTTTCAGAAATGTTGTAAAAACCTACATTTAGAAAAGCTTTGCAGTTTGGTAGTTTGGTGTAGAAAGACATCTTTATCTTTGTTGGATTCATCAGAATGTGTACTTTCCAAAAATATGTTTTTGGGGGGGGGTCTTTGCTGTTAGGAGGGTCTTGAGGCACATAATATCAAGTCAACGGCCTATGTTCACAGAAGGCGAATCAGCAGCGGAGAAAACTCATATGCACTATTTTCATTTGGGTCTGCACATGCCAGCTGCCTTGGTATATCAATGCATATTGGGCATCAAACTGTTCAGTAGACCCTTGGCATCAATATTTATGGTGTTTTACAATTGTATGTAAGAAATTGGGTGAGATAAATGCGGGCAATTGCAATATTTTTAGGCGATTTTCAGAAATGTAAAAACCGTTGCTTTTATAGCCAAATTTAGGAAAGGCTTGCGTCTTGGTACTTTTGAGTAGAAAGACATGCATACCCAATTTGGATTTGCGGGAATGTGTACTTTCCAAAAATATATGGTTTTCTGGGGTGAACGTACTTTTTTCTACCTTTGCCGCCCCCCCAAAACTATGTAAATGTGTTGATTTTGCATTACCGTATATACCCGAGTATAAGTAAAACCCCTCTCTATTCAATTGACCACCAATTAAAGAAAATTCAAGTATTAGTGCAGCAGTGTCAGAGTTTATTAACAGTTTCGTTAAAGGTTACTAACCCAGTGTTGCTTTAATTATTGGGCAGCCATTGCTGGGTTACCCAATAAAGTGCTATGTGCTAGGTGCTAATAATTCATCAGCAATTAAAAATCATGTAACAGGATTAATTAATATTGTGCTATAAAGTGCTAGTGCTTCAAATGAAATTAAGAAATTGACTTAAATAACCAGGATTAAATTGACCCAAATTGACCCAGGTGAGATTAAAGTTAATTCATTATTATATATCACACATTAAAATCCATTCATTATAGAAGATTGTAAAAAACTGATTAACTGTTAAAAAGTAAACTTTACTAAATTCATTAAAATTGCTGCAAATCAATTAAGATAATCAATTTTAATGAATTTAGTAAATTGAATAGAGAGGGGTTTTACTTCTTTTCATTTCTATAACACATTATTTTGGTAATCACACCTCTTTCGTTCGGAAAACGTATTGCTTTTTTAGGAAGGTACACTGAACAATTCTTTCTTTATAAATTTTATATACCCGAGTATAAGCAGAGTTTTTCAGCATCCAAAATGTGCTGAAAAAGTCTACCTCGGCTTATACTCGGGTCAGCGGTACCCGACCCGCGTAGCTGAGATTGCAGTCACTTTTAATCATTCCTATACCAACAGTACACTTGGGGAGAGACTGCAATATCCCACAATGCCCTCTGTTGGTTATATAAAAGACTAACAGTGCGCCCTCTGTTGGTTATATGAAAGAATAACAGTGACTGCAATATCACACCGCGCCATCTGTTGGTTATATGAAAGAATAAGTGGCTGCAATATCACACCGCGCCATCTGTTGGTTATATGAAAGAATAAGTGACTGCAATATCACACAGCGCCATCTGTTGGTTGTATGAAAGAATAACAGTGCGCCCTCTGTTGGTTATATGAAAGATTAACAGTGACTGCAATATCACACAGTGCCACTGTTGGTTGTATGAAAGAATAACAGTGCATCCTCTGTTGGTTATATTAAAGAATAACAGTGACTGCAATATCACACAGCACCCTCTGTTGGTTATATGAAAGAATAACAGTGCACCCTCTGTTGGTTATATGAAAGAACAACAGTGACTGCAATATCACACAGTGCCCTCTGTTGGTTATATGAAAGATTAATAGTGACTGCAATATCACACCGTGCCCTCTGTTGGTTATACGAAAGATTAACAGTGATGGCAATATCAAA